>CALYLW010001133.1:35843-293885 GCA_944989445.1 Ampullaceana balthica
TACCTCAGCGATGTATTTGATTCCCTAAAAGCGAAATTGTTTACGGCAGTGAATACAGTAAACTTTTTCACCATTTTCTACTTTGCCATCCGCAGTTAGCTTAAAAACAAAATATTTGCTCAACTTTTTGTTTATATCCTTAAATTTAACTATGCTGAAGCTGTCATTAGTCGCCATTTTTTGTTTACATCTGCACGTCTACATAAATTAATAAATTATAATAATTCGCTGGAGAATTTTGTACGTTAAAAATATAAAAATTATTTTTAATTATTAATAATTAATTATTTTTTAATAAATTGAAAAACAAAATATAAATATTTTCTTAAATTTTAATCGAATTTTTAAAATTATTTTAATCGATATTTTATCGATAACATTTGTAACGATTAATCGAGAAATTAATCGTTAATTTCCGCAGCCCTACTATCAGTGGCGTAGCTAGAGGGGGGAGGTCCGCCCCGGGTGGCACACATTTAGAGGGCGGCATTTGTAAGCAGTTGAAAAGTACAGCCATTGTCGAAATTCACCATTTTTCTTTTGAAAGGGGAAAACCAGGTGAAAACAAAATATTCGTAATTTCGAGTCTTAATTAACGGGTCGCACAACATTTGTTTGATTACATAGTGGTTGTTATAACTAATGCAAACCTGTTAAAAAATATAACACTGCTAAAAAAATGTATCAATTTGGTTGGAAAATTGTATACTTCACAGATGACGCTTTTATATGAAAACTACACACAGATCTCAAGATTAGCAAGCACAAATAATGTTTGCTTTTTTTATATTAAAATACAGTTATTCATTAAAATGTTACGCCTATCCTATTAAAGTAATGTGTAAATAATTTCAATCATGACAAGAATATGAAAATATTCAAATTTCTCCGTTAATAAACACCACAATATGCATAAACAATTAAAATTGACATCTGAAGAAGTAACTAGTAAAACGAGATCAGATGCTGGAATTTTACTCGATTCAATGCAATCTTTTTATTTTCTATGTTATCTCAATTTATGGGAACCCGTCTTTTTTAAAATTAATGCAAACCCATTTCATGGAACAAAGAGGTGTGCTAATACAAAACGCTGTTATATCAGCCAAACAATTTGTGAAGAATAGGAGATGTCAACTGAACGTCGGGCTAGAAGGAGAAAACATATGAGTGGGGAAAATTCAGAAGACGTGTTTTTGTCAATGGATAGAATTATTAAAGAAAACAAAAGAACGCTTTGATCAGGTGCATATCCTTGCAAGAAAATATTCGTGTATAATACCATATGATACCATGTAAACTACTAAATGAAGAATTTGAACATCAAATAAATTACTGTTTTGACACTGATAAAGAAAATTTCAATATTGAAAGAAAAAGGATCCAGTTTTTTTTTAGCTGTACCTATACTACAAGAAGAGGCATTACGTTACAAAAAAACGGGGAAAAGACCCCCTTGATCTTTTAAAATTTATTCAACAGTATAGTTTGGAATATTCTGTACCCAAAAATGGTTTAAACATAGTAGCAGGGTCATTAGTAGGTATGTTCATTATGCACGAGGCAATGTAAAATTCATGAAAATATTCTCCCATGACCCAACAGTTCTCACAATATTTTCCTTTTTTAAAAATTCTGTTTCGTTTTTTAAACAATGGTTGGCCAATAATGGTTTACTCGCGATCAAAGTGACAAGCAATGGTTTACCCACTTTTAACATGATAAACCAATGGTTTACTTGCTATCAAAGTAAATAACTCACTTTTAAAGTAGAAACCAATGGTGTACCGCTAGCAAAGTGTCCTCCAATGGTTTACCTTCTATCAAAGTGTTCACCATTGGTTTACTCGCTATCAAAATGTCAGCCAATGGTTTACTCGCTATTAAAGTGACAACCAACCAATTTACTCGCTATTAAATTGACAACCAACCAATTTACTCGCCATTAAATTGACAACCAACCAATTTAATAGCTATTAAAGTGCCAACCAATGGTTTACTCGCTTTTAAAGTGACTCGATTAGTTCTTTAAGTTGGATAACAGTGATTTAAAAGCCTTGCGTATTAAACTTATGTGTGTTTATAAAATGAATACGAGTATATATATTGCGCCATATTATCTATAAGTAAGTTATAGACGGTACTAGCCTCTTTTATTTTGTGCAGTATCGATAACCAAAACAAGAATCCTAAAAGGCAATTTCCATTCACAGCTGAATTGCGAGGAAAGTCATATTCCATAGTTTCTATTCGCCGGTTGAAATAAGAACCACTAGTCTTCAGCACTCCGATAATACCCTTTAAAATTCGCTTCCATTTCTTCGCATTTAGCTGCAACTTTCTGGCACAGAAAATGGGCAAAAATATCAGACACAAACTGCACAAGGGCCGATAATCATAATAGGTCTATGAATCTCTTGGATGTAAACGGTTGAGTGACTGCATAGCGAGGGAGGATAAGGATGGTGTAACAAGACATTTTGGAAAGCAGATTTAATCCGACAAGACTAGATGGAGAGACACCGTTATCACACATCAACAATTTTGCCTTGGTGTGTTTCTCTTGTAAAGATTAGACAGAGAAAAGATTGACACAACTTGATGTGCGCTAGAACGTAAGGCTTGTGATACTGACACTACATAGGTTTTAACCTTCAGTATTCTATACTGTTCCAAGGGAGACACAATTACAGATATAACTGGCTTCTATGCTAACAATAGTTGTCAATCCCTTTACTAATGTCACAAATGTGTGAATACCCCCCAGGTGCGTGACGTCATTTATGGACGGCCCCCTAAAAAGGGCGGCAAATTTGAGACCGCCCCGGGCGACAAAAGTTCTAGCTACGCCACTGCCTACTATATCAAAATATATCAATTATGAGCATGTGAGATCGTTGGTGCGAGAAGAACAATGGAGCTTTGAAGGAAAAAATTAAGAGTTTCAGATATCTTCTAGTCTTGACACTTTTGCTTCTTGCATAATAAAAAATAAATTTAAAAACTTCAGTGTCAGATGGTTAAGCGTTTGTGAGTTAGGCTGGCTTCTCGCGTTTTCCGTCAATGTCTGCCCATCGGTTTGTATGTTTCAGTGAAACGAATAACCTCACTAAAGTTATTTGTAATCCGCTGCCAAATATCGTATTTCTACTTGGGCTTTTATTTGTACCTGCCTCAGATAAGGCAATGAGGACTCCTAAAGGAGTACATTTGAGTATAAATCCTATTTTAACTTAGCTCTTTCTTCGGTCATTAAACAGGAGTCATTGGCCATGATATAACCATGACATCTGCGTCTAGCGCCAGGCCTCCCACAAGTAACGCGAGAACCACTGATCGTTAATCCTGACGTACATGGTGTCGGTATTCCTAGACGTCCTGTCTTGTAATCTTATCTGCAATCAACGCCTGGGATTTTTTAGCTTTCAAGTTTTTGCTCCTGGAATAATGCAGTCGAATGTTTTTATTAGGTTTGTTTTTTATAGACGTAGACAGTAGATAGTTGCCAGTGTGGGCTGTCATAAATGTATGCAGTAAATAATTTATAAAAGTAAGGTCCAAACACAAAATCATGGCAATGATGCATATTGTTGGGGTATGGGCATTAAGTGATTTCCTTGCAGATTTCAACCTGTTTAATTTAGGTTTTTGGACAGTTTTTTTTAGAAGGAGGTGAAAAACAAAGGAGAGTAGGCGTGAGCCAAAATGTCGTTATTTAAAGAGTTAATTTTTCGAAGGAATGTAAGCAATTTTTTTTTAAGGTGGGGACTTGGAATAATTGTAAGTACATTTGAGGGCGGAGTTTGGGGTTGTGAGTCTTGCTAACGTAAACACTAGAGTTATCTCACCTTCATGAAAATTGGACAGAAGCTCATCTGATGAATGGTTATTGTAGTTAGGAAACCACTTGACTAAAGCCACTTGAGTGTTGATAGACACTTTAGTTATAACTGAGGAAACTGAAGGTTGAGCACACAACCAATTGTATATCACTCACTTAAATTGTTGTAAAGAAAAAAAAGAAGAAAGAAAAAGAAAGCATATTCGTGTGTGTGTGTGTATATATAATTTGCTTCTGCATGAGGGTGATTTATATATTTTTTTTTAAAAATGCTTTAAATATGCTAATTATAGATTTTTTCCGATAGGCAAAAAAGGTTAATTTAAATGTGGTTTTGAGGTCAGTGTTTACAACATAAAAATATTGGTTCTTATTATCTTAGCCCTTTACTTGTCACCGTCTATTTTTTAATCCAAAGGGAGGTAACATTTTATAAAAGTGAGGAAAAAACGGTTAAAATCAGTTAAAGTTCTTTGCTTTATAAACGCGATTTCGCAACGCAAGCGATGAATGTAGAGTTATTAATTTTATAAATATTTATGAATGTCTGTCTTTCTTGTCTGAATTTGTCTCTTTTTTAAAAAAAGTTAAAATCTGCATTTTATTACACTACTGAAAGCTACTTTATGAAAGCTACTATATAAACAATTGTATTATGAATTTTCTTATATTTCGTTCACTCATTTATAATTAGCTTAGAAATGCACCAACACTAAAGGACACCCTCTGTGACTCTAAGATATTGATTTGATTTGAATGGAAACCTTTAAATACAACTGAGTGGTATCTTTACCTCGCTATACAGCCTCGGGTCTTTTAAATATCAACTAAAAAACCAACTATCACCAAGCCTAGTGTCTGGGCCTGCAGTTGTATATCGAGATATTTTACACTCTAACTCTAAGATTGAGATGATTTTATTTTTATTTCATTTTTAAAAATATTTTATATATTTTATTGTACGTTTTAAAGTCAGTATGTCCTTTTTCTTCAAATATAATCCATATTATTTTATCTAATTCTACCAACCGATTAAGTTTGTAATTTTGCGATGTTTTGTCACATTAGTCAAGATACCTAACTTAACTAGCTTCCCAATTTTTAGCTTGCGCCAGGATATTTTGTCCTTTCCTCGGCCATTAACAGCCATTCAGTCAATGCCAATATTCTAGTGGGCCACAAGTTCTGAGTTCTAAACACAAATACATACAAGCATCCTCACGCTCCCTTACACACGAACTTGCAGGACTACAAACACTCAAACGTACAAACTAACGAACACAAAGACGCTCAGATAAGATACGAATACAAAGGCATTAACAAACACAGATAATGTTACTTAAAGATACAATTACGCACATATACGAAGACGCAATGCAACACTCACAGATAAAGACATACACACGTGCACACACACAAACACACATAAAAATTACACATATACAAGCACGCACAAAATATGTGTGCTTACTGCTTACACCTACAAACACACATTAATACAAACATACACTAATACAAACACACAGTTGCAAACATGCACACATGTAAAGACATACATGAACATACGAAATATACAATCGCATTTAGACACACATACTCATTGCCGCTCCCCTGCGTTATTTACCTATTCACACACACACACAACAAACTCGGAGACTCTTCTCTTTAATAGCCCCCCCCCCAACCAATCAATCAAACTGACTAAAATGAGTGCATCCAATAAATACGAGACATGAACAGTCTAACATAAACTAAATTAAACATTCTGTTTAAATGACACGTTTTCAATATAAGCACACTTCCAATGTGTCAACTCCCCGAGGCCGAGTTTCCTCAACGCATGTCACACGTCCCCTCCAGCGTACCGTCACTAGGTCAACAACAACCAATCTCATACATGACCAGTCTCCCGGTGGTCCGGTTCATTTCAATCCACGTGGTCCGGCTCAGCTCACGTTCAGTCCACTCTACCTGCGGGGACCTGTGTCCACGTCAGCTGTGACGTAACCCTGATGAGCTGCAAACATTTGCTAGATCATCTATCACAGTTGACAGCAATTGGTTTGACTAATTTATGGAGATTTTCAGCTTTCTAGCTTTTTATGTTTTAAATAAAGAGTTGTTTTTACCAAATAAACCACTTCCTGTTACAATCTTTGGGATGTTGTAATATCTTATCTTTTGTGTTTTAACCCGTCACGAGTTTCTGTCATACTATACAGTTGACCCATATCAGTGGCGCGTGGGCAAAGGTTGGTTAATTACACGCCGAGACTTCTTCCACCAGATTGAATGAATTGTTTCCATCCATAAGATTGAATGACTTGTTTCCATCCGTAAGATTGAATGAATTGTTTCCATCCATAAGATTGAATGACTTGTTTCCATCCATAAGATTGAATGACTTGTTTCCATCCATAAGATTGAATGACTTGTTTCCATCCATAAGATTGAATGACTTGTTTCCATCCATAAGATTGAATGACTTGTTTCCATCCATAAGATTGAATGACTTGTTTCCATCCATAAGATTGAATGACTTGTTTCCATCCATAAGATTGAATGACTTGTTTCCATCCATAAGATTGAATGACTTGTTTCCACCCACAACATTGAATGACTTGTTTCCATCCATAAGATTGAATGACTTGTTTCCATCCATAAGATTGAATGACTAGTTTCCATCCATAAGATTGAATGACTTGTTTCCATCCATAAGATTGAATGACTAGTTTCCATCCATAAGATTGAATGCCTAGTTTCCATCTTCAGTGTTGTCCATAGGTTCAGTGACTAGTTCTGTAACCTATCATTATAGATTGCCGTGGTCGTAGTATAATTACTATGTGCAGGGAACTGATTGCTATGACAAACTTCAAAGCAGGTGTTCTCAAGTCTGAACCCTCAGACCTTTAGTCATTGAACTTACAATTGTTATTATTTTGGTGTATATTTTCCCTCCATTTTTATCTTTTAATGTGATTTCTTAAGTTCAGCTTGGTTGAAGAAATCATTAGATGATTAATCCTTTTCTTATTTGCTAATTTTTATAAGTAGAATTACATTATATATTTTTGTTGTTCTTTGGGAAAGAATGGGGCTACATTATGTTTACTGGAATGACTAAATTGATAAATTTAGACTAAACTGTCTTTGTAAAGGTATCCATAGATACCAATATATAGGGTGAGGAGCGCCGATTTAGACGCTACTAATCTTATTGTGGGGTTGTCAAGACCTATATCCGCTTCGAACACTCAAGTCTATGTTATGGTCCTGTGGGGAAAGCCACCCTATTTTTTTAACATCTAGAATAGAGACCTGGAGAGGCTCAACTTTCCACCCAGCCTGCGAAAGTGTGCTCGACCCTTGGCCTCGGTGTTCCTATAACTCGAGGTGCGCCCAATGTGTGATCAACAAGCGGGCATGGCTGGGCCATATTGCCCTCCACTTCTCTTATGGCGGTGAACGTATCATACCTTCATGGGAACATTCCTGTCATGGGGGGATCACTCGAGAGGTTTGTGCCGGTCATCATGTATGTGACTCGGGCATGTCATAGCCACAGCTCTGTGTTGATGTGTTTGGGCACACTGTGTCATATCCACAGCTCTGTTTTGATGTGTCAGGACACACTGTGTTATTTTAGCTAATGTGTGTGTTCTTATATTCTGTGAGTGTTACTTCCATTCAGTGTTGAATCTGTGTTAGAAGCAGTGTGTCCTATAGAGGGCCTACTTGTTGCGGTAGATTATTGATTAGTGTTGTGTTATTTACATTCCACTTGATCTTGTTATATTAACATCATTTCCAGTAAAACCAGTTGGTAGTGTGATATTTTTGTTTGGGTTTTCTACCACAACAATGGGAAAAGACTTAACGTTCACACTGATTCACATCGAAAGTGTTTAGACTTGAGTGAATGGCATTGTTCATTGTCATTGATGTGCATACTTGCTTTCAGCTGTGGCTTTGTCTGTGGAATGCCTCATTAAATGCATTAGCCGTAGACTTTAAAAAACAACAACAAATATATATATATATAGCAGTGCCTATCATTCTCATTTGCTGGACATCATTGTTTTAAAATTTGACCTTTACTTTACGTAGTAGTAGTAATACTTAATAGTAGTAGATCGTTAAACCTAGCAAACTGTACGTATTTTAATACATGTACCTTTAAATTGATGTATCTAGGCATACCTTTAAATTGATGTATCTAATCTCGTTACTTTAATGAAGTCTAGTGCCTACGACACACACTCACACACTCTCCAAAAGGCTTTGAAGTGGTTTAGGCCTATAGTCCAGTATTCATTCTTTAGCAGAACGTGATACTCAACATGTTGATATTTCCAGTGGTTCTCATCCTCTTAGTATTTTTCCCACACGCCTAATTAGAATTTAATGGCACTCAAATGCGTCACTGTGTATGTGTAATGTGTATTAGGATGACAGGGCTTAGACAGTGTACCAAAAGTTGAAAGGTCCAGTTGACCTGTGACGTAGAGAGTAGTTGACCTATGACGTAGAGAGTAGTTGACCTGGTCTAGTCCTATGAGATCACTGACCTGAGACTGCTCTCATCAAACAGTTGACATATAATCTGATTTCATTGTTTCTAATTGTTAAGTCTGGCGTGTGTGACCTTCACTTCCATTGTTGCTAATTGTTAAGTCTGGCGTGCTTGATGGTCGAGTCTGGTAGCTGGCGACCTGTGACACACGGAAAGACGGTTAAACCGTTCCTACTGTCTCCGTTGTGACGTTGGGTGCACTGATCCTCGTCATCAATTCACTAATCCGAAGAATGGAGGTCAGTGTCCACACAGGTGAAAGCAGGTGGCCTCTAAAGGCAGACTACTCTGATTTTACACTATTTGGATGACGTTGTTTACAGTAAATTACGATCATATGATGTTTGTGTTACATGTACCTGGTTATTTTAAGTTAACAAATTTTCATGCTATCTCACAGATGAAATCAATTTTGGAATATGCTGTAATTATCCAACTTTTGAGTTGCTATTACTCTATGTATTTTAATGACTAATATTACCGTAATATGATCGCGGACTCCGAGGAAACTTTTATGTACAATTTGATTTAACCCGCTTGGGTTACCTGACGTATTTCTGTGGTCTTTAACCTGTTCAGTAGTCAATGATGGAATGTGGAGGCGATATGTCGCTCATTATAGGACAAATAAAGACTTAAAGTCAACCTTGACTACACCATCACGTCATATGGATGTGTACTTGGATCATCAAACTCGGAGTCGTAGATGGCCATGTACACCAGTGTTCTCAACTTGGCGGAGGTAAATGTCTTACTTTATGGTCTTTGGTGTACTCTTACTGAACAGGATTTAAAAAAAAATATTTAGAAATTTTATTTTCAAATTTAAATTTGACTTCATACAGATAATTTGTTTCGTTCATTGAAATGTAGCCTAAATGTCGATTATTCTAGTTGGAATCGTTCATCCTATTTCTATGCCAAAGATAAACTCATCTGGCTTACTTAAGTTGTACCAAACTTAGAAGCACATGTCCACACTCTCCTGTCTTGTCACAGATGTATTCATATTCTATGTCGCTTGGTATCGTCTCACTAATAGTTTCATTTGATCTATGTGCCTTCTCTATAACTGTTGTCAGATTATGTGTCCTCTAATTCTAACATGGTATCATCAGCATGCGTCATTGGACATCTTTCCTTTGAAGCCCACATACCAGCTCAACTGTACTATTTATCGACTTGGTTGGACGAAACACTAGTTTAAATATTTTATCAGTAGAATTTTCGTCATGGTCGTGACGGGCTTTCTCCAAACATTCACCTGCTAGTAACAACAGATCGTCTTCATAGACCTCAGAAGGTTGAGGGGGGGGGGCCCTTGGATTGGACCTTTCTAGGCCACGAAAGAAAGGGCTGGCAAACTCTCATGGTAGGCAGATCTGTCAGCCACGCATGACTGTGCTCTGATGATAAATCTACTAGTTGAACTTAAACAGGATGTCGTGTGGGCGATTGGGGGGTGGGGAGGGGGGCTGGAACTGATGGATTGAAGTAGTTGACATCAACACACATACAAGTGTGTCGTCTGTGTCATATTCTCTTACATCAAACAAAAGTTTTGTTATACTCATGAATGGGGACTTTAAATAAAATAAATAAGTTATAGGCCTTGTCATAATATGGCGGAAATCTATTAATAGAAATATTGGGGCTATATATATCTCTTTAAAAGACAAAAATAATTTAATAAAAGATACGAGTCAATATGTAAATGAGAAGGATGCATCTTATCAGCTATTGGTTAATTCTTCGTTAATTTAAGACAGCTTATTGGAATTGAAAAGGTAAAAAAAAACCAGTCTCACAATTTTACTATGCTAACAATTTTGATAACATATTGATTCGACTGTATTTATGCTTCAAAACACTGTTCCGCTAAAATGTAATCTAAAAATAGAACATTACCCATTGTGTTATGACGCTTTCAGTTTTTAGACCTTGACAAGGCCTATTGGGCAAATTACTACTAGCCACAACACTGTTGATCAGATTTGTTAATTTTACCTGAAGTTAAAAGAACAAATTGTAACAATAAAGAGTATGAGTTATAACGAAACAAATTTATATCTATATATATATATATAAATCAAAGTATGTATGTATGGGTAATCCTGCAGATTTTACACGTATATTATAATTCATTATTTCAAAGCGAAATTTAATTTTCTCATGAGAACTTACATTTTTAATTTATTAAATGCATTATTATATGTCGTATTTCAGCTATTACAGCGTTAATTTGTGAGTCTTTTTAATTTTAAATGCATTTTTTCGGCTCTATATAATACATAATGTGGTCAAGATACGTCCATGTTGTTTACCTAGCGAACTGCTGCCAGATGTTTTTTACCTGGCTCGACCCATGCTAAAATAAATTTACTGACTGAAGATATTTTTTTAAAAGTATTATTCATCTATTTTAATGTTCTTAGAAGATAAATAAATATTTCAAAGACAATTTCTTTTTTTTATTTCGTTACTAGATGTTTGATTCTTATTTTCTTTTGTTTGTAAGTGAGAAATTTCCATTTGGCATCTTATCGGACAATCCGGCATGTAGTTTGATAATTTAAAAAATGGTTGCATCATCATCAGACTATTTACTGTTGAGAGCCGAAAAAATGGCTTAGAAATTAGAAAGACTTACAAATTAGCGCTGTAATAGCTGAAATACAACATATAATTATGCATTTAATAAATTATGAAAGTTTTCAAGAGAAATTTAAATTTCGCTGTGAAATAATAAATTACAATATACGTGTAAAATCTGCAGGATTATGTATGTATGTATATATGCATGCACGTCCTTTATAGCTGACTAAACCATTCATCCAATCGCCATGAAACTTTTGGAGACTTTTGAGTACGCTCCTGGAATGGTCACTGGCAACTTTTTTTTCTTCAAAATTTAACACTCATGGGCGCCGGGGACCCATAATGATTTTATTCTTACATGAGCTATATAAAAATTAGTTTTAGCGTTAGCTATTAGGTTAATTGATGGATCTTAACCAAACTTTGTATATAACAACTTGGTAGCCAATATTAAAATACTTGAACTATCCCTTAACCCGTCGTCGGGGCACCCTCGTGAACTTCACACTATCTCACGCCATTTGTCCCGGTCCTGTGCTGCCTTTTGAGAGTCGCTGAATGACAGGCCGGTCCACTTTTTGATATCGTCTTCCCATCTCTTCCTTTGTCTGCCTCTTTTCCTTCATCCCTTGACTGTGCCTTGCATTATAGTCTTTGCGAGACCTCCAGATCTTGCCACGTGTCCGTACCATCGTAGTTTCCTCTTCTTAATTGAGGTGAGAAGGTCCTCGTAAGGGCCATTGACAGTACTTATTCTGTTGCGGACCGCTTCGTTTTGTGATGTGCGCTGTGTAGGAGATGTTCAATATCTTTCTGAAACATCTCATCTCTGGCGCATTGATTCTTCTTTCTAGTATTGAAATACTATAACTATAGGGCACTAATTTCATAATGTCCATTTCTTCGGGGCTGGAGGCCCAAAATGTCTTATTTCATAAACGTTTAAGATTTTATTCCCCATTGAATTATTAAAGATCTTGAGAAATATAGATAAATATATCCACTTTGAAATTGATTAAAATAAACAGGTGTTTTAAACTTGAAATATTGCACTAAATGGGCCATTGGGCCTCTAATGTCATTTTTTGCTTATATGAGCTATATAAAAATTAGTTTATGCATTAGCTACCGAGTAAATGAATGTATATTAACCAAAATGAGTATATAAAAACTTGGTAGCCCATATTAAAATAAAAAAGGGCACTGCACTACTAATGTCCAATTGTTCAGGGCCGGGGGTCCCAAATGTCTTTTTTTGGTATATGTTTGAGATATTATTTGCCATTCTATTTTTAACAATCTTGAGAAATTAATCTATGATGAAACTGAATTTAAATTTTAAATGAACAGGTTTTCAAAATGTACATCTTGAACCAAATGGGCCCAGGGGCTCCTTATTTTTTCCTTATATTAGTTATATAAAATTTGTTTTAGTGTTAGATGATGAGAAAACTGGATTTTGACCAAACTCGGTACATAAACAATGATGAGCCTATATTAAATTACTATAGGGCGCTGAACTCCTAATGTCCATTTCCTCGGGGCTGGGGGCCCGAAATGTGTTTACTTAACTTTCAATATTGTATACCCCATTCAATTTTACACGATATTGAGAAATATAGATAAATATATTTATATATTTGTTATGAAATTGATTGAAATGAACAGATTTTCGAACTTCATATGTTAAACTGATGGGCCCGGTGACCCTTAATGTAATTTTTTTTATCTATATGTATTCCTTTTTGCTGAGATCGTTGCAACGCACGACTGGTCTGCTAGTAAATTATAAATGCTCATTATATGAAGAAAGTCCATGCAGCAAATATTTCTAAAAATCTAACATGGAATTTTGTTGATTCTTGTCTGATGATATTGTCATCCACACTTGGTCTTTTGTGAGATCTTTCTTTGCGTAATGCAACAATAGTAAAAATAGGCATTTTAAATTCTTTTCTGTATTTACTGTCTTTGATAAGAAGTTTTTATGTTATCAGTCCTGAAATATTTGTTTAATGGAATGTCATTTTTTCATACTTGAATTACTTCCTATCACGTTTTCTATGGCTTTTAAAGATGACGTTACTGCTATCACAATGACTCCACTCCTCTTCCCGCCAACTTTCGGACCAGCAATGGCGTAAATCCGTGTTGAATGGACGGTATAACTATCATTAATCGTCAATGAGAAAAACGACTAAGACGCTGATACTTAATGACCCAAAGACCAGTGGTCATTATATCAGCTGTGGTTGCAGACACATTTACTTGTAGCATGCAGATAATTCAACAATTTGATGAGATAGTTCAAAATTGAATGATAGTTCAGAGTTGAATGATAGAAAAGAAGTAGTTGTAAGAGAAGTCATTGTATTTAACGATTCCTTTTTAAAATTTAAATTATTGACAATAAGTTTCATTATAAATAAATTATTATTATTTTTGTTTATTGGTGCCATCCAGATAGTCCTTAAAGGCGCTTTAGGGTGGTTGGGGGGGGTGTTGATGTTTCTACGCATGCGTATGGCGGGGTGTGGTTGGTTGAGTTCGCAAAGTCCAAAAACTCCACCATCAGAAAACTCGAATAGTCTTACAAATCAGACTCTACGGACATAAATGCTAACAACCGGACATAAATGCTAACAACCGGACATAAATGCTAACAACCGGACATAAATGCTAACAACCGGACATAAATGCTAACAACCGGACATAAATTAAATGCTAACAACCGCAGAGTGAATAATTACACAAAATAAATTGAAGTGTTAGAAAAATGACATATTACCCGTATGTATAGGTCACTGAAGTAACTGCCAACATTAGTTACGAAGTGGGTTACTGTTTGGACTTTGTCAGGGTATGAGAATCACTGCGAATGATTGTTGTGAGATTGTTGTGAGCCAGTGTGTGAGTCGGCTCAAGGCGTGCGTGACAAGAGTTCACTTGTCAATAATGATGTTAATTGTATTCACCCGGTATGCAAGTTAGAGAGCCGTGTTGTGGATAAATAGGGTGTGTGAGACAGAGAAGACGTGTGGAGACGTGAGGAGATGTGAGGAGTGCAGAGGTCCATAGTCCTTGTTAGGGCTGGACATTAGTATAGAGCGTTGGCTCTGTTATAGCTGATGACACATCGAGGTGGCTCGAGTGTTCAGCGTATTAGGGACAGAAGGTCCATGTATGCACTTAATGTGAGTGGACATTTGTTGTATGGAGTACGTCGTGTACCTTAATCAGATGCTGTACATATATTGATGAATAATAAAGGCTTGAAGTATACGTGCACAAGAGTCGAGACTTGGTCTTCTTTTATCCAGAACCCAGTACGCAACAGACTTAACCTTTGGATGTCCATTTGAATGAATAAGGAAATACTTTAATCATTTTAATGTATTATTGTTGAATATTTCTCAACGTCCCTTGAGGGATTCCGAGCCAGCCCTGATATATTCCACCGAGCTATTATAATGACATCTCTTAGCGCCTCCTGTCAAGTCTATGTATTGTATAGTTTGATTGTCCACTCTTGTCAAGTCTATGTATTGTGTAGTTTGATTGTCCACTCTTGTCAAGTCTATGTATTGTATAGTTTGATTGTCCACTCTTGTCAAGTCTATGTCTCTTGTCATTGAACTGCCCGAGGGCCACGTGCTACCCAGGGTGACATGACGTATAGACTTGTAACACATCACTGACACATTTAGCTGTGATGTCCTAATTATTATATCAAATGATTTTGTCAAACTATTTACCAGGTCGGAGTTCGAATACTAATATTACGTGTGAATGGGGAGATGGGGCGCATGCATACCAGTGACGGGAGGGGGTGGGTGGGGCTAGAGGTAAACATGCTCCCCATTATTTTCCAGCACTATTTGAATGGCCCCGGTTTAGTCATGTTTATCCAGTAGACACTATCTGTAAACCTGGAAGTAAGGTGCCATTCTACACCACTGTGATCATATTCTCAGGTGGTCTTGTGTTGTTTCTGTTATTGTGCCACTTGAAGAATACGTTTGACGACTCCGTACCACCTCTGCTAGTGCGGAAAATTTTAGAAATGTCTTTACTTGTCATACAACACATCACTGCAAATCACTCTGTCCTATTTCAGCAACGTATTCAATCACATGTGACTGATAAAGAGTGTAGGCGTTTACAAAACTAACCACTAATTCCATATGTGTGTTAGTGTATACAGTTCATACACGTATGTGTATCTTTATTGTATTTATTCTTCTCTGCGTAAATAGTTTGTTTTCATTCTGTTATGCATACAGCTGCAAATTTAACAAAAACAACTGACGGTGAACACAGTTTGAAACATCGTTCAACTCTATCGATGAAATAAAGCGATGGGTAAAGCAATGTACCGTTTTTCGAGTAAACGATTCGATAAAACTATTGTCTTTGAACGCGACCAACTTTTTAAGTACTATTTATGCCCTTAAAATATACAATCCAATGACAACATCTACACATCAATGTAGCCATGTTTGACTAGGTGTAAATCCACTTTCTGTGCTATTGGTTGGCCTCTAATGTCACATGCCTTTGGGCCTGTAGGTTATGCAATGTAGGTTATATGGGAATTTTTTATGCATTATAATTCAATTAAGGGTTGGGGTATTTAAATTTTAATGACTGTAATGTTTAACACATTTTTTTTTACTATTCGTGACCAAGGCCCAGTGTGACCTCTTGAGATAACAAGAACATGGCCACTCACTGCCACAGAGGCGTTGAGAACATAAAACAACAGTAATCGGGAAAAAAGGGTTTAAGTGGAGGTGGCTGGGACAGACGATCTCTCATTGGACTTGGCGCCTGTACGTCACAGCTCAGACCTATTCCCACTGCCGTCCTAATCTAGATTACCAATCGTTTGGTGTTGTATGGTATTGTCGGCATAAGCCTTTACCCCGGAGTTATAGTAGTTTGTCCTTCTACGACCCGGGGCACCATAATACATCTTAAGTTAGCTTTACAAGCCCCTCCCCTTGAACTGCGAGAGGATTGTGTCTATATAGTTGCACTCCCCCCCCCTCCCCATTATTTTTTATATTTTAGTGTACAACTGAATCGAGTTTTATGTTTTAACTAGTGTATTACCCGTCAAAAATGACGGAAGTTTTCAAAATAAATATATTTCAGCTGAAATCTATTAATTTTGAAAAAATACACATCAGAATTTTTAAAAATTTAATACAGAACTCATTTATTTTATTTATTTTTATTTTATTCATTTATTTTCATTTTAAACAATTTTATGCGGACGTTCGAAAAGAGTTATTTTGGGGCAGTAAACTTTTTTTTCAAGGCTTTTAAAAAAATATTTTAAAGCGGGGCGCTGCTTTCTAAAATTAATAGCGTTACGGACGGACAGACATACATAGCAAATTATGTATATTGACTAGTTTATCACCCGTCAAAAATGACGGAAGTTTTCAAAATAAATATATTTCATCTGTAATCTATTAATTTTGAAACAATACACATGATAATAAAAAATAATGTAACAGAGAACTTTCATTTATTTTTATTTTATTCATTTACTTTCATATTGAACAATTTTATGCGGGCGTTCGAAAAGAGTTATTTTTGGTGCAGTAATTTGGTGCGCTGCTTTCTAAAATTAGTAGCGGGACGGAAGGACGGGACATACATTGCAAATTATGTATGTTGATTATTTTATTCTTTGTTGTTATATATGTTTAAAAAAAGATGATGTAATGGTGTTTAAATGACGGAGGACACTCGACGTCTGGTCTAAGGAAACTGACAGACGGAGTGGGTCTGATTGAGAGACGGAGAATGTGTCAATACACCAGGAATGTAGCAAACAGAATGTGTGCTAAATCTTGACACGGGGAAACGCGATGTCGTATCTCTAATGTATCTCGATGCTCAACTTTAATTACAAGAAGTTTCTATCTAACCTTTTGTCGGCGTGCCTCGTTAGAATAACTGTTACAGCTGATAATAACCAGGCATCTCCGTTTATGACCCCGTATATACGGGTGGTGAGGTTGGGTGAGCTGATAATTGACTGTTTGACAACCACTCACATGACTCTGACAGCTTTGTTACTGGATTGTTTGATTCAACAACTCTGACAGCTTTAGACAGCTTTGTTACTGGATTGTTAGATTCAACAACTCTGACAGCTTTAGACAGCTTTGTTACTGGATTGTTTGATTCAACAACTCTGACAGCTTTAGACAGCTTTGTTACTGGATTGTTTGATTCAACAACTCTGACAGCTTTAGACAGCTTTGTTACTGGATTGTTTGATTCAACAACTCTGACAGCTTTAGACAGCTTTGTTACTAGATTGTTTGATTCATACACTCACATGACTGACAGATTTGTTACTGGATACCAGCATCTTTGTTCATGATTATCCTATCACCTTGCAGAGGCGTCACCATGGTTGGTGCAAACCCCCCGCCCCCCCCCCACATTGACGCCTCTGTCACCTCGGGTCTTATATCAATGACCGTCCAAATGTAATAGCTGAAAACGTGGACGCTTCGGATCAAAAGACGCTCCAGATTTCTGAAATATCCTTGACATTTTGTTGGAGTAAATAATCCTTGGCTGCCACAGGTCACCATTAGAGTAGTTATCTCAGCTTTATGTTGTCATAGGTTTGACGTGGTTCGTTTCTTGTTGAAATGTTCCCTCGGGGAGGAAAAAAAAGGTGCAGGCGTTGGGGGGAGGGGATAATGAAAGGATGAGGAGCAGGGAAGAAATTATGGGAAAGGAGGATGGGAGCAAGAAAGGTGTCGATAGGTCAGTGGCAGCCATTATATCTGCCAGACTAAACACTCCACATAACTTGGGGGGCACTCAGGTCAAAGGGTCAGTCATAGTGCTGATGTTGTTAGGGAATAAGGGAAACAATTAATGTCTGAGGATCAGGTGGTTGAGGTATAATCTTTGTACAGTTGTTATCAGTAAATGTCAGCTGTTACATCGGCAAACACATCTTTTCTGGGGGGGGTGGGGGGTTCATAAATTAATGACAATAAATATGAATGAACTGAGGGGGGGGGGAGAGACAAGTTCATTGTGATGCTTGAGATGATCACGTGACAATTAACAACTGATTGTATACAGAGTATGATCGCATGAGAACACAGATAGGAAATCCACAATTGAATGTATTTATTATATGTCCTAACTGCACATATCCATGTCCTGATTTTTGTTCAACTACCTGATGACAGACTACTGGTTTTTAACTGCTGCCCATAGCCCAAGCTTAATCCAGTGAATATAATATGAATATAACATGTATCCTCAGGGACATTCCAAATTTATAGCTAATCATCTAAAACTTTTTCTTTATACTGAGTTAATTATTATTGCTGTTGTTTTGTTTAGGACAAGGCAGAGAACTTTGTTATGGCTGCACTATTCTGTGCCTCAGAGGAAGGTAATGTGGATGGACTCAAAGAGCTGTCAGAGATGGCTGCCAACATTGATCTTAACACAGCAAATAAGGTATGCAGGTCTAGCTACAGGTATTGTGGGTTTTACTGGTTGACCAGACATGACACTGACACTTTTTGAAACTTAATGAAACCTGCATGTAGGAAGTTATTTCCCTTTAAAAAATTTTTTGTTGTATCCCCTCCACATAGAGTTTTACTTCTGATTGAAGGATCACATCACAATTCTATAATAAATGTTCACAAGTAAACCAGGGACCACTGGCTGTTATTTTATGTTTTTTAGTTACTACTATTACTACCCATTGCTGGAAATAGTATAGTGTCTCTTAAAAATGTATTATTAAAAGTAAGTTAAGCAAGGTTCTGTCTACAGGGAATTGTTTAAGGTGTTTTGTCAAAATAAATCAATTTGATGTTATAATTAAACATATACAAGCTGTTGTTGACAGAGAAATGGATCTTACTACTTTATTATGTAAAGACAAAATATCTAAGTCTAATGTAGAAATAACTTTCTTGAAGAGTTTTCTGATTATTTACTCCTATATCTGATGACATGTCCCTGTGTGTTCCAGCATGGTGAGACTGCTGTACACATGGCTGCCAGTGGGGGACATGTAGATGTACTCAGGTTTTTACTGGCTAAAGGAGTGGATATTTCTATAAAGGACAAGGTGATTATTCCTATACATAGTCAATCACTTATAACATAACCTTAGAACATGTAACTAGACACACACACAAGAAAACGTCCACTTCCTAGCAAGCTGTAATAATAACTGGATAAAACCATTAAAAGCCTTACACTAAATAAGTACAGTAAGAAACAACTGCAATGTATCGCTATTAATAAATGTGATAAATTTTCTCTCTTTAAATCTTTGAGACCTTATTTTGGCATGTTTTTGATAACCTGAAAACTTGCTTCATCAGGAAATAAAGGTTCAAGTAATATCTCAAATAATTATATGTTTAAATCATCCAGCCTGAAATATGTTGAGATAATTTTTTATATTATGTTTCTTTGTGGCAGTATGGAATGTCAGAGAATCAAATAAAAATTGATCATTATATTGATAAAGTTACATCTTTGAATCAAATATGATCAGATCAATTGCCCATTTCTTATTGTTCATTCCTCAATGTGATGTACATCAACAATAGTTTTAACACTAGTGGTGACTGCATGGTAAAATTTGAAATAAGCTGTTTTTAAAGAACTGACTCTCATCTGTAATAAACTGATGTCATCTGTAATAAACTGATGTCATCTGTAATAAACTGACTTTCATCCTCCAGCAAGGAGACAGTGCAGTGTACTGGGCAGCCCGTCAAGGTCACACAGAAATCATTAAATGTCTAGTGGAGGCTGGGGTACCTATCAATACTCAAAACAAGGTGAGTGCATGCTCTCAAGTACCTGCTTTAATGTAACATTCATTGAGTAACATACACAGTTATAACTGTCACTTTTTTTTTAAAGATTGAAGTTAATATATTTCTCATTCCTTACTAGCAGGGCCAGTCTTAGGCCACTGCGACCTATGCGGCTGCAGGGGGCCCGGCGCTTATTATCCTTATTAATTCCTTATCCCTACCCAAATTAGGCCCCGCACAATATGTTTCGCATACTAAGCCGCATAGGGCCTCACAATCGCTAAGACCGGCTCTGATTACTAGTATAACAAGGGTAAAAAAATATGTACTTAAAAAACGTATTACCTTAAAATGTGAAAAGATAAAACCCATTGATTTGTTGTGTTAAATTATAAAGTTTGAAAGACCCATCAAATAGAACCAAAGGTTTTGTTTGAAAGACCCATCAAATAGAACCAAAGGTTTTGTTTGAAAGACCCATCAAATAGAACCAAAGGTTTTGTTTGAAAGACCCATCAAATAGAACCAAAGATTTTGTTTGAAATACCCATCAAATAGAACCAAAGGTTTTGTTTGAAAGACCCATCAAATAGAACCAAAGGTTTTGTTTGAAAGACCCATCAAATAGAACCAAAGATTTTGTTTGAAATACCCATCAAATAGAACCAAAGGTTTTGTTTGAAAGACCCATCAAATAGAACCAAAGGTTTTGTTTGAAAGACCCATCAAATAGAACCAAAGGTTTTGTTTGAAAGACCCATCAAATAGAACCAAAGGTTTTGTTTGAAAGACCCATCAAATAGAACCAAAGGTTTTGTTTGAAAGACTCATCAAATAGAACCAAAGGTTTTGTTTGAAAGACCCATCAAATAGAACCAAAGGTTTTTGTATTTTTATAAAAATCATAAGAACATCAGTCATATTTATAAAACACACATAATAATTCCCTGGGAGAGAATAACACTGACTGAATTATAACTGACATGAATATAGAGGCAAGCCACTTGAAGTTAGGAAACTGGAAAGCAGCTCTGAAAAAAAGTTCAAAAATTAAATTGATAAAAAAATATACGTTTCTTTCAAAACAAATATAGAGAGTTAAATAAAATATGAATATATTGTTTATTGAACAGTCTGGTGAGACAGCGCTCCATGTGGCAGCTCGTTATGGGCACACTGCATCTGTTGAATACCTGTGTAGCATTGATGCCAACATTAATCTTTTTGACAATGTAAGTACTCACCCACTTTGAGTGATAAACTGGGTTATGCTCTTAATACAAGGTGACTGTAAATAATTTGTTAATAAAAAATTCTTAATGTTGGATAGATACTTGATACATCTAGTGCATGGATTTTAATGTTATGCATGGTATCCTAAGACTAATTTAGATATTGTTTAAATCATAATGCTGTAAGGTCTATTAAATATTTTTGAGTACTGAATCAGACAATGGATAAAGCATGTGGATCTAGTTCTAGTTCTAATGTTACTAAGTTTAAAAATGCTGCAATTCCAGTATTCTGAACAATTGATCTTATCTATAACAAGTTAACTCTTCTCCTCTTGCTGCTACCCTGCTTCATGTCAACATTCTGAGTGGTTCCCCTTGAATTTATGAGCTGTTGGCAAAAACAAAATATATAATTTTAATTCAAGACATTACTTTTATCTATACCTAAAAGGGAAAAGAAAAAATATTTGTAGATTGTATGATTAAAAAAAAACCAACATCATCAACAAAATACAATTTATAAAATGTATGGTGTAATTAAATTAAAAAATTCAGTGAATAAATGTCACATTTTCTATTAGAATGATCAGTACAATTCTGAGTTGTTTTATGTAATCCATTTACATAATTTTTATCAGGAATGCTTTCAAAGTACAATCAATAAATATTTCCTATAAAGTTAAAGTCGTTTTTAAAATTACATGTAGAAAGAAGACAACTGTCACGTGACATGTTTTGTGGGTTTTAAAATAATTGATGTTGTCTCATCCTATCCCTCATGCTATATTTGGTAACACCTCATATTTTGTGTTTATGTACCACAATGTGACCACCACCACCAACAGCAGCAGGTGTTTGCACAATGTTTTACTGTAGGCACCATCATTATGGTATAAACTTTTAGGCACCATTGTTAGACAGCACCTCTATGTAGGTTGTCAGCACCTAGGGACAAGAAGTTCAAATCTATTTCATTTGAATATTTCCATCAATTTTGATGTTTGTTTAAATTAATTTGTTGACCACTGTAAGGACTAATGGACTGGCCATCCTTTTAAGACCTGTTAGTTCAAGTTATTTCTGTTTGAGCACTGTTAGTTGCAGATGACGAGATACTAACTGGTAACCCTGTTCAACAGATATCTCTAGCAGATAAATGTAACTTACTTCTATTGAACCACTGAGAAAAGTTGACCAATGTTGACCAAATATTTTTGTTTGACTAGTTACTGCCAGCTGACCAGTGATAGGATCCTATCACTTGTGTTTTTCAAATTGACAAGACCAGACTTTGTGCTTTGCATGTTTTTGATTTTTTTTGTGTGTCTCTTGTTGTCCAGCTTGGTGAGACCCCCCTCCACTGTGCCGCCTGGCATGGCTATGTGCAGATTGTACGCATTTTGTGTGAGCACGGGGCCATGCTTACACTCCAGAATAAGGTATTCATAGAAAGAGAAAGAAAGTGAGGGAACGAGAGATTGAGAGATAGAAATAATACAAGCATGGAAACAAAGAAGACTTAAAATGATACCAATTATAATCAATGGAATGAATAGAAATAGACAAGTAAAGGTGTTATACACTATTAAAATAAGTTGATATTTCAGACACTATAGATTTAGGTAATTAAAAGGTGATTTCAGCTAACTGCCTTTCTTCAGCAGGGTGACAAAGTTAAACTAAAAAAAAACTCAAGTATTACCAGGCTGAAATGAGACTGGTAAATCTAAACTTTACACGTGGCTGCACACATTAATACACTTTAGTTGTATCCCAAGTCATTTATTGTCTAAATGGGCTTGTTAGCACCAAAGAGAAACTCGTAATATCACAAATTGTGATAAAATCATACCTAAGAAATATGCCCATTACTTTACTTCTAGAAGAATATTAGTTTCCTGCATAACATAAGATATAGGAAAGTTTGCATCATTGAATAGATGTAATGCAACACCCCTTTACATGTGTTACTATAAGAAAATTAGACATTGTTATATTTTATTGTGCTAATTGCAAAAACATTTTTTTTTCCTTGTTTTTTAAAGTAGTTTTTTTTGTTGCGCCACAAAGATGTGTTAAATGTTCATAATTTCTGCTTACTACTATTATTTAGCATGATATCTTTTGTTTAGGATTTAGTCTAACTGTAGTACTTGTATTTTGATTTGCTTAATCATTGTCCAATGAAAATCTTGCCAAAAGTCAATGTTAAAAAAAATTAACCATTTTATTTTCCTGTGTTTTCCTTATGCTATTTCCAAGTTTTTGCTTTTGACACCTCCTTTTCTACTCAATATTTTCATTATTTTGTTGTTGCTGTTTAGTATCATATTTACGAAAACAGTTAATTTGTACAGTCCTTTTTGTTAAGGATTAGAATGATATTTCCCCATCACTGTGTTGTGATATATTCTGACTAACAGGAAAAAGAAACAGCCCTCCACTGTGCCGCTGTTAGAGGCAATGTGGACTGTGTTAAGGTACTGCTGGACTTTGGTGCCCCCCTGAACCATACAGATAAGGTGAGTGGACATGTGGTCACAGGTATGGTAGAGGCAATGTTGACTGTGTTAAGGTACTGCTGGACTTTGGGGCCCCCCTGAACCATACAGATAAGGTGAGTGGACATGTGGTCACAGGTAGGGTAGAGGCAATGTTGACTGTGTTAAGGTACTGCTGGACTTTGGGGCCCCCCTGAACCATACAGATAAGCTGAGTTGACAGGTAGCCACAGATATGTTCATAGTTCATAGAAAGTCACAGATAAGGGCAGTTCGCATATGGTCAGATATTGTGAGTTCACATATAGATATATACAGATAAGGTGAGTTCACAGATGGACACAGCCAACGACTGCCGTGCTGGTAAAAAAGGGAGATAATTATTTTGATAATTAAAGAAAACTTAATTCAATCAAGCATTTCCTTGTCAATGGACATGAGTTTATATATATATAACTATAGGAGGTGAGCAAACTGTCAAATGATTTCATATGTCTCAAGTTTTTACAAGAATCTTTTGTTTATTTCTCCCCAGAGAGGAAGTACAGCCCTCCATTTGGCTTGTCAGAGACATAATTCTGCTATAGCTTTACTCATCCTCAATGCAGGATGTAAATTAGACACACTAGATAAGGTCAGAATTTTTTCTTCACATTGTAGTACTTCTTTATAACTCACAATTCTTGTGTGATAAATTATTGCCAATTAAAAAAATTAAATGCAATTGTCTGTCATTGAACATAGTGTTTTGGTTAGATTGGCATGAAAATATTATTGGAGATAATATTAACATTCACAGGAGACAGGGGAGACAGCTCTACACTGTGCTGCCAGAGAAGGTCTTCTGTGTGTGGTGCAGACAATGTGTTCATTAGGAATTAATGTTGATATTGTTTCAAATGTGAGTACAAGTCATGATTGTGTGTGATGTCCCATAGTGAGTTGTTAGAATGAAGAAGAATCCCATTTCATAGAGTTAGTTGTCCATACAACAGTATAGGCAAAATTGTTGATATACTTAATACAGCACTGCAGGGGAAAGTGTTAATATGCTTGAGTTGTATATACCATTTAAGTAGAGTATCTAATGGCCCACAGTTATACTGAGATACAATGGATGGTAGAAATTGGTGGGCCACAATTATTTAAGGAGCTGTTATGTGGTGCACTAAGCTAGTTAATGGTGAAAAGATAACATTTTATTGATCCAATTTGATAATCTCATTAAAGCTAGGGTGTCAAAACTTGTTTAAAAGAGGGCCATTTTCCATGAAGTTAACTCTTCTGGTTCTGACTTACTTTTTTGTAATGCTTCCCCTGAGTACCGGATATTATTTTGCTAATTATTCCCCCTGGCCCAGACATTATTTCGGAACGAGCCAAAATTTCATAGGCTTGTAAATTATCTTTTAGATTTTTTGTTTTAAACAATTGATAATAGAGTTAAGAAAAGGATTTTAACAAAACTGTTTTTTTGGTTTACACTTTTGTTACATTAATCAATACATTTAATTTACGAGGATAGAAACTACTCTAAAAATAGATTATAGAAATTAAGATGTATAAGAAAAAACCATAAAGCGGCTATTACTGGAAGTGAAATCGATGACAAAGGATGATAATATAAAATATATTATTACTTTTTAATTAAAAAACATTTATTATATATTAGAAAGTTTAATTAAATAAAATTATCATAGGTTTTATCGAGTGTGTGTAAGTACCATTAACAATATTGCTAGGCAACAACAAAACAGATCCGCACAGAAAATTCATTTATTGGTCGATTTTCATAATTTAAAAAAGCAAAATTAAATTCGACATTCCCTTAATGCCTTAACATTCTACTTGAGACTGCGGTGAAAGGTCATAACCTCTTTTTGTGTTTATATCCGGTACCCGTCTATGTGGCTAATACACCCGCAGGGGGCACAGGGAAAAAATTTGGCTGGTGAAAAAAGATGAACCCGGTACCGAAAGGGTATGTGGGTGAAGGCGAATGGAATTAATATATAAAAAAACACAAATGTTGAAACTAAGCTATTGGCTTTTTAATGATATGAATATTTTTTGTTCGAATGTTATTTTGTCAGAAAAAATATGACAATACTATTGTGGTTTTAAAGAGTCTATAAATATCTTAGAAATTACTTAAATTAGATAAATAATGGCCAAGTTATTGAAAAAAAAGTTTTTTTTAAAAAAGTTTGACTAACTAGAGACAGAAATGTTGTCAAAATTTATGATGTAAAAAAATGTCATAAAATTTTAAGTATACATACATGTTCTTTTCCGAGTTGGAAATAATGAACAATATTAGGTCAAAGTTTTTAATTTTTACCATCATATTTCATAGATGTAACACAAAACAGCACATTACTTTATGGGCTATTAGTAATCAAAATCCACACCTGTAGGCTGAATAATAAAAAATATTGTTTTTTCCCCATCAAAAGGCATCATCATATTTTGCACTCAAAACAGCACATAATTTCAGCTTTTCTTATAAATAAAATATCGTTGCAGAAAACTATCCACGAATCTATAAATATTAAAGATGAGGCCATCACGGGTCATTTAAAATTATAGCACGGGCTGTATTAGGCCTGTGGGTTGGACTTTGGACAGCCCTGTTGTAAAGAAATGAAAATAATGGGGGGTGAGACTGCATCCAGGCTTTTAAATTAGTAAATGTATAACAATAATAAATGTATAATAATAATAATAATAATAATAATAATAATAAATGTAATATGTTATACACTTCTAAAGGAATGCTCCTTATTTTTTGTTAACAGGATGGTTGGACAGCTTTACACTTAGCCTGTAAGTTTGGGCACATAGAGATAGCCAGGAGTCTCTTACTTGTAGGTGCTGACCCAGACAAAGTAAATAAGGTAATACCACACTTATTCACAATCAATAAATCAATAACATAGAATTAAGGTTACAACAGAACATATGAGGTCAACATAAAATCAAATAGAAATGTATGTTTACATACATGTAGTTGTTCCATTCAGCTGCTTCTCCCAGTCATGCAAAACAAATCTTTCCCCAGTTATATAATTTAAGAAATACATATGTGCAAAAATAATTTAAGAAATACATATGTATAAACAATAATTTAAGAAATACAAATTACAGTCGAATATTTTAAGTAATACATAAGTAAAATAATTAATTTAAGAAATACAAACTTAAAAAATCTTGAATGTTTAATTGAACAGGACGGAGTAACTGGGGAAATCTTGGCCCTGGCTCAAGGTTTTACCAATATTTCAGATCTGATGGCATCTGTCAAAGGGGTGAGTACATCGTAACTAAGTGTTGACTATTTTATTACTTCAGCTACTCTTGAAATCTTCATATACAAGTTGTTAAATGAAATTGCCAGTGTCATTCTGGGTTTACAAAACTCTTTTAAAAATTGTGTTTTACCTTCATACTGAAAATTTATTATGTCATAAATATATCATTGGAAGTTCTAGAATTTTATCTTTAATTAATTTTATTTTATTAGTTCTATTTGTTTCCATAGTGTCAAGAGTTAATCCAAACCAAATAAGTAAAAGAAGTGACAAATACAATTTAGCTATTGTTAAAGGTAGTTGATAGATAAACTAAAAAAAACAAATATCTTGCATATGTTTCCTCTATGCTTCCAGGAAAGGCGGCTGGCATACATCAATCAACTGAAGCCCTCCCCACAACCAATCAGCCGTGTCAAGTTAAAGCTGCTAGGGTCCACAGGGGTGGGGAAGTCTATTCTAGTGGAGTCACTTAAGTGTACTTACCTGAGTAGTTTCTTTAGGAGGCGGCTTCATCACCCTTCACAGGCAACAGCTCAACAGAAAAGTCAGTTATTGTCAAGTTTAACTAGTGACCTTTAATTCTGTTTCATCTTTTTGAAAATTATTTGTTTTTATTTATGTCTAATGTTAGTTGTAATATTAAACCTTTTATTATATTTTGTTTCTTTAATGATTAAAATTGTTTTAAAAATATGATTGAAAGAAAATGGTTTAGCTACTATTCTTTAGACTCCTGATAGTTGAAGATTACATTATGATAATATTTATGCTCTTAATTTTTGAAACTGAACTACTAAGAAATAAATTGACTAAAGTAAAAGTGTGGTTACCACCCTTTGCATACCACTAAAAATAAATTGTATTGTAATGAAATTGAAAAATTAATTTAACTTAAAATGTTTTTACCTTTCCAGACAAAAATAAACTTTCCCGACAGTTCAGTTTGCCAACACCACTCAATTACATTGTAGGAAACCCAACTTATACCAAAGGTGTAGATGTACAAACCATTAACGTACCAGGTAAATCGTCTTGTAATGTTTGGAATTCAGCCAATCACCCAAATATTTATATTTAAAGTTTTGTATTAGCTTTTCATATGTATTTTTTTATTTCATTCTTACAATTTTATTTTATTTTTGCTGACAAAAACTGTTAAATTCAAATAATTATTTATAAGTTTATAAATAAAAAGAATAATTAACCTACTAAAAATATAACTCTCTCCCAAAGTTAATTTGTTATTAACTGATCCCAATATTTCAGAATGAGTTTTTAGAGTTTTGTTCCAACAATGCTATAAGATTGAATGTAGTTGATGAGTCAGTAATCTCATTCTACTTTAGGTACAGGAGAGTTGAGTGTCTGGGAGTTCTCTGGCTATGAACCTTACTACATGCTGTATGACTACTTCCTGGGAGACGTCAATTGTCTTCATGTTATTCTATTCAACCTGGAGGACTCCTTAGATGAACAAATGGCTCAAGTCATTTTCTGGCTCAATTTCCTCAAAGCCAGGATACATCCCAAGATGCCAATAGGTAAAATGAAGAAAAAAAAATTTCAAGTTTGATTATATCAAGTTTACAAGTGACTCAGCTAAAATTATCTATACTTGAGTTGTTCATTTTTTAAACAGGGAGACATCATATCTCATATTACAATTTTTAAACGGAGACATCATATCTCATGTTACTATTTTTAAACAGGGAGACATCATTTCTCATGTTACTATTTTTAAACAGGAAGACATCATATCTCATATTACAATTTTTAAACGGAGACATCATATCTCATGTTACTATTTTTAAACAGGGAGACATCATATCTCATATTACTATTTTTAAACAGGAAGACATCATATCTCATATTACAATTTTTAAACGGAGACATCATATCTCATGTTACTATTTTTAAACAGGGAGACATCATATCTCATATTACAATTTTTAAACAAGTCTTAAAAACAAAAGGTTTTTCAGCAAGAATATAGAAGTAACGTTGTGTTTGCAACATTTTTAGTGTATTAAATCTGTAAACTAGTTTTTTGTCTATGCTAACAAAAATTAATGCACGATTAAAAAGATCTTTTGAAATAGGATACTGGATGTTTTATCAATATCTTATCGAACTTGGCCTTTGGGGTTCTATTAATAGATTTTTGCCATCAATTGACAAAGCCTTTTCAGATAAAAACATATTGATGTGAAATTGTACAATTTCAATAATGAGTTTTTAAAAAGATGATCTGTATCACAAGGCTATAGGATTTGGTCAACATGATTATTGAAATCAAACATTTTTTAATTGATTGCTCTGCCCATGTTCATCTTTCCTAAAATTCACTTATATTATGTGATTACAATTTTTAAAATTGACACCATGAAGAGATCTACATTAACTAATATAGACCTCATATGTTTTAACTAGGGGGTGCCCGTATATTGGGATTTCCGCCCCTATCCGGATTCGGCAAATACTTAAGGCAGATCCGGAAAGGATCCGGATATCAAATGCAGTAAAGAATTATTTGAAATCAAATTAAATTAATATTAATAAGTTTATAAACAAATATATAAAAAGTAAAATGCAATAACACTAAAATATTAATATATAACAAAATAAACAAATTAACAAGCGTTTATCATGAAATCATTCAAATCCATGCAAAATATAGTAAAACAATCAATTTCAATATGAGAAAAAACATGAAGTTAAAAAGTTACAAGTATAGATATTACTTTACTACATAAGATAACAAAGTTAACTAACAGCATATTAAACTTAAATCGTCGGAATAAAGAACAGTTTTTATTATGGCTCTAGATTACTACTTCTTGTACACCACACTACACACTCAGTACAACACTGTTCGCTTGGTACACACTACACAGTTCGTTGAACTTCGTTCAAGTTCGTCCATTCAATTCATTGTAAAATGTTCATCTTTGACGTTGACAGTGTCACAGACTGTCATTGTAGATAGATGTTACTCTCTATATGTTGGATAATAAATATTTTAATAAATAGTATTAAATACAAAATAGAAAGTGGTAAAGTACACCCCCTTAGCTCTTACACTATAATGTGCAGCTATCCGGATCCTGCAAATATTAGGGCCAAACTATCCGATTCCGGCAAATAATTAAAAAACATATCCGGCCACCCCGTAGTTTTAGTAAGTAGAATATAATTGAAAACACTTGAATGATTTCAACAGATCACTGTGGGAAGCTCCAGAACACAGCTCAAGTGATCCTGGTGGCCACACATGCTGACAAATCTACAACACCCTGTCAGAAAAGCTCAAGTGGTTGCCATGTCAATGATGAAGCCAAGTACATCCTGGAGAAAGTGACCACCATGTTCCAGTATGACCTTGAGATTTGCCCTCAAGTCTTTGTGATGGATGCCACGTCGCCATCGTCCAGTGACATGAGAGCCTTTAAACAGCAGTTGACCAAATCAAGAGCAGAAATATCACAGGTAGGTGCCAAGAGTTCCAACTCTGAGAGGGCAAAGTTCAAGACTAATCATTATTCTTTGTGTTATTTTCAGGGATGAAATGTTTAAACTTCTTGTTAGAAATATTTCTAATTGTCTCTATTTAAATCATAGACTTAAAACATTTAGAGGTTATATATATTGTTGAAAGATTGAAGGAAAGAATCTGTGATCATTTGTTTCCCCCCACCAGAGACTCCCGTGCTCCAACGGCTTTCTATCAGCAGTAGTTGCCCAGCTGCCAGAGTGGAGGAAAGCTTTTACAGCATACCCCGTGCTTAGCTGGCCACAGTTTACAGAACAAGTCCGAGGTTGTATCAACCCCCTGGCCAGTGATGACGATGTCAAGTTGTTGGACAGGCAGCTACAGCTGATGGGAGAGGTGTGTGTGGGTGGGTGGTTGGGGGGAGGGCATCCATGTAAGAAAAGATTCAACTGTTATCTCTAGATTCAAGGGGGACAAAAATGTTCATACTTACTACTGTCATTTAAATAAATTGATATAAAAGAAATCAAGGTTCATATTTTACTTCTCCATCAAATATATTTATTATTGTAACTTCAACAAAGCTCTTTTCAAAAAACAGCTGTGGATTTTAAGATACTAAAAAATTTATATAAAAAAACATATTTTAAACCCAAGTTAAAGTTATTACCATGTTATTCGCCGTATAAGACACTCCAGAACATAAGATGCTCCAGAACATAAGACGCTCCAGAACATAAGACGCTCCAGAACATAAGACGCTCCAGAACATAAGACGCTCCAGAACATAAGACGCTCCAGAACATAAGACGCTCCAGAACATAAGACGCTCCAGAACATAAGACGCACACAATTTTAAAGGAGGAAAATCAAGAAAAAAAAGATTCTGAACCAAACACCGTTGTAAAATATTTTATATCAGCTGTATAAAGTTAACAGCATTCTATATTTAAATACATATTTATCCTACTATACTATACTAAAGATTTATTTGTCACAAAAACACCTGTGGATTCCTCTGATGTCCTATAAATATATTTATCTTATCCAGTTAGTTTTTTTTTAGTGGTTCCATGACAAAACAAGTGACAAAACATGGTCTGGTCACCGAATTCACCATTTTTCTTGTGTTTGCCAGATTGTTTACTTGCACAGCCAAACAGATCTAGTGGTTCTCAGTCCACGTTGGCTTGGCACTGAGGTGCTGGGAAATTTATTGTCTCACGAAAGAATATCACAAGCCCGTGTCACTGGATGCTTCTCACTGGATGAGTTCCAACTGATGTATCCATCTACGGATGCCCTCAGCTTACTTCAGGTACACACATTTGTACAGCAAAATGTTATAAAATTGTTAGAATTGATCTAAATTTTAAAAAAAATAACATTTTGAATACCCTCAGTGAATGATCCATTTAATAAAGTTCTATCAGGCACATGTTGTAATCATGCACATGTTGTATTTAAGTTCTATCAGGCGCATGTTGTATTTGTTCTATCAGGCTAATGTATTTAAGGCACATGTTGTATTTAAGTTCTATCAGGCACATGTTGTAATTAAGTTCTATCAGGCACATGTTGTATTTAAGTTCTATCAGGCACATGTTGTATTTAAGTTCTATCAGGCACATGTTGTAATTAAGTTCTATCAGGCACATGTTGTAATTAAGTTCTATCAGGCACATGTTGTAATTAAGTTTTATCAGGCACATGTTGTATTTAAGTTCTATCAGGCACATGTTGTATTTAAGTTCTATCAGGCACATGTTGTAATTAAGTTTTATCAGGCACATGTTGTAATTAAGTTCTATCAGGCACATGTTGTAATTAAGTTCTATCAGGCACGTGTTGTATTTAAGTTCTATCAGGCACATGTTGTAATTAAGTTCTATCAGGCACATGTTGTATTTAAGTTCTATCAGGCACATTGAATATTTATTGGATGTCTGTTAAACACACTGTTTATTGAATGTCCAGGTCCTGGAGGCTCTAGAACTGTGTACCCCATGTGAGGTGGAGGATGAGGTGGAGTATGAGTTTCCCTGTCTGAACTTTGTGGAGGCGCTGGAAGGCTTGTGGCTGAGGGATGACGCTAGGTTCCCTAACCCCGTATATGGTGGAGTTCGTCTCCACACAAGCTTTCAGTCAGGAGCCCAGCTTAAATATCTGTTTCCTAGGATACAGGTAATCACAACACAAAAAAATGACCTTTTATAATTCATTTTGATCTACATGTACTGATTCATTTTGAATTTATTTAAGTTTTAGTTATTTAAGGTTAAAACTACTGTAAAGAGTGAACATTTTTTTTGTAACTTGAAAGTAGATTATTAAAGAGATTTATAACATGAACACATGATTCCTATGCATAATTTATGCAGCTGTTTACTTTCATGTCTTTGTTAGGTTTGCCTCAGACGGAGCATTTTGTCTGGTGAGGACCACGATCATAACGATGAAGGTGACAGCAGCGACGACGAGACCAACGCCGGAGAGCAGCAGAAAGACGCAGACCTGTACCAGTGGCACCACGGCTCCAAGTACTGTTGTGCTCGTCTGGAGGGCATCATTGACATGGACAGAAATGAACAATATTTAGAGATTAAAGTCAGGGGACCGGAAACAGAGAGGTCCAACTTGTATTACTTTCTGGAGGACTTTGTCAACATCATAGAACAAGTTGTGGAGAACGTGTGCCCAGGCCTGTGTGTTGAACGTTACACTCTGAGTCCATCTCAGCTCAGACAACATGGGAAAGTGGTTCGGTCCTATTCACCCACGGAGTTACTGCGCATGCAGCTGGACAACAGATGTTCGGTGGTGCTCAGTGGCAACATCAAGGAAGACTTCATAGACATCGCTTGTCTGGGTTCTGAGGAGATTCTCGAGACTGTTACACTTGGCATGGACTTGCCCATTTCTCATCTGACCATCCACACCCAAAGGTTACTGAGTCTGCTGCTGGACCCCCCTGAGGCAATGGGCAAAGACTGGTGCTTATTAGCTGTGACGTTAAGACTCAGTGATGCCTTGCCAGCCCTGGAGCCAACAGATGGGGACACTTGCAAAATTAGTCAGACACAGAAGGTCAGTTCATGCTCCAGTTGGTGCTCACTCATTTACTGAACTAAAGTCAGTGAACAATATCTTTGTGCTTGTTTTGTTGTTGTCAATACAGTAGAACCCACTTAACTCGACCACGGATAACTCGCCAACCCTATTAAGTCGACATTTTTTATTGGACAGCCAAATTCTCTATTTGTCTTAGCATTTACTCATCGGTTAAGTCGATTCTTTTAAGTCGCTGAACCCTAATATCTCGAACACAAAAGAGAGCCAAATTTGCAACTTAACGTTGGTTATCTCGATCCCCGTCTGTTCGCCTAGCGATGCACTCTCGTATTTTTAAATCCTTTATATTAACTCGTGGTGTCTGAATCCTTGCTTGCTTGTCGCCAAAACTTTGGATCGATTTTTAACCCACTTCCTCGTAAGCTAGCGAGCTGAAATTTTGCAGGCAGTTTCGTACCGATGATAAAAACAATGTCTCAAAATTTCAGATCGATTGCATGTACCGTAATTAAATTATTGAATTTTTAGATTATTTTATTTTATCTCTGTGTATCATGTTATTTTTTAAGATAGAGTGTCGCGTTGCGTATTATATTGAACGACCTTTCTGTCGCGCAATAAGGTGCGTATTTTATTGACAACACTTTTTATAAACATATTCCTGATCGATGCGCATTATATTAAACATGTTGTACGACACAACTGCAATTTTGTATTTTTGGATGGTCTTGCGCTGCGTATTATAATGAACATTCTTTTAGTTATGTCTCGTACATAAAGGATTTATAGTCAAAAACTTGGTTTTTTACATTTAAAAAAAATGAAATCCTTTATATTAACTCTTGGTTTCTGTTTGGTTGATTGTTTGCTTGCTTGTCGACAAAACTTTGGATCGATTTTTAACCCACTTTCTCGTAAGATAGCGAGCTGAAATTTTGCAGGCAGTTTCGTACCGATGATAAAAACAATGTCTCAAAATTTCAGATCGATTGCATGTACCGTAATTAAATTATTGAATTTTTAGATTATTTTATTTTATCTCTGTGTATCATGTTATTTTTTAAGATAGAGTGTCGCGTTGCGTATTATATTGAACGACCTTTCTGTCGCGCAATAAGGTGCGTATTTTATTGACAACACTTTTTATAAACATATTCCTGATCGGTGCGCATTATATTAAACATGTTTTACGACACAACTGCAATTTTGTATTTTTGTATGGTCTTGCGCTGCGTATTATAATGAACATTCTTTTAGTTATGTCTCATACATAAAGGATTTATAGTTAAAACTTGGTTTTTTACGTGTTTTTTTTTATTAGTTAAAAATAGCATCAACATCTCGCTTTCCTTGAGACTTCCGGCTATTGTGTGATTCTACGAGATTTCAGTAAAAATTACTGGATGTTTTTATCTTGTTTCACTTTGATCCGTGTGTGAATTAGTTTGATGCGTCTCTATCGAGTATGTATTCACCCGAGGTGCTCGAAAATCGGGTTATCGGTCTTTAATCGTCATTACTTCGTAGTAGGTAAATTTATAATATAAAAACAGGGTATTAGTAGGCCTGACAAGACGTAACAGAACAGCGAACGTTTTGGCAAAGAGCCTTCCTCAACGGACAAATAGTACACAAATGAAACGAATAAAACGAAATAATAATTTTAAAAAACACTTAGCTGCGGTGAAATCCAAGCAGTCCAGTAGGGATAAAGTAAGGAGAGAAAAGTAAGAGCTTATATAGGAAAGGATAGGGTGGGTGTGGCCAATCAATCAGCTTGTCAGTGCGAACACAACGTTGATCCCGTGTGGTGTAAGAGTCCCATACTCATGGATTAGTCTATTCTCCAGACTGACCCGGCCGGGTGTGTTTGTACACTTCGTAGTGCATGTTATATTATTACTAAACTTAATTCATTTCCTGATGCATTAATCATTTTATTTTTTTGATAAACAAATATCTTTAGAAAAGAAAATAAAGGTTTGTAACGATAATCGACGGTGGTTTTTATTTTATATTGATAAATTTCTGGTGTTAGTTGGTGCACATATTTTTGTTGTTATCAAACATGTATGTACATTTTTATAGCATGCCGATCGCTTCATCAAACAAATAACGGCAACGCTGTTGTGTAAAAACAACCTCCAAAAACACGTGCATGTACATTCTCATTTATTAACGCTAGTGATGGGACTATACCAAAATCATAGGGTGCTTACTGTAAACAAGGCTCTCCAGATTTTAGGATATTAATATAACAGACTACAGACAGTTTACCCACTCTCAATGTCCCACACCATTGTTGTTGTTGGTTAGTCTGATTAGCATAAAGTTACCGAAGGAATTCTTAGTCCATTGTAAGCTGAGTGGACGGACCCAAGGAAGATGGTTTGGAAGAGAATGGTTTGGGGACAATGAGGGGATGTGTAGGTTACACGGAGCGGGTTATTTATTAGTGTAGCTTGTAAGGAAAGTCACGCAAGTGCCCTTTAAGGCACAGTATCGCTCAATCTCGGATTCACTGCTGTGAACTGGGAGCACGCAAGAGAGGTGACACAATGTCACCAACAGACCTGCCGTGGCGAGGCGGTGTGGCGGGGCAGGAGTAGCTGAATTCGTTATGTACTAGGGAAAAAAACAGCCCTAACGCAACAAAGGGTTTTATTTAAACGGTCCTTAAAAACTAACGGTCTTAACAACCTTAGGAAAGAGTGAAGAAATATTAGGGTCCCGATATTCCAATACGATTCCGATTAATTGTCCCATCACTAATTAACGCACATCATGAACATAAAGAAATTTTAAGCACATGTTAATATTTTGCCGCCATATTGGTTTTCGTTTAACTCGATCATCGGTTATCTCAACGCCCTTTGACAAACCCCTAGGCCGTCAACTTAACCGGGTTCTACTGTATATTATTTGATGTTGAGATGTTTGTCTCAACACACTGTAAGTTTGATCCACTTACAAAACTAATCTTTTATACCAGGGGTCGGGAAACTTTTAGTCTGAGAGAGCCTTAACACCACATATTTTGAAAAGTAATTTTGTGAGAGCCATACATTATGTTTAAAACTAGAAATTCAAGTAAATGTGTGCATTTTGTGTAATTTCAACTCGAAAAGTACAATAATTATGTCTCTGAATTATTTTTAACTAGAAAAATACCCGCACTTTGTAGCGGGAGTGTGCTGACCCTTTATCCAAGTATTAGGTGATGGTTATTACAATTTTTATTTGCCAAGTTAAATTTCAGATTCAACTATTTAGTTAAAATCTTATGAGAAACAGAGATATGCCATTTTACCGCGTGAGTTGTTTTCACTTAATGCAGTGCCTTTTAACATAACCTTACTATTCAAAAGATATGATTTATTAAATAATGATTCTTGCCGACCATAATAACTAAATTTACAATTTCATTCCCACTTGTACAAAATTAACATAACTTATATGTTTTCCGAAAGAGCTCTACCACCCTCGTCACTCAAAAATTTAATATATAATTACGAAACTGCATCGTATCACAATTGTAAGTTATATAATATTTGTAACCACGTCTATGAGATAAAGAACATGTGGCACTATCCCTTCAAAAGGCAAAAGCTAAGTGACTTATAGCGCAAATTAACAAAATTATAAATGTACTTTCTAAAATACTATTTTTATAAAAAACGGTTGTATTAAAATGATATTAAAAAATGTGCACACCATATTTAGACATATAGAAAGCTGGTCGCATAAAATAAAGTCTTGTTATAAAGTAAATGTACTGGACCAAAATAACTCTTCATTTTGACGTATTCATAATTGTCTAAGCAGGGAAATAATATTTAACATTTTTTATGTCTCTATATTTTACGATTTATATTTACGGTTTATAAGCAATGTGTATAATTTCAAAAAGGAATCTTTTTTTTTGTTCCCTATTTCGGATAAGGCATCATATTTTGTAAATTATATTCAATGCACACACACACAAACCAGATTTTATATCTGAAAAATAAAATAAATTAAAAAAAAAGATTCAACCGTCTGTTAATAAGCGCATCTTAAAAATGATTAAAAGGCAATTTTAGAAATGGCATATGCTATTCTGAATTCAAAGGAATGAACATAAAAACATATTCAATTCGCAATTCATATTAATTAAGCGTTTTCAGGATCACTTCATTAAATTTAGTCAACTTTTGTTAATACGTTCGGTAGCGAAAGTTTATAATGTATAGTGTATATAAAGCTTAAGTAAACAGTTTTAAAGTGTAAGTTTATTTGACATAGGCCATCACTTTCAACATAAAATAAACTCGCTACATCTATGGTTTTTAATTAAATGTCGAGTTATGAATTAAATTTTTAAAAATCCCAATTTTATTCATTGCATGTAAAATATTAATACAATGCATCGTGAAAATAATTGACATTTTTCCAAAAGATCTCTGCCACTGTCGTCACTAAAAAAGCTCTTATATATTTACGACACTGCAATGTAACACAATTGTAATTAATACAATATTTGCAACAGCGTCTATGAGATAAAGATAATAAAGATAAATAAAAAATTAGGCTATATTCCTAATTTAAAAAACAAACAAAAAAAAACAAATCAATTTTATGTTAAAAATGCATGTGAAACCATTACAATAATCGATTTTAAAAATGGCCTATGTTAATCCATCATCAAAGGAATGAACATAACATATTCAATTCGCAATACAAAATAATTAAACGTTTTCAGGATCACTTTATTTAGTTTAATCTACTTATGTTAATAGGTCCGGTAGCCTAAGTTTAAATAGTATAAGTGTATAGGTTATGTAAAAGACAAACAAAATGTAAAAGACAAACAAAATATAAATGTTATATCAATATGACACAGCTAAATTTAAAATGCGTACACGAAAATGTGCGCACAGTAATCAGGCGATAAAAGATTTTAAAACGTGCACCGCTAAAAATGAAGCCTTAAAAAAATACTGACACAATTATTACATAAATAGGTTTTTCATTAAATGTCGAGTTATGGAACAGAAAATAATTAAAACAAATTCGCATTTAAATTTAAACGTGTAAACAATTAAATCTAATGCATCGTGTGGCAGTTGTAATTAAATATGTTTACGTGTCTATCTAATATATAGAAAGTAACAGTAAAGAAAATGACAATTCTTTGTACTACACAGCTCAAATTATGAAGCATACACGAAAATGTCAGCACCGTAATTAGACATTATAATATTTTTTCAAATGCGCACGGCTGAAAATAAAGTATTGGCATTGGGGAAAAAAAACGTCACCAAAAGTAACTCGCTTTGAACGGCATTTGAACGTGTGCGTAAATTTGTTCAATACAGAAATGAGGTTACATTTTTTATTCTTTGTCTCTGCATTTTCTGATTATTTAATTTCGGCATTCGGGCAAAAGGGACAATTACAAAAACTAACTTAAAACCACCTTCAGGGTAAAAGGAACCGTCCTGCCAAATTTGGTCCCCGTCCGTCATTTGGTTTTTCCGTGATTGTCTAACAGAAAGTCGAAAAGTGAAACATACAAACATACAAAGATACAAACACCAACTGAGCTTTATATATTAGATAACAATGTTAATGCTGTTTTATGCAATTAATATGTAGATCAAAGGAGTCTGAATAAACTTTAACAAAGAAATCTTTTAAAAAAAATAATCGAACATTTGTCTGAGAGCCAATAGCAGCTATCAATAGAGCCACATTTGGCTCGCGTGCCATGGTTTCCCGACCCCTGTTTTATACCAACTTTAGTTTTCTTTGTTGTGTCGACCAGATATCAGAAATAGAAAGCATGAAGCTAACTTTTCTCTTATCCATCTGGAGATTTTATTATTATAACATACAAATATTTGAGAAATTTATGTCATTCTAGACCAGGATTATGAAGCCCAAAGTCTTTTTTTGGCTAACATCGGGCTTAAACTCTTTGTGGGACATTATCATGTGTTAACTCTTTGTGGCTCTTTATCATGTGTTAACTCTTTGGGGCTCTTTATCATGTGTTAACTCTTTGTGGGTCATTATCATGTTTTAACTCTTTGTGGCTCTTTATCATGTGTTAACTCTTTGTGGGTCATTATCATGTGTTAACTCTTTGTGGGTCATTATCATGTGTTAACTCTTTGGGGCTTTTTATCATGTGTTAACTCTTTGTGGGACATTATCATGTGTTAACTCTTTGTGGGACATTATCATGTGTTAACTCTTTGTGGCTCTTTATCATGTGTTAACTCTTTGTGGGACATTATCATGTGTTAACTCTTTGTGGGTCATTATCATGTTTTAACTCTTTGTGGCTCTTTATCATGTGTTAACTCTTTGTGGGTCAATATCATGTGTTAACTCTTTGTGGGTCATTATCATGTGTTAACTCTTTGGGGCTTTTTATCATGTGTTAACTCTTTGTGGGACATTATCATGTGTTAACTCTTTGTGGCTCTTTATCATGTGTTAACTCTTTGTGGGACATTATCATGTGTTAACTCTTTGTGGGTCATTATCACGTGTTAACTCTTTGTGGCTCTTTATCACGTGTTAACTCTTTGTGGGACATTATCATGTGTTAACTCTTTGTGGGTCATTATCATGGTTAACTCTTTGTGGGTCATTATCACGTGTTAACTCTTTGTGGGACATTATCATGTGTTAACTCTTTGTGGGTCATTATCATGTGTTAACTCTTTGTGGGTCATTATCATGTGTTATCAGGTATTTGAGAGACTTACATAATTTAAACTTTTTCCCCTCTTGCCAGGTACTGAATGAATGGACAAGACGACACCCGGAAGCCTCCATTCGACAATTAGTCAACAAGTTAAAAGAAATTGGCAGAGTTGATGCAGTGGAGGCCATTTTGCGGACAGGACCTCCATTCAAAGTTCTTTCATACGAGGATCAGATGACAGACGGAAGTGGGGTCACACATGGCACCAACGCCTCAACAAACACATTGTCCAACTTGTCCAGATGACAGCTGTAATAATATGACAATGTCATGTGTGTTGTCTAACTTGTCCAGATGACAGCTGTAAGAATGACGGCAATAACAACATGTCACCGTTATGATGACAGTTCTAGTTGTACATGATATCTGTGCACTACCAGTACAATGCAAGCTGCACAAAGTTTATCTATTGCTTTCAACTAACCCAAACCCTTTGCCTCTGGGGATATATCATTTTGAATCACTTTAATCTATGCAGATGGTATGCAAGCAAATATGCCAGATTAATGTACAGAAGAAGGCAGTTATATTTCTATTGAATTGAAAGGAACTAGAAAGTCATCAATATTTTGTTGCAATGAAGCTGGAACTTCATACTTGCAAAAACAAGAGTGTCACCAGAGCTTATAATTTTCTGGTGTTAAAACTGATTTCAATCATTTTCACATTATTGTAAGCATAATTGATACATCACATCAACAGGATTGTCTTATATTTATTTATAGCCCTGGTGTCAATGAGTTATGTAATAAACAATCATTGTAAGCTGGACTCCATGTCATCCAAGCATGTGCAATCATTATGATTGATTAATTATGTCCAGTATAGAAAGTGCATGATCTATTTGTCTCCTTACCCAGCCAATTAATGTTTTAATTCCAAGCATCCATATTTTATGAAACACAATAACATCTTGGCGAATAAGCTCATCCAAAATATTTTATATTGAAATCTATCACGTCCATTTTTAAACATTTAGAAAACAAAAGCTCCACAAAAATCATTCCACTAAATAAATATTTTAATAGCCTCAAACTAAAACCTTTTTAGCTCTGGGGAAATGTTTTTAAGTTGCCAGTTTTTTTGACTGGTGTCATCAATATTGCCAGCATGCATGTCTTAGATTATATTAAATGGTCTTATATTTTAAAGTATTGACATTTCCAAAACACATGGAAGTATCCACGACATTAATTCTCATGGAAGTATCCACGACATTAATTCTCATGGAAGTATCCACGACATTAATTCTCATGGAAGTATCCACTACATTAATTCTCATGGAAGTATCCACGACATTAATTCTCATCAGTTTCATCAACATTTTATGCATCATGTGACAGATGTAACTTAGGAAATATAGTCCATAAATTAGGCCATGAAATGTTTGTTCATGTTTCCCTGCTGTAAGACCTGTCCAAGAGACTGCTTTTATAAGAGAAATTTTGGATATACCACAAATGGGTTTATTCACAATAGGCATTTGCAACTACAGTCAATTACAATGTAGATTTTAATATTTACAAAATAGTTTTGTAATGTAATAGTTTTTTTTAATAAAAATATCTGTCATAAAAAAGCCATTGTTTAAAGGATGAAATCTCATTGGTTAGATTTCTCTTGAACAAGGTTTTTGACATGGTCCGTGTCCCAAAATTCATTGACTGAATATACAATAAATTAACTAGGAGTTGATCTAAGACAATCCAATAACTCAGCTAAAATATATCACTGACCAAAAGACTTATCTGCTGGTTATATTTAAAATATTTTTAAGCTGTGTTCATAGGACATTTTTATATCATAATTTTATCTTGTATTAAGTTGTATTTTGGTAACTTTTAAATGTGGAGTTTAAACAAAAATAATTTTTAAAAATCTGTAACTAGAAGAATCTTTAGCTTCCTCTCACACTAACATTTGAGTTATGTTTGAATTACCCGCCCAATAACAGTCCTGTTTGTTAATTGACCGTTAACCCTTGTAACATTTGGATAACTAGAAAATAATAGCAAAAATATTGAAATGAGTCTGAAAACTTTCAATTTGTGATGTCTCAAAGCAGAGTACTCACATATTTTATAAACCTTTACATCAATGTCTATAAATATAACTAGACTATAATTGGAACATTTGAATTTTATTGAAAGGAGCAGTTGTTCCTTAAATTTCATGGTAATTTTGCTAAAATTTTATTATACATGTAATGTACTTTACTAATTAAAATCTTAAACTTAATATTTTAAAAAAGTTGAATCTCATTTAATGTGTAATGAGCTTTAGAATTTAAAGGCTACCTGCTATGTGGTAGCTCAAATGTCAAACCCAGATTCTTGATCCCATTGCATCCCTTGTTGAGGATCACTTGATTCTGGGATTTTAGTTTATTTTGTTTTCAGTCTTATAAAACAAACTTATAATTTCTGCTAATGTCACTGTCAAAAAAAACTATTTGGTATATTTATTCCAATTCTGTGATATTTTTAAGTTTTCATTTATTTTCTTTATTTTAACATGACTTGACCTTGACATTATCTAACATCCCATTTTGGCTTTGTTTGAGTACATTACAGTAGCTGAACTAACATCTTGACATGACATGGCGGTGGCTGACGTGTCATCTTGCCTTTATCAGATCTTGTCAATATACAGTGTTTCTCAACTATTGTTTCATAAGTTTTATTTCACAAATCAGCTATTTTGTTTTACAGCATAGTGTTAGAAATAAAGGACCTAACCCACACATAAATGACCAGGCTATCTGACAAATAACTGACTAACACATGAGAAGGTTGACTAAACCAACAGACAGATATGACTGGGACATAAGATCTGCCTTAGCCACCTGAGTGATTGAATGGCCTATGTTAGAGTGACACCTTGAATGGCCTATGTTAGAGTGACACCTTGAATGGCCTATGTTAGAGTGACACCTTGAATGGCCTATGTTAGAGTGACACCTTGAATGGCCTATGTTAGAGTGACACCTATGTGCTTGTGTTCAATTTAATTCTGAACTCCAGAATACAATACAGGAGTTTCAATTAGCCTTTAGCAGTCTGGTGGACAATGTTCCCTTTAAGCTGCGCAGCTGTGCAGATATCTGACTGGCTTTGCGCAGCAGCTTTGAATTACCTTGCAGCAAATTTGGTAACATGCTGTGCAACTTTGCACACCAGATTTTTTACTTTGCACACCAGATTTTTTACTTTGCACAGGACAAATGAACCTTAGAGGGAACATTGCTGGTGGAACTGTCATTTGGTTTGAACCTTCAACCACCTGCCTATAAAAGTGGCCTTTATTGCAATACATGCAACCGAGTGTAGAGACATTAACTGTAAAAGTTGCCAACAATGGAAGATTTTTATGGCAAAAACAAACATCTCATATTTTAATAAAATGAATATTCTGTGCTGTATTCTGTCAAAACAATATGCATTATTGAAATGTTTCATTCAAATACTGTAATTCTAATGATGTGTATACATGCTTCTATTCTAACAATTGTCTGAGTCAGACACTGAAGCTAAGTTTCTCGAACTGCCTAAGCCTTTGATACTCAATACTGTTGAAATATTTAGCCAAACTATTAATTTTTTTGTATATCCAGTTGTATAATCTGGAAAGTTCCCATGGCCTGCAGGTTCTGGAATGTTCTCTTTGCCCTAAGTGTAAGGCTAATTTGGTCTGTTTAAAACTGTTTGGTTCAGCTCTTGATAGGAGTCTGTAAAGATTGCAATTCTTTTATGCTCTTTGATTAGCCTGATCTTAAATCATGTTTGTGGTGCTGATAGACTGCATCAACTAGATCATCAGCACGACGCAACCAACTGCTGGACAATCAGGTCAACAGTCCAGTTAACACTTATTTATACTTTATTTAAAAATATCTAAAAATAGTTGATTAGAAATATTAAAAAAAAACTGCACTAACAAAATCTTTGTAGCACATTATATGACCTAAATTTAGGAGTGATGTTATATATATATACTGTATATAATTGTAATTCTACGCAGAAGCATTTTTATTACTATGTTTTTTTATATGCACAGACAGGGGTAGTAAAAGTAAGTTAGGGTCTTTTTGTTTTAACATTGTCTCCATTTGACTTTGTTACTAATGGTTAGTCAACCTTTCATTCTTACATTTTGTTTGACTTTGTTGGTGCCTGTAATAAAACTATCCATTGAAAGAACATTTGACTTTTAGATTTTATAAATAACTCAAGGACATAACTGGACATAAATGATGGTATAAGATACTTCTGATAAGTTAGTCCAGATAAATCTTAATTAGGTCAAACATGCAGTTATTTCTCCCCATGTTCACGTATTACCATAAAGTGGTTTTGAAACTAATATAAGTTTTAAAGTATTTTAAATAAATGTCTTTTTGGTTTTTTAAAGATATAATACACAGGCTTTGGGCATGACTGAAATAAATGTTTGATTAATTCCTTGTCAGTTTTTTTTATCAACTGTGCAGTGTCCTTTTTTATTTTGGTGTCCGGTTTGTCTTTCATGATGAATTGTGCCATGATTGATTTACATTTAAAGTAGAACATTTTATAAATAATAATTCGTTAGACATCTTAATGATATCGCACAGCAGTTTAGAATTTTCTGCCCAACAAATTTTGTAAAATATAGCACAAAAAATGTTTGCTGTGCAACTTTGCACACGGACTAACGAACCTTAGAGGGAACATTTGATGACAGTAGTTGTTTTGAGATGACTTCATCACATATTTAGTAGATTCAACTAAAGAATTTCAGTTTATTGTGTTCATATACAGCAGTGTTGTCCAACCGCAAATAGTTCACGGCACACTAAACTGGTAAAAAATTTGCGCGTCACACCTCACAAAAAAAACAAGAAATCAGTGTTTATTCAAAAGATGTTTAATAATTAAAGAGATACTTCAGCGTTTTCTTTGGAGCAGATGAGCTCAAAACGCGGCTCATTGCTGGATAAGCAAACTCTCATTTCTCTGTCTATCATTGCAGTCTTTCACGTTTGACGTATGCGAGCAGTTGCGCCTTTCCGCTGATGTCAGTACTTTAATCGATTTGCATTGCCCAGAGCTTTTGGATGTCGTCGGCTTCCGCAAAATGCTCTTTAATTTGATTGTCTAAATCTGTCGAAATTTCAGCAATCCGACGTCCCACCGGCTGTTGAGACTGTGGAATCTTATTTATTTTTTCAACAGCGTCGGGTCCCAACTCGATAGTCTCAACTGCGATTCGTAAAGACGGCAATATGATTGTCTCAGCGTCCAAATGAGATTTCTTTTGTTTGACCAAAAGATTCGCAATTTTATAGCTTGCTTACTGAGCTTTGACAGAAATTGTGGAACATTTCTTCATTATTTTTAATTGCTGCTCTAAGTTTGACCGAATGGATGCGAAATAACTTTTCGGTTTGTCTTTCAATCCTGGATGATTTGAGTTCAGATGTCGCTTCAGTTTCCTGTGGTTCATGGACTCGTTGGACAATGACATGTTACAATTAAGACAAAACGGAAGAGAAGGATCATTTGCACATTGTATGAAACCATACTCAAGATATTCCTCGTGATATTTCCGTTTGGTAACATTCTTCTTGGATTTCGCAGCTCTCTCTCCATTTTGATGCTCGCTGGAATCCTTCTAGCTTCTCTTCAAAACATTATCCATAGCCGTCTGTAATTAAACGTTTTTAAAAAAGTGAACAGCAGGAAAGGGTTTTTATTTACTTACAACAGATATTTATTCCCAATGGAGGAGAGAAATTTTGTAGCTTTCAAGAGATTCTCACAACCAGAACAATACAAACATGAAACATTTTATTCAATTCTTTTTCGGTTAAGTATATTTTTTCAAAACTTGAAGGTTCGAAAAGCCTAGCAATGTATGGCATTTTGAAATCTTTCGCGGCACACTAAAATTTGCTCGTGGCACACTAGTGTGCCGCGGCACACCGGTTGGACAACACTGATATACAGTATTAATTTTACATCAGAAACTGGTAACATCTAAAAAGAGAACATCTATAAACAAAACAGATATAAACTAAACACCTATAAACAAAACAGCTATAAACAAAGCACATATAAACTAAACAGCTATAAACTAAACAGCTATTTTCAACCAAACTATGCAATAGTTAACATCTTTAACTTTGTTTCATTGAATTTGTTAAATATAAAATACAAAAAAATATTGAGATTTAGTTTGTATACAATTTTATTTTACATCAATTTCTGTACATGTAGTTCCATACTGGTTATCAAATAAATGAAGAAATACAACTTCCCTCTTCATCCATTAGTGCTGTTATAGATTTATAACAAATGTTGTTTTCTTTTTAAAATTATTATTATGTTGTCTGCAATTTTATTAACAATAAAGTTACTCTCTACCTCAAAATACTTCCAACATCACCAGAGTGTAACCTCATTCATATAAATTTCAAGGAAACCAATAATTTACCCAACACATAAAGAAACTCAGTTGCATTATTGAACAGTTATAATTAGAACATGGATTAGACAAAAGCCTAGGTAACCAATCAGCTGTTGTGCACCAGTAGACCTTTGTTTAGTTTTATTAGTAATATTATCCTGATTTGTTAAAAATATGTTTTTAAATTTCCCATGTTAATTATTTTTTTGTGCTTTAATTTTTGGTTAAATTATAATTGTGACCTGATAATTAAGTTTATCTCCAAACTTAAAAAATAGTTAAAAACATTTTTTTACAACAAAAGGGTCAAATTTGAGAGTCAAGAAGGTCAGAGAAGTTTTATTTTGGTTGTTGTTACACATGTATATCAGGATTTGTAAAAATAATGAGGTCCGTCAAGGGTCATTAATTTAGATGTCCACTGGGACGTCCAGCTGGTTCCTTTAACCGAATGGGACGCCGGAGCTCGTGTTGAACAGTGTCACAGGAGAGTCGCACTCATGCAGCTTGCTGCTGACGAAAGTCCCTAGCGACATGTTCGGGTCGTTGTCACATCGCCCTACGATGTTGGGGATAAGTCCGGATTGAGCTTGCCAGCCCATGATCCAGCTCAGGTCGCAGGTACACGGGATGGGATTCTGGTCAACATACACCGTCCGAAGTCCATCGGCCTTAGAGAGGGGTTTAGGCAGGTTGGTCAGTGAACACCTGGGAAACGTTTCAAATAGAGTTTACATGACTCGAGAGAAACTTCGGACATTTGATTGGCTCTTAATAGTCTTAAACTCTTCTGCAAGACCACGTGACTTTCAAATAAAATGTTAACAGTGGTAGTTTATTAAAAAAATAATAATAAAGTTCTAGCACAGGGGTCGGGAAACCATGGCTGATATGGCTCGCCATGCTGCATCTGGCTCTTAGACAGATTATTTAACGTTTATTCAGACTCCTTTTATCTACATATTAATTGCATTAAAAACAACATAGCAATGTTATTAAAAAGAATTCAGAGACATAATTATTGTACTTTTAGTGATGAAATTACACAAAATACACAGATTTACTTGAATTTTTAGCTTTAAACATAATGTACTAGTTACTAGTGTATTACCCGTCAAAAATGACGAACGTTTTTAAAATAAATACATTTCAGCTGAAATCTATTTATTTTGGAAAAAAATACACATCACAATAAAAATTAATGTAATACAGAACTTTTATTATTTTTTTTATTTTTATTTTATTCATTTATTTTCATATTGCAAAATTTTATGTGGAACGTTCGAAAAGTGTTATTTTTGGTGCAGTAATTTGGTGCGCTGCTTTCTAAAATTAATAGCGTCACGGACAGACAGATGTGACATACATTGCAAATTATGTATGTTGATGGTTATCACAGAATTACTTTTCAAAATATGTGGTGTTTATGGCTATCTCAGACAAAAAGTTTCCCGACCCCTGGTCTAGACTTTTTTTTGTTATTTTCGACAACACCATAACATTTACATAACTGAATAGTTTTTGGCGCAACGACTTTAGAAAACCGCAAACTGACACTTGTCGTCAAACATCACTCAATTTTTGATCCCCCCCCCACCTCGTTTTTGTATATGAAGTGCTCCGAGAAGATGACCGACCTTGACATCTTTAATATTTTGATGCTGTGTGCGCTGTTGAAGGCGTCTGTCTGGACGATCTGTATGGAGTTGTCTGACAAGTCAACCGCCGATAGTTTGTTGGCGCCGGGAAACGCAAAGTCCAGGATGCTGTTGATTTGATTGTTGGACAAGTCCAGCTGAGAGAATTATAATGGGGACAATCGTAACACCAATCTTACGGCCTTCAACAAAGAGTTACACAAGCTAAAGGCTTATTCATTATGTAATAAAAAAAAAGAAAACAAAATGTTTGTTGTTTTAAAGTGAACCGTTTTAGTTAAGAAAGCTGATCTCGTTTTGTAACTCACCGTGTTAAGCTCGTGAATCTCAGGAATCGATGAGCTTGGTATGTAGGACAGGTAGCACCTGGCCAGGTTGAGGTTTGTGAGGGAAATCAGTCCAGCAAACGATTTGTACCTTGGAAGAGATGGATTGGAACAATACCGTCACCAGTGGATTATTACATGTACTTTTTAAATCCTTTATACTTTATATTAACTCGTGGTGTCTAGTTGATTGTTTGCTTGCTTGTCGAAAAAACTTTGGATCGATTTTAACCCACTTCCTCGTATGCTAGCAAGCTGAAATTTCGCAGGCAGTTTTGTACAGATGATAAAAACGATGTATCAAAATTTCAGATCGATCGCATGTACTGTAATTAAATTATTGAATTTTTAGATTATTTTTATTTATCTCAATGTATCATGTTATTGTTTGAGATAGAGTGTCGCGGTGCGTATTGTATTGAACGGCCTTTCTTAATACTTTCCTGTTGCGCGATTCGGTGCGTATTATATAGACTATAATTTTTAAAAATATATTCCCGATCGGTGCGCATTATATAAAATATGTTTTACGAAACATAACTAAAATTTTAGATCTCTGGATTGTCGTGCGCTGCGTATTATAATGAACATTCTTTTAGTTACTAGTTTGTGCTGCGGTGCCGTGGCGCCTGCGGCGCCCCCTTTTAAAGCCCTTTTTCAAAAGCCCAACTAACTTGTCCTTGTGTGATAAATGCGTAATATTAAGCTTTCTTAAATGTACACAAAGTATTTTATAATATATTGTTTTATTTATTTATTTTAAAAAATATTTTTTTTTAAAATTATTTTTTTGTCAAAAGCCCAAGTAACTTATCCTTGTATGATAAATACGAAATATTCCTGAAATGTACACAAAGTATGTATATAATATTTTTTTACAGTGCTAATCACCACACGATTTTTAAAGTAATTTTAGAAAGCAGCGCACCAAATTACTGCTCCAAAAAAATAACCCTTTGAGTCAGTCAGCACTGTTTACAACACAAATTCTGGCGTCATAGATTTGTGCGTTGTTTGGTTAATGTTAATCTGGAAACCAAAAGGATTATGATTTTCAAGTCTGTATTTTCAATTAGCGTTAGGCCACAGTGAGTGAGTAAGTCATACATAATTGAGCGTAAATATATATATATGATGGCTCGTACATAAAGGATTTATAGTTTATAGTAAAAAAAAATGTTTTTTTTACGGGGTTTTTTTTATTAACAAAATTTGAGAGGAAATGTTTGGTTCAAACATAAAATAAAACATTATCTTTAAGGTTATTTTAAATATTGCAGGGCGCTTGCCAAGTTAATTTGTTGAATTCTTATACGAAAACTCGGCCCCTCCTCGGCTACGATGAATTATTTTGCACGATATATAGTTGGTATCATCTGACATATTCGGCCACTTTGTTATACAAGAGGTGTACCTAATAAAGAATTACAAGATTAGGGGCCGTCCATAAATGACGTCACGCAATTTTTGCCGATTTTGACCCCCCCCCCTCGTCACGCGTCGTCACAAAAACTTAGACCCCTCCCCTCTAAAAATACGTCACAAATCTTTGACCCCCCCCCCAACAAAAACAAAAACAAAAAAACACTATTAAAAAAAAACCCAACTTTATTTTCTATTTGAAAATAAGTATGTTTCAAAACACGTTTATTGTCATTTAAGTATTTATTATTTATTTAGTGAAGATCTACATTGTAATATCGTAACCCGCGTGAATCATTTTTTAAAAAACGTTAACTGGCCTTCAGAAAACGAACTGTGTTAACATCCTTAGATTATATTTTATTTTAATGCATACAAATTAAACAGTGACTAATAATCATCACGGTTAACGTCTTTGTTTAGAAATATTTAAAAAAAAATATCATTTTTAAAATGTATTTTTAAAAAAATCCCTCAATTGACTGACGGGCAACCCGTAAGAAAGAGGTCGGCGAACAGACGTTAATATCCTCATCTGGGGTCAAAAAGAGAATTCTTGGGGGTATGCAGACTCATTTGGGACATATACCATCAACTACAATCCACTAGATATATTAAAATACGTCATGTGTACGTGAACGCTTGGAACATATGTCCATTATTGAACCGGTTCCTTCAAGAAAATGCATTTTTTTAAAATTTGACAACTATGTAGATTTCTAACCTACGTACTATACGAAGACACCTAAATCTACCCTACTTTCATTTATATTGACACGAATGACACTAATCTTAATCCACATGATTTGTCTGTATCACGTATCCTTTCTGTGATATTTAAAATTAATGCCTTAAAAACTGAGCAAAGAAGGAAAGTTGTTTTGTGCTCCTCTCGAATTGCAATTTCAAGAATTTGATGCATTCAATAAAGTAAATGAATACTTGACTAATTTTAAATGGGCTCATTTACCATTATATCTAGAACAGTGCTTCTCAAACTTTTTAGTATGGCGGACCGGCAGGAATTTTTTCCATTGCACCAGGGACCGGTGCACTATTTTCCCTGCACTGACAATTTTTTCTGTCCTTTTTTTTGAGAACATCTGCGGACCGGAAGCGGATGGCCCACGGACCGGAACCGGTCCGCGGACCACCACTTTGAGAAGCACTGATCTAGAAGACTAGAATGGCCAGGGGCGTTTGACCAAAAACCAATCGAACAATTATATCAAACTTAAAACGTTTTTAATTCTATCAAATAGATTCCCTCCCCCCATCCCCTTTTAAAGAAAAAAGGATATTCCGTGTCGTTTTGACTTTAAATATCTACACATAATCCTATTCAGATCATTTTTAGACACTTGTCATGCTTGTAAAACTCACCAGTAGTATTTTTTATTGGGTGGGGGGGGGGCGCTAACGACGCTCCCCCAAATCCCCGAGTCATGTGATCAGGACCTAGAGTTTGGGGGTGGGGGGGGGTTAACGCACACATAAACTTGTATATTTTGGGGTAACGGGCAAAAAAGTTCGACTCCTGCCAAGAGAGAACCAAACGGAGCTGCGCTTACATCAATAATACTTTGATGTCAACATCAAACGACGCAGTGGAACAATTCCATACGTTATCTTGTAGATTCTCAAACTTAAGGATTATAATTATATTTAATTTTCGTGTCTTGATAGCTTACGCCAACCAGCGTCTGATGGCCTACCGACCAGCACATTGAGAAGCACTGATTTAAAAAAAAAGAAACAAAAAGTCATTAAATAAATTGTAAGCGACCAAATATTTCAGTGGAAGTTTTATTTAAAGTTACCCTTTTGATGTGACGTCACATTTCTTCAACCCCCCTCCCTCCCCCTCGTCACGCATCGTCACAAAAGTGTGACCCCCCTCCCCCCTAGGTGCGTGACGTCATTTATGGACGGCCCCTTAGTTTATTGCATTCCATCGGAGTTGTTTTATACATCTAATATATAACAGAAGTATTCATTTGGTAAGCTGCAAAGAAGGCCGAAGAGTTTTAAAGAACGTTTAACATTTCGGCGCAAAGTGGAACTAAGTTTCGAATAACATTATGTGATAATAAACACTATTTTATACCAATAGCACATGTTAGGACGACTTATTGTTATTATTGTATTTCATGAAGTAAGGGTAAAGATTGGTCATAAACATTAATGGATAACGCACGCAAGCACGGTGTGCCTGTCAGTATCATCATTGTCTCTGAGAAATATGGGAGGTTATTTTCTACTTACGGTATACGAGACAGAGGATTGTCGTTCAGCATCAGCTTCTTCAACTGTGTTAGAGTAACGAAGAGGTTGTCATAAAGAGAGACAAGTTTATTGCCACTGAGATCAAGTTCTTCAAGACTTGTCAAATTAGTTATCGCCCTTGGCAGTGCCATCAGACGGCAGTAGGACAAGTTGATGACCCTGAGTGTGGCTGATGATTTGCTGAAAGTAGAACTGCTTCCGGTGTTGAGGATGTCGTTGTAATTGGACTCCATGGGATTGTTGCTCAGATCCAATTCCTGGTCACGGGAAAAGTAAACACATTATATATATATATATAATATATATATATATATATATATATATAATATATATATATATATATATATATATATATATATATATATATACTAGAGTCAAAAATACTAGTCAAAAATGACGAAAGTTTTCAAAATAAATACATTTCAGCTGAAATCTATTAATTTTGAAAAAATACACATCAGAATAATAAATAATGTAATACAGAGCTTTTATTTATTTTTATTTGATTCATTTATATTATCACATTGAGCAATTTTATGCGGAACACTCTAAAAGTGTTATTTTTGGTGCAGTAATTTTATTATGTTGATCGCAGCGCCACCTAACAGCATTACAAATTTCGCAGTGCCACCTAGTTACATCCATACATACAGACAACGGGAATCATGCATATTGATATATATATATATATATATATATATATATATATATATATATATATATATATATATATGTATCATCTGCATTGATTTGACGACGACGTGACTTGATATGGTAAAGATATCATCCTCATTGAAATAAGGATTTTGGTGAATACTAGCTAACAATGAACAATCATTTAGTTTTATACCAAATATTCATAACATTCATTTTAGTAAGAATATATAGGTAAAAATTATAAATGTGAGGGTTAGGCAGCACACTTTATCTGACAAACTGTTAAAGTAGAGAACACTATACCTCCAAAACTGTTAAGTCTTCTAAAGCATCAGGAATGTATTGAAGTTGAGTAGATGACATGGAGAACTTCCGTAGAGTTCCAGACATGTTCTTCAGTGCTCCGTCAGGAATGGAGGGGATGCGGTTAGCAGACAAATCCAGCAGCTAAGAGTGGGCGGCATTTTAACTTAGTATCTAGTTATCTGCTGTACTTTAAACTTCTGCTATACTTTATTTCATAGTTTTTATTTTAAAAAATCTAATACTGTTTGAGTACCAACAGTACACCCTATTATAACCAACAATAATTAACAAAAGTTAATTTTTAAATCCCTTATATTAGCTTCACCGCCGTATCTCTCTGTCTGTCTTGGGTTCGCGGTCGGTCGGGAGGGAGGCCGGAAAAACAAAAGTCACAAATGACCCACTTCCCGTGAAGCCATCGAGCTGAAATTTGGCACACGGACCCGTGTCACCTAACAATGCATCGTATCAAAATTTCAGATCGATCGAGCGTACCGTAATTAAATTAATGCATTTTTAGTTTATCTCTATACGAGGTATGTAATTCAATTTCACGGTTTGTTATTTTAATTTTTTTTCACGTGAGAGCTGAGTTCGCGCGTTGACGCGACCTATCGAAGTACAGGCGTGATTTTGTTTACATTTTACGTGTCACGCTGAGCTCGGTCGAGCGATCGGTACCAGACATTTCACCTCTCCCACCCCCCACCCCCGGTTATACAGCAGGAGTTAAGGCAGATACAGTATGTAAATGTTTGTCGCGTTTGAAGATGATCAATACTTTTAATTATGACTCATATATAAGGGATTTATAGTCAAAAACTTTGTTTTTACGGGTTTGTTTTATTAAATCCCTTATATTAACTCCACCGCCGTCTCTGTCGTTCTGTCATCATCTCTCTCTCTCTCTGTCTTGGGCGGGCGGAAAAACAAAAGTCAAGAATGACCCACTTCCCGTGATCCGATCTAGCTGAAATTTGGCACACGGACCCGTCTCACCTAATAATGCATCGTATCAAAATTTCAGATCGATCCAACGTACCGTAATTAAATTTATGCATTTTTAGTATATCCTTATATAACGTATGTAATTCAAATTCACTGTTTGTTTTTTTTTCTCCACGGGATTGTTCAGTCAAGCGTTGAAGCGACCCATCGAAGTACCGGAGTGCTTTTGTTTACATTTTACGTGTCACGCTGAGCTCGGTCAAGCGATCGGTGACCAGACTTTTCCCCTCTCCCACCCCCTCCCCACCCCAGGGTTATGAAGTAAAGTTGAGTTAAGACAGATTCAGTCTGTAAATGTTTGTCGCGTTTGAAAATAATCAATACTGTTAGTTATGTCTCATATATAAGGGATCTATAGTCAAAAGCGTTGTTTTTACGGGTTTGTTTTATTAATATTCTTATCAAACAGATCAGAAGAAGTTTGTGAATCGTTTTGAATCCTTATCTAAAGCCTCTTCAGTTGAGTGTAATTACCCAAAGATTGGTCAACTTGGAGAACTCTGCCTGGAAGGTAGTTAAACTACTGTTGATCAGATGCAATTCCCTCAGGGTGTTGGCAAAGGCATGCACTGCCCCGTCCCTCAGAAACGTCACAATATTGTTGGACAGGTCCAAAGTCTGGAGTCTGACCAAGTTATTCAAGGCAGACGGCCAATATCTTATGCCCGTGCGACCTAAGGAGAAGCTGAAATAAAAATAGATTTGAAAGTAGGCTTTCTGTCAGTGTCACGCTGAAAATAAAGGAGTTATTAATATCCGCCATGAAGTCTGTGCAGAACTTTGGGCATTGAACTCAAATCTTCTGGTTGCGTTTGACGTTCATTCCAACATCTCCCAGTCTTTCTTTGACTTATGACACGTGTTTTGAGAAAAAAATTTTTTTATGCGTTCCACAGTTTTTATTATTTTTTTAAGATGAAGATTTTTGTATACATTGTATTTATATAGTCTTAATTTTAGTATCAAAATGTGAATATGCAAATTATCAACAATTGAGGTTCTATTTAATTTTTTTAAAAATCTCTAACATTATATGATCCCCTCACCTATCCTTCACGGTATTAATGAGAGGCAATGTTGACCACTCGCTGACCAATTCACAAATTCAGCGATCAGATGAGAGAAAATAACGTTACTCAAGCGAGTGGAAAGTCTTTAAAAGCTCCACTAATTAAAAGATTCAAATCATAAATTCCTTAGCTGTCAAATTTACTGTTTAAGCCTTTTAACGCGTCATTTACGAAAAAAAAGGCATTGAATTAAAGAAAAGGCGGTGGAGGGGGGCCAAAGACTGGGGGAAAAGTTCATATTTTGAAAAATTAAACTTATCAACATCATATATATTAAATTAAGATTGAAATGTCTGCGTTTTACCTCCGTCTGCGAGACTGACGACGCGCATGTTTGATTGGTTAAAGTTGGCTATTTTTAGATACATTGTAGTAGAGTAGTAGTAGAGAATGCATCTTTTAACATTGAATAACATGTCTTGGAGTATGCCGTGGCGATTAGTAGATAACGTCAGAGCCGTCTTTACACCAGTTTGGGCCCCCGGGTAAAAGAATAGTGTTGGGCCCCTCCCCCACAGGAATAAAAAATAAATATACATAATATATATAAATAAACATATTCCCATGGGGCCCCTATGCTCGTGGGCCCCCGGGCAAATGCCCAACGGGCCTATGCGTTAAGACGGCCCTGGATAACGTATTCCATTCCCTGGAGAGAACTTTAAAAAATGTGTTGTTTGGTCCAATGTGTTGTTTAGTGCAATGTGTTGTTTGGTCCAATGTGTTGTTTTGTAAATTGTGCTATTTGACACGATGTGTTGTTTGGTACAATGTGTTGCATTTATACACTATTTACACGTGGAAGCATTTGCCGATAACGTCAGCCGACGCAAATATTGTGATTGGCGAATGTTTGTGACGCGTGAAGGTCGCGTGGTTTGATTGGTTGGGGACAACAAACGATTAGAGCTGTTTTAACGATGAGGGCAAAACACAAGTTGCTGCATTGTTAAGGAAACATTTACTACTGTAATAAAAAAAAACAGAGGCTAAGTTAGTATGAGAATGTGACACTGATGTGGTGATAAATTCATTGATTCTTAAAATTTGACAGCCGCCCCTGTCGTAAAATTTGGGAGGGGGGGGGGCAAGTTTCTCGTTGTTAACTAGCTAATTGTTAAAACGTGAAAATAAATTTTAATATAAGAAAAGAAAAGCCAAGATTTAAAAAAAATAAACGAAATGAAGAACTAGATTATATTAAAATACGAGAGCGCTTTTAATGACACAATCTAAGGTCTTCTGATACTAATGTTACTGAGCAGGAAATCATAGGGGCTGACAGTATGACCATTATGTGATGGTATATAATTGATTCAAGTTTGAGTTTAACGAATGTTAACTACTGGAAACAATTGTTGGCGTATTTATATGGCTTATTTTAATGTCTTTTGTTTTGAGGCATAAACAAATGGAAACAACTAATTATCTAGTGGAATTAAAACTTGGCACAAATAAATTAATAAAAATTAGGGGGGGGGTGGCAAATTCATCGTAGTTAATTAGCTAATTGTTAAAACGTGAAAATCAATTTTAATAAAAGAAAACAAAATCCAAGATAAGTACTCAATAAGTACTCAACATTATCATTTTTTTTTGCAATGGAAGGAATCAGAAATTGGATAAAAAAGACTATTAATAAAGACCGAATATTAGTTGCAATAGAGAAATCAAAGTGGCAAGAAGTTCTTATTAGAAAATTTGACATTATTAAATCCTTGCGAAATTGAATGTGACTTTTTGAGGTCACAGAGAGGGCAATACTATTGCAAATAAAGGCAATATTCTGAAACTAGTACGCTCGAGGTTTCACAGATCATAGTGGGAAAAGGGGTAAAAAACTTGTCATCCCAAATTCAAACTGAGCTAATAACAATTTTATGAGATAAAGTTCACGAAAAATCATCTTTCTTCAATAACAAGATACCAAATATTGTTACATTGTATTTGATAGATCTTCATATATTTGACATAAGGATAAAAAAAGTCCAGTTATGTGATGTGTAAAGATTGAATATAAAAAAGTAGACGCCGTAGAATCTTTCAAAGATTTTATTCAAGCAAGAGTGAATCTGCTTACGACATTTCTGAAATGATTTTGAATAAATGATGATCTTAAAATAATGGACTGTACAGGCCCAACGTGTGTTAATACTTCTTGGGCTGGAAAGTATACAAGAGTTCAACAAAGGCGCAAAAACATAAAATCTCATGTCAAATTGTTCTAGCAGTTAAACCTAATTTGTTAATATGATACTCCAACTGAAACGAATTCTCCAACTATTTTAGTACACTTGAGCGTTGTTACGCATTCATTTCCAAGTCCATGCACTGTTGGAAATACCTAATTGCTTCTACAAGCAAGGCATTCAGACGTCAGGATACAAAATAGTGAATATATCATGGAGCCATTTTGAGGTTACTTTATAAGCGATGGAACTGAAAGATGCATACAAAAAGCTCAACACGCAGGAACTTTGCTAGTCACAATGAAATCTTTTTATTTTCAAAGTTATTATTTTTTTTAAAGCCCAAAATTCTTTACAAACGTATAGTGATCAACAAATAAATTTCTTAGCAGTGGCTGCTCACAGAGAAACTAATGGAATTGAATACTTAAGGAATGATTTGACATTTGATAAAATTTTATGTGGAGATGTCATCATTTTAATCGAACCGTCCAATCAAAGAACAAAAGAGCAAATTTTGGGTGATCGAAGCAAATATTCTATGTAGAATAACAGTTAAGAAGAAATTTGGTTTCTTCATAAGATGAGTTTAGTGTATAAATTCGTTTGAGGCTTTGGCAGTTAAATAGAATTCAGAAAACAGACATGATTTTCGTACATCAGCTAATCTACTGGACTTTGAAATTTTGTCTTCAAATTAGAGTATTCAAAATATCCCACATAACATAGCAAGCCAAGGAATATTTTAACCCCATGCATAGAAAAAAAATGAATTCAAGACTAGGTGGTTTATTTAAGTTTATAAAGATATTTAGGTTCGAAGTTACCCTGCCTAAAATAAAATAATTAATTTCGAACATTGCTTACACCTGTCTTAAGTAATTCAAGGTGTTAAAAAGGCTGCTCTAAAATAATTTTAATGAAAAATTAATGACGATCAATTACGAATACACTAAAATTGTCTAATCTATTGCTTTTTAGGCTATTGAGCATGTCATAGCTGAAAACATAAAAGATTGAGCCATGAGAAAAATAAAAAAAAATCATAAGTCAGGTCGATTAGACAAAAAGTTTTGATATTTAAAATCATATATATACCTGGTCAGCGATTGGCCAATGAAATCTGAATGACTCACCCGATCAGCGATTGGCCAATGAGATCTGTCTGCCTCGTGTGAACAGCGATTGACCAATGAGATCTGTCTGCCTCGTGTGAACAGCGATTTGCCAATGAGATCCGTCTGACTCACCTGATCAGCGATTGGCCAATGAGATCCGTCTGACTCACCTGATCAGCGATTGGCCAATGAGATCCGTCTGACTCACCTGAACAGCGATTGGCCAATGAGATCTTAATGACTCACCTAATCAGTGATTGGCCAATGAGATCCGTCTGACTCACCTGATCAGCGATTGGCCAATGAGATCTGAATGACTCACCTGATCAGCGATTGGCCAATGAGATCTGTCTGCCTCGTGTGAACAGCGATTGGCCAATGAGATCCGTCTGACTCACCTGATTAGTTATTGGCCAATGAGATCCGTCTGACTCACCTGATCAGCGAATGGCCAATGAGATCCGTCTGACTCACCTGATAAGTGATTGGCCAATGAGATCTGAATGACTCACCTGATCAGCGATTGGCCAATGAGATCTGTCTGCCTCGTGTGAACAGCGATTGGCCAATGAGATCCGTCTGACTCACCTGATTAGTTATTGGCCAATGAGATCCGTCTGACTCACCTGATCAGCGAATGGCCAATGAGATCCGTCTGACTCACCTGATCAGCGATTGGCCAATGAGATCTGTCTGCCTCGTGTGAACAGCGATTGGCCAATGAGATCCGTCTGACTCACCTGATTAGTGATTGGCCAATGAGATCCGTCTGACTCACCTGATCAGTGATTGGCCAATGAGATCCGTCTGACTCACCTGATTAGTGATTGGCCAATGAGATCCGTCTGACTCACCTGATCAGTGATTGGCCAATGAGATCCGTCTGACTCACCTGATCAGTGATTGGCCAATGACCGCGGTGCTGGTTGATGATATGCCCGGAATGGGGTTACTCTGAATGTTTAAAGTCTGCAGGTTCTTGAGACCAGCGATGGACGCTGGGAAACTGGTCAGATGTGTGTCCTCCAGGTTCAGCTCTAAGATGGTGTCCTCCAGACCAAGGAAAGCAGTCGTGTCAAATGACGTAATGGGGTTATGGCTCAGGTCAATGCTGCTCACTACAAAGCCCTGGTGGGAAAAATTTAAAAAACGTTTGCTCTACAAGTTTTAATTTTTATGTAAAATTATTTCAGATCTCACAAAGTCTTGTGGGCCAATTACAAAATTAAAACGTTCTGTGATGTCTGAATGCACAACGTGATGTCTGACTGAGTGCACAACGTGATGTCTGTGTGCACAACGTGATGTCTCACTGAGTGCACAACGTGATGTCTGTGTGCACAACGTGATGTCTCACTGAGTGCACAACGTGATGTCTGTGTGCACAACGTGATGTCTCACTGAGTGCACAACGTGATGTCTGTGTGCACAACGTGATGTCTCACTGAGTGCACAACGTGATGTCTGTGTGCACAACGTGATGTATGTGTGCACAACGTGATGTCTGACTGAATGCACAGCGTGATGCCTGTGTGCACAACGTCATGCCTGACTGATTGCACAACGTGATGACTTATTGCACAACTTGAAGTTATGACTGATGTAAGTTATGACAGATGTAAGTTATGACAGATGTAAGTTATAACTGATGTAAGTTATGACTGATGTAAGTAATGACTGATGTAAGTAATGACTGATGTATGTAAGTTATAACAGATGTAAGTTATGACAGATGTAAGTTATGACAGATGTAAGTTATGACAGATGTAAGTTATGACTGATGTAAGTTATGACTGATGTAAGTAATGACTGATGTAAGTAATGACTGATGTATGTAAGTTATGACTGATGTAAGTTATGACAGATATAAGTAATGACGGATATATGTAAGTTATGACTGATGTAAGTTATGACAAATGTAAGTTATGACAGATGTAAGTTATGACTAATATAAGTTAAGACTGCTGTAAATTATGACTGATATAAGTCATGACTGATTTAAGTTATGACAGATGTAAGTTATGACTGATGTAAGTTATGACTGATATAAGTCATGACTGATGTAAGTTATGACTGATATAAGTCATTACTGATGTTAGTTATGACTGATGTATATTATGACTGATGTAAGGTATGACAGATGTAAGATATGACTGATGTAAGTTTAGACTCATGTAAGTTATGACAGGTGTAAGTTATGACTGATGTAAGTTATGACAGATGTAAGTTATGACATATGTAAGTTATGACTGATGTAAGTTATGACTGATGTAAGTTATGACAGGTGTAAGTTATGACTGATGTAAGTTATGACTGATGTAAGTTATGACTGATGTAAGTTATGACTGATGTAAGTTATGACTGATGTAAGTTATGACTGATATAAGTCATGACTGATGTAAGTTATGACTGATGTTAGTTATGACTGATGTAAGTTATGACTGATGTAAGTTGTGACTGATGTAAGTTATGACAGATGTAAGTTATGACTGATATAAGTCATTACTGATGTAAGTTATGACTGATGTATATTATGACTGATGTAAATTATGACAGATGTAAGATATGACTGATATTAGTCATGACTGATTTAAGTTATGACTGATGTAAGTTATGACTGATATAAGTTATGACTGCTGTAAATTATGACTGATGTAAGTTATGACTGATATAAGTCATGACTGATATAAGTTATGACTGCTGTAAATTATGACTGATGTAAGTTATGACTGATATAAGTTATGACTGATATAAGTTATGACTGATGTAAGTTATGACTGATATAAGTCATGACTGATGTAAGTTATGACAGATGTAAGTTATGACTGATGTAATTTATGACTGATGTAAGTTATGACAGATGTAAGTTATGACTGATATAAGTTATGACTATGACTGATATAAGTCATGACTGATGTAAGTTATGACAGATGTAAGTTATGACTGATGTGAAAATGTTTCGATAAAGTTATTTAAATTTTCAGTTTATAAAAGAATATTTCATTTGCGTTCAACCGCAAAGATTTTATTCTATTTATCTCGAATAGTTTGTTTTTATAAAAATTTTGCCATTTTGTATGTTAAGTACGTTCATATCAACATTCAAATATAAAAGTAGATAAATTATACCTAGGTATTTATTATATTAAAAATATTCTCTTTCATAATGAATTCTATTATAAAAATGTGGTATTATATATATTTATTTTGTACTGGCAATTTACAACATTATTTGAACAATTAAGTATGCGATAATTATTTAATGAGCTAGCATGTTTTTCGGACTGAAGAAAGTACATGTATTACAATTTTACTAGTGGAACATATTTAACAAAAATAAATAAATAAAAAATGTTGTGTACAAAAAGGTAAATGGTCAAGATAGTAGTTTTCTACTTATTGTGACAGATGCATGTGGAAGCTTATAGTAAATAGTCATTGACAATTGTGTGATAATGTTTGTTGTCTAAACAATCTTTTTCTATTATTACTAATTATAAAACTTGTTCAAAAATGTATAAATAACTTTTTAAGCAAGGTAAGAAACATTTTGAGAGCTCTTGATATAAACTACAATGTCGTTACCTGGAAAGCGTCCTTGGTTACAGTGCTAATGTGATTCCGACTAAGATAAAAGCCCAAAAATTGTTGACCGGAAGTAAACATTGACTTTGGGATGGACGACAGATTCCTTCCCTCACAGTGGACGCTGATGTCACAACTACAGGGGGCAGGGACGGGACACTGAGCAGTCAGACATGACGTCATCACAGCAAACGTCATGACCCATAGCAGAGATGACACGTCTAGTTGTTTAACCATTGATGATAAGCGGATGTTATACAGCAGTTTCTATAGGGTAAAATCATCATGATGTTTAAGGAGGCAATACTAAAATTATCACAGGCAATATTTTTAAAAATTAGTTGCAATAAACTATTATTAGTTAGCTGCAAGGAATATCACAAGTGTGCGAGGTAACCGTTGGGTGGGGTGTAGGATGAGCTGGTGTGTGTGTGGGGGGGGGCTCGTGTTTATTCAGGTACTTAGAACATTTTACAAACAAATGCATTTAAAAACACAGGACCTTATATTTCTCCTAAACATCGGCAGACAAGAACCATTAGGCGTAGAGTACGTACTTCGGAAGACAAGGACCATTAGTCGTAGAGTACGTACTTCGGAAGACAAGAACCATTAGTCGTAGAGTACGCACTTCGGAAGACAAGAACCATTAGGCGTAGAGTACGTACTTCGGAAGACAAGAACCATTAGGCGTTGAGTGCTTACTTCGGAAGACAAGAACCATTAGGCGTTGAGTGCTTACTTTGGAAGACAAGAACCATTAGGCGTTAGAGTGCGTACTTCGGAAGACAAGAACCATTAGGCGTATAGTACGTACTTCGGAAGACAAGAACCATTAGGCGTTGAGTGCGTACTTCGGAAGACAAGAACCATTAGGCGTTGAGTGCTTACTTCGGAAGACAAGAACCATTAGGCGTAGAGTACGTACTTCGGAAGACAAGAACCATTAGGCGTAGAGTACGTACTTCGGAAGACAAGAACCATTAGGCGTAGAGTACGTACTTCGGAAGACAAGAACCATTAGGCGTTGAGTGCTTACTTCGGAAGACAAGAACCATTAGGCGTAGAGTACGTACTTCGGAAGACAAGAACCATTAGGCGTTGAGTACGTACTTCGGAAGACAAGAACCATTAGGCGTTGAGTACGTACTTCGGAAGACAAGAACCATTAGGCGTTGATTACGTACTTCGGAAGACAGAACCATTAGGCGTTGAGTACGTACTTCGGAAGACAAGAACCATTAGGCGTTGAGTACGTACTTCGGAAGACAAGAACCATTAGCGTTGAGTACGTACTTCGGAAGACAAGAACCATTAGGCGTTGATTACGTACTTCGGAAGACAGAACCATTAGGCGTTGAGTACGTACTTCGGAAGACAAGAACCATTAGGCGTTGATTACGTACTTCGGAAGACAGAACCATTAGGCGTTGAGTACGTACTTCGGAAGACAAGAACCATTAGGCGTTGAGTACGTACTTCGGAAGACAAGAACCATTAGGCGTTGAGTGCTTACTTCGGAAGACAAGAACCATTGATTATAGATATATTTCTCAGCACTTGGTAATATAAGAGTTTAATGTACCAGTATATATACGATTTTACAGCACTTTGTTTTAAGATATGAGTTTACAGTACTTGATGATATTAGGTTTACAATACTTGATGACATTAAGGTTTTTCAGTAATTCATTATAAAAGAGTTTACAATTCTTGATTAGATTTGTTTTCAGATATTGATTTTATATGAGTTTAAATTACCTGATTGTAAATAAGAATTACGAACTTGATTACATCACAGTTTTCAGTACTTGGTGAGATATGTTTTCAGTAATTGATTAAATAAGAATTAATTTTATTTGAATGAATACTAGTTTTCAGTACTGATTGTTTAGTTCCGTTAAAAATTATTTTGATTTCAAAGTATTTAAAAGTGCTTGATTGGTGCTTAATTATAAGATTATATTGATTATATAGTAGTTTTCAATTTTTCATTATATAAGAGTTTTCAGTAATTAATTACTTGATTATATACGCGCTTAAGTACTTGTATAGTTGTATAGTATATTGTTCTTGACATAACTTGAAAACATAGGTCTGTTTATTAATATTTTATAAAATTACAACAAATTATTTACGTTCTTCCTTTTTAAAATGTATTTAAATTTCAGGACTGATTTAGTACCAGTGTTGTTTTATAGTGTTTGTTTTCTTTATCTAGGCTAGTTCAGCATGCTTCTTTTATTATTTGTTGTATTGTGTTGCAATCATACATGCTGTTTGTTTGTTGTATTGTGTTGCAATCATACATGATGTTTGTGTGTTGTATTGTGTTGCAATCATACATGCTGTTTGTGTGTTGTATTGTGTTGCAATCATACATGATGTTTGTGTATTGTGTTGCAATCATACATGATGTGTGTGTGTTGTATTGTGTTGCAATCATGCATGATGTTTGTGTGTTGTGTTGCAATCATACATGCTGCTTATGTGTTGTATTGTGTTGCAATCATACATGCTGTTTGTGTGTTGTATTGTGTTGCAATCATACATGATGTTTGTGTGTTGTATTGTGCTGCAATCAGACATGCTGTTTGTGTGTTGTATTGTGTTGCAATCATACATGCTGTTTGTGTGTTGTATTGTGTTGCAATCATACGTGATGTTTGTGTGTTCTATTGTGTTGCAATCATACATGATGTTTGTGTGTTGTATTGTGTTGCAATCATACATGCTGTTTGTGTGTTGTATTGTGTTGCAATCATACATGATGTTTGTGTGTTCTATTGTGTTGCAATCATACATGCTGTTTGTGTGTTCTATTGTGTTGCAATCATACATGATGTTTGTGTGTGTATTGTGTTGCAATCATACATGATGTTTGTGTGTTGTATTGTGCTGCAATCAGACATGATGTTTATGTATTGTGTTGCAATCATACATGCTGTTTGTTTGTTCTATTGTGTTGCAATCATACATGATGTTTGTGTGTTGTATTGTGCTGCAATCAGACATGCTGTTTGTGTGTTCTATTGTGTTGCAATCATACATGATGTTAGTGTGTTATGTTGACCCACTTTGTCTGTATTATAATTTGAGAAGTGCGTTGATTATAACTCAAAGCAGTACAACATAATACAATCATTTTGAATTTTTTTTTAACCTTTAGGTCACTACTTGTTTTCAAAAAGTTTTTTATTTTCAAATTTCTCTATCATTTAATTATACTTTTACAAGAACAATTTCGCTTTTAAAATTTTTTGCTACCTCGGTAGTGTTAGTGAGTTTGGTAAAGTTTTGACTTAAGACTGCATTATTAGACAAGGTTGGAAATTTCCACCCTTTTTTTTAAAACTTAGTGTCATTTTGTAGATTTAAGAAGTTAGGAAAGAAATTTGAGGAGTCGGTAATCAAAGGAATAAATATAATCCAAAAGTTTTTCAATAGTTACAGTCCTCTGTCTAACATGTTTTTAAATACAACATCTACATGTGTTATAAATATACACAACCTAGTGAATGAAGTACACGTACACGATCTCCCACATGAATTAAATGTACATTTACCAAATAAATTGAATTCACGACACTAAACAAATGTGTTGGTATTTTTACTCTGGCTCAGATTTTAAAAAAAATCTCTTATCACAAATATTACAATCAAATGTTTATGGAAAAGTATTTTCTGATAAGAAGTTTCCACTCCTACCTAAACGTTCTTTTTAAAAAAGTTATTGAGCTGTGTCTTTCACCGATGTTATTTGTTACAGAAGCTAAGGGTTAAGTTTTGAACCTTCTAAAGTATATTGCCTTGATATCTGCCTAACCCGATGTCCAGTGAGCACTTGAATTCCTCTGCGTTTAACTGTCCACTATCCCAGAGCAAACAATGTGGTCAACTATGAGACTGTACACAGATGTCACGCGCAGGCTAACGTCTCGGAGTTACACTGTGGTCCGCTTTATGTCCAGAAAGAAATACTTTCAAAACTGTTACACATGCAATCTTAAGTGATTGCCAGATCGGCTACAACTACCAACCATAGAAGCCATTTCCTTGATAAGGTACAGACTAAATTCTTGGCGACACTTTTAGAGTCCCTGCTAGTTTGAAATGAGTTCCTTGAAGTTCGTTATTTTATTATCAGTACTTTTATCATTATATCATTATATCATTTCTACAGAGAGAAGAGAATTTAAATAAACCAAGAAAACAACTCTTCTTTCGGTTTAAGACAATGCATTTGCTTTTTTAAAAATAATTAATTAAACTTTTTAAAAAATAATAAAATAACGCATTATGAACAAAGTCAGAAATGAAGAACTTAAAATAAAATCAGCAAACAAAAGGTTTTAAAAAAATTATTTATTTTATTTTTGTAGATTTAAAGGCAATAGAAAACATTCCAATATTCAAATTTTGGAAAGAAGTAGATAGAAAAAGGCACGTGAAACACATCAACATCATCACTTAATTTCAAATATGAGTTTGTTTACTTGTTTTGGGAACATTATCTGAGCTGATATGGTTTAAAAATAAAAAATTCAGCTTAGAAAAGATGAAATTTTAACAAAATTCTAAAATTCATGCTATACAACAGCCATATTTCCTATTTCAAAGTTCATACACAAAAATAGATGGCTGTGTCCTCTCCCTGTAAGTACGAAGCACTCTCACGATAATGCATAAGTAATTCAGCCTGCATGTGTGCACACTGTACACAATTAGACAACTCGTACTTCAGTTTTATGATAGTATATGGGGAACTATGTTTTTGCCTATATGTGTTTGTATATATGAGTGATAGCTTCTATTATAAGGGAGCACTCGCTGTTAGCTAGTATCGCATATATGATGATAATTCTCTTAGCATCTGAGTTCTGGTTCTCTTGGCAAGTACTTCTGTTTGTAAACAATTGTATTTGTACATGTGTAATTCTAATAGTGAGTACTTATTTCAGTCACACATAGGCATCAATGGAATGGTTTGTATAGATCTACGTCACGGTTTATGGTTACTGACTCTTCTATTGGACGCTGTCTATAAATGCTTTGTACAGAAAGTAGCACATTGTATCTCGAAATTGGATTCCGTTAAATTACATCAGGTCATAGCTCTAAAAGATAAAGAAATTGAGTTGCAGTATTACAATGTTAAATTTCCTGCTGGAAAATAGTTAAATTCTGATTATGAAGCTAAATCACTCTTTGAAAAAGAAATAGAGAAGCTATGACACTTAAGAAATAAAACATGGTAATACTCTTATTGAGAAAAAATATTGAATGAATATTCAATCTAATTGTTGGTCTTTAAAAAGTCATCGGAATTAGCTATCTGAAAATATTATATATTCGCCTAAAAGAGAATAATTTACATTTTGAAATCTTAACTTAGATTTTATAGTTTGAGATGTCCATTATACAAAATGAGTGCATGAGGAGCTCGTGGAAATAGTTTGAGGTCCCAGTGGATCTCGTGTTGGTGAATACACAAATTAGAACGTGTCTTCTTGTAGAAGGGTTGAGAGTTAGCCAGACAATTGTAGAAAACAATATCTGATTATGGTTTATAACTTGAACCAGTTCTGAATATTATATGCATACATGACATACATACATTCAATTCAAATTTATTCACCAATTGCGGGAAAAAATCATTTTCATTTTCAAACAATAATTCTGTACATTTACGTAAGAAGAATTAAACATACTGCCATAGTCATCTTGCATATTATGGTTTGAGGCACATATGTAAGTTGTAATTATTTTCATTATGACGTCGTAGATAATGTTCTATTGACAGATAAATGTAATCCAATATTCCAAACGATGAGGTCAAAGTTCAAGTTTCCTTGTATTCAATGACTCGCTATAAACATTTGCATTGATACTGAATGGACGGGGAACAACACCAGCGATATTATGTACATTCACGTTAACTTTGAAAACAGCGATTGCAAATTTGGTGACAGTTGCTGGCAAATTACAGGCACTGGCAATGTGTCAGGTACTGGTGACATGTCTGGTTATGGTAACTTACAGGCACTGGCAATGTGTCAGGTACTAATGGCATCTAACATACTAACGACTTACGGGTGCTAGCAACATGTCAGGTCATGACGATTTACAGGGATTGGTGACATGTCAGATACTGGTGACGTCTCAGGTACTGGTGACTGGTGACATGGCACGCAATAGTGAGTTACAAATACTGGCCATAAGTCAGGTGCTGGTGACATATAAGGTATTGTTAGGTGTGAGGGCTAGAAGTGAATTTCCATGAAAACCAGATGATTTGACAAATGATCAAAACTGACATGGCTGGTGTAGAAAAAGACATCCTCGCATTAACGTGGATGTAAAGAGTATGGGGAGAGAACTCTGCCCCTAACGACCACCACGACAATTGTGTTGTGTCTGATAGAATAGAAGCTGACTGTCAGACATCTACGAGGTGATTACTCGCATGTTTGGCTCTTTCGTGTCCACTGTTAAGCCTTACATGGTTCATAAATAACCAAATAATCTGTTGTTCACAAACAAACAACTTAAATGCTCTCCTGAAAACGCCAGTCGTCACAGAGAATCAACTGGTGTCCAGAAGCCAATGGGTCGGGTCCAGCGTGATATTGGCTACTAAAACTGTGGCGGGCTTTAGGGTTTTTTGCGAGCAAATAGGATCTTCTAAAAATCTCACCAGTAAATAACTCGACTACGTCACTTCCACAAGCTGTGGGGCTGCCAGTGACGTCACACGGACAGTGTTTGAGAACAATATGATCTGTGTAAGGCGTAAGGGAAAAAGATTTGGCCGCTAATGATGCAACGGCGCAATCTGAAGTTTCGGTAATAGCAACAACATGAAGCAGGAAAGGTTGACACAGGAATGATCCTTGTTTTCTCACGTAGTTTTTCCAGATATTTCTTCATCATTTGCAGGACTAAACGATAGTCACTTCAATGGGCCATCTGAGGAAAAAGAGAAGGATTCACTTTAGAAATGCATTTAAAAATAAAATATATTTGGCTTACAAAACTAAGTCGGTTATCCAGAGTTATCCAATATTTGACTAAGAATTTATCAACGATTAACACAATACATACTGTAGATTGGTCAAGACAAATATGAAATTTAAGTTAAAATTCTTAGCATTTTAGCTAGTGGTGTTTACTAAAGGGTTATATGATTTGAAGTTATCCAGATAGCAAAATTAATACAGGGAAAATTTAACACAGAAATTTGAAATATTGAAGATGAAATATAAAATATTCAAAGGTACTTCGGAGGTTAATGGGGACATTTAATTTGAAGTCAGTTTACGATTATCCCGATAGTCCCCCCTGTTTTTCTATATACGTAATATCAAATCTTACTGATATTCATTATTCTTTGAGTCATCTTCTCTTCATGTTATAATGAAAGAATATGACCAAACAAATCCATGCAACTCATTATTTAAAAAAATAATTTAATAGTATTTAAAAAATGAAGCATTACTTTAAAAAAAAATTCTATGTTAAACAGACTCAATTTCAGNATCTACATGTGTTATAAATATACACAACCTAGTGAATGAAGTACACGTACACGATCTCCCACATGAATTAAATGTACATTTACCAAATAAATTGAATTCACGACACTAAACAAATGTGTTGGTATTTTTACTCTGGCTCAGATTTTAAAAAAAATCTCTTATCACAAATATTACAATCAAATGTTTATGGAAAAGTATTTTCTGATAAGAAGTTTCCACTCCTACCTAAACGTTCTTTTTAAAAAAGTTATTGAGCTGTGTCTTTCACCGATGTTATTTGTTACAGAAGCTAAGGGTTAAGTTTTGAACCTTCTAAAGTATATTGCCTTGATATCTGCCTACCCCGATGTCCAGTGAGCACTTGAATTCCTCTGCGTTTAACTGTCCACTATCCCAGAGCAAACAATGTGGTCAACTATGAGACTGTACACAGATGTCACGCGCAGGCTAACGTCTCGGAGTTACACTGTGGTCCGCTTTATGTCCAGAAAGAAATACTTTCAAAACTGTTACACATGCAATCTTAAGTGATTGCCAGATCGGCTACAACTACCAACCATAGAAGCCATTTCCTTGATAAGGTACAGACTAAATTCTTGGCGACACTTTTAGAGTCCCTGCTAGTTTGAAATGAGTTCCTTGAAGTTCGTTATTTTATTATCAGTACTTTTATCATTATATCATTATATCATTTCTACAGAGAGAAGAGAATTTAAATAAACCAAGAAAACAACTCTTCTTTCGGTTTAAGACAATGCATTTGCTTTTTTAAAAATAATTAATTAAACTTTTTAAAAAATAATAAAATAACGCATTATGAACAAAGTCAGAAATGAAGAACTTAAAATAAAATCAGCAAACAAAAGGTTTTAAAAAAATTATTTATTTTATTTTTGTAGATTTAAAGGCAATAGAAAACATTCCAATATTCAAATTTTGGAAAGAAGTAGATAGAAAAAGGCACGTGAAACACATCAACATCATCACTTAATTTCAAATATGAGTTTGTTTACTTGTTTTGGGAACATTATCTGAGCTGATATGGTTTAAAAATAAAAAATTCAGCTTAGAAAAGATGAAATTTTAACAAAATTCTAAAATTCATGCTATACAACAGCCATATTTCCTATTTCAAAGTTCATACACAAAAATAGATGGCTGTGTCCTCTCCCTGTAAGTACGAAGCACTCTCACGATAATGCATAAGTAATTCAGCCTGCATGTGTGCACACTGTACACAATTAGACAACTCGTACTTCAGTTTTATGATAGTATATGGGGAACTATGTTTTTGCCTATATGTGTTTGTATATATGAGTGATAGCTTCTATTATAAGGGAGCACTCGCTGTTAGCTAGTATCGCATATATGATGATAATTCTCTTAGCATCTGAGTTCTGGTTCTCTTGGCAAGTACTTCTGTTTGTAAACAATTGTATTTGTACATGTGTAATTCTAATAGTGAGTACTTATTTCAGTCACACATAGGCATCAATGGAATGGTTTGTATAGATCTACGTCACGGTTTATGGTTACTGACTCTTCTATTGGACGCTGTCTATAAATGCTTTGTACAGAAAGTAGCACATTGTATCTCGAAATTGGATTCCGTTAAATTACATCAGGTCATAGCTCTAAAAGATAAAGAAATTGAGTTGCAGTATTACAATGTTAAATTTCCTGCTGGAAAATAGTTAAATTCTGATTATGAAGCTAAATCACTCTTTGAAAAAGAAATAGAGAAGCTATGACACTTAAGAAATAAAACATGGTAATACTCTTATTGAGAAAAAATATTGAATGAATATTCAATCTAATTGTTGGTCTTTAAAAAGTCATCGGAATTAGCTATCTGAAAATATTATATATTCGCCTAAAAGAGAATAATTTACATTTTGAAATCTTAACTTAGATTTTATAGTTTGAGATGTCCATTATACAAAATGAGTGCATGAGGAGCTCGTGGAAATAGTTTGAGGTCCCAGTGGATCTCGTGTTGGTGAATACACAAATTAGAACGTGTCTTCTTGTAGAAGGGTTGAGAGTTAGCCAGACAATTGTAGAAAACAATATCTGATTATGGTTTATAACTTGAACCAGTTCTGAATATTATATGCATACATGACATACATACATTCAATTCAAATTTATTCACCAATTGCGGGAAAAAATCATTTTCATTTTCAAACAATAATTCTGTACATTTACGTAAGAAGAATTAAACATACTGCCATAGTCATCTTGCATATTATGGTTTGAGGCACATATGTAAGTTGTAATTATTTTCATTATGACGTCGTAGATAATGTTCTATTGACAGATAAATGTAATCCAATATTCCAAACGATGAGGTCAAAGTTCAAGTTTCCTTGTATTCAATGACTCGCTATAAACATTTGCATTGATACTGAATGGACGGGGAACAACACCAGCGATATTATGTACATTCACGTTAACTTTGAAAACAGCGATTGCAAATTTGGTGACAGTTGCTGGCAAATTACAGGCACTGGCAATGTGTCAGGTACTGGTGACATGTCTGGTTATGGTAACTTACAGGCACTGGCAATGTGTCAGGTACTAATGGCATCTAACATACTAACGACTTACGGGTGCTAGCAACATGTCAGGTCATGACGATTTACAGGGATTGGTGACATGTCAGATACTGGTGACGTCTCAGGTACTGGTGACTGGTGACATGGCACGCAATAGTGAGTTACAAATACTGGCCATAAGTCAGGTGCTGGTGACATATAAGGTATTGTTAGGTGTGAGGGCTAGAAGTGAATTTCCATGAAAACCAGATGATTTGACAAATGATCAAAACTGACATGGCTGGTGTAGAAAAAGACATCCTCGCATTAACGTGGATGTAAAGAGTATGGGGAGAGAACTCTGCCCCTAACGACCACCACGACAATTGTGTTGTGTCTGATAGAATAGAAGCTGACTGTCAGACATCTACGAGGTGATTACTCGCATGTTTGGCTCTTTCGTGTCCACTGTTAAGCCTTACATGGTTCATAAATAACCAAATGATCTGTTGTTCACAAACAAACAACTTAAATGCTCTCCTGAAAACGCCAGTCGTCACAGAGAATCAACTGGTGTCCAGAAGCCAATGGGTCGGGTCCAGCGTGATATTGGCTACTAAAACTGTGGCGGGCTTTAGGGTTTTTTGCGAGCAAATAGGATATTCTAAAAATCTCACCAGTAAATAACTCGACTACGTCACTTCCACAAGCTGTGGGGCTGCCAGTGACGTCACACGGACAGTGTTTGAGAACAATATGATCTGTGTAAGGCGTAAGGGAAAAAGATTTGGCCGCTAATGATGCAACGGCGCAATCTGAAGTTTCGGTAATAGCAACAACATGAAGCAGGAAAGGTTGACACAGGAATGATCCTTGTTTTCTCACGTAGTTTTTCCAGATATTTCTTCATCATTTGCATGACTAAACGATAGTCACTTCAATGGGCCATCTGAGGAAAAAGAGAAGGATTCACTTTAGAAATGCATTTAAAAATAAAATATATTTGGCTTACAAAACTAAGTCGGTTATCCAGAGTTGTCCAATATTTGACTAAGAATTTATCACCGATTAACACAATACATGCTGTAGATTGGTCAAGACAAATATGAAATATAAGTTAAAATTCTTAGCATTTTAGCTACTGGTGTTAACTAAAGGGTTATATGATTTGAAGTTCTCCAGATAGCAAAATTAATACAGGGAAAATTTAACACAGAAATTTGAAATATTGAAGATGAAATATAAAATATTCAAAGGTACTTCGGAGGTTAATGGGGACATTTAATTTGAAGTCAGTTTACGATTATCCCGATAGTCCCCCCTGTTTTTCTATATACGTAATATCAAATCTTACTGATATTCATTATTCTTTGAGTCATCTTCTCTTCATGTTATAATGAAAGAATATGACCAAACAAATCCATGCAACTCATTATTTAAAAAAATAATTTAATAGTATTTAAAAAATGAAGCATTACTTTTTAAAACAAAATTATATGTGAGACTCAGTGGCGTCACTAGGGGGGTGCGGGGGGGGGGCGGGCCGCCCCGGGTGACACCCATCAGGGGGTGACACCCAAACATAACAATTTACTGAACGATTTTATGTTAAAAAAATAATAAATAAAAATTTTAAAAAGACATTCTTTCCACTAGAAAGAAATTACGAAATACAATGAAATGCGCTAAACGCTTAAACTTTTCAATAAAAAAATATCAGTTAACGTGCAATAATAAAACAGTCCCAACGAACTACAATGAAAAAAATTAGGAAAAAGAAAGAAACAACGGACCAGAGAGAGCTTTAAAAAGTTTTGAAATATGGGAGACGGTGTCTTTTGTTTTAAATGATATAAGCCGCTTGGGCTTAGACATACCGACACCCAACCTCACTAGTCCCTCCACCACAGTTGGGAGTGGGATGGACGAAGATTTCTCTTAAAAACAAAATAATAATAAAAATCAAAATATGGATTTTCTTTGTTGTTTTTTTAAAGGAAAGTTATGAATTAAATGTCTTTGAGTTAATAATTTTGTTTTATTTATACCAGTGGCGTCGCTAGGGGGGCAATGGGGGGGGGCCCTGGGTGACACCATCAGGAGGGTGTCACCAAAGTCTAAAATTTTATTGTGTTCGATTTTATGTCAGAAAAAAAGAAGACATTTTTTTTCATTTAGAAAGAAATTAAGAAATACAATTAAATTCGTTAAACGCGAAAAGTTTTATTAAAAAAATATCAGTTAACTTGCAATAATAAAACAGTCCCAACACACAAACAACTTTAAAACAATTTAGGAAAAAAAGAAAAGAAACAGTCGCAGCAGAGAGATCTTTAAAAAGGCTGGTCATGAAAGAGGCGGTGTCTTCTGTTTTAAAAGATATAAAGCCAATTTGCCTTTGACACACCGACAGCATGAAAGAATCCCACTTTATTTCTCCCTCTACCATAGTGGGGTGGGGGGGGGGAGAATACGATTTTTCTACAAAAAAAATCAAAAGATGGGTTTTCTAAGATGTCTTTTTTTAGAGGAAAATTATGAGTTCAGTTTCTTTGACTTGTTTTATCTATATTTATTAGAGGCGTGCAAGCATAGACATGCATGTTTATATACAGGAAGTCCTCCAGTTACGATGGTCCTATCCCGACTTACGCTGTTTCGTGGTTACCCACCCCCCATAAAGAATAATATTACGCATTATTCCGTATTTTTTAATGTTTTTTTTTAATTTTAAACTTTTTTTTTCATTGGGTAACGAATTGTTTTCTCTATTTGAAATAAACAATTTATAAAAGTATTTATAATTATTATTTCAACCTACAAATTTCGTTTGCGAATTTTTCTCATGGCGAAGTTAGCAATCAAGTCAGTAAAGCTAAGTATGCCTACAAGTTCCACTTCATTCTCATTAGAGAGAGCATATTCAGTCTTTGTTGTCCCATGCAAATTCTAACTCATTTTTATATTCTTTTCAACTTTGGAAAGGATCGCTCTCTGCTGCATTTTGGTGTCATTACTGAAAGATAGATGCGATGTGTACATTTGTAAAAGACTGTGTGAATTAGCTCATTCAAAAGCATCAAAATTTTTAGTTCTGTGCACGTGTTTTGAGTTTCGCATTGTGCTACTTCCTTTTCCTTACCCTGAGCTTTGGGCTTGACAATAACGTTTTTTAAGAGTTCTGAAAATTGGACTAATTCTGAAGATAGGCAGTCTTCAAAATCACTTGAATATTCTTGCTTTAACTTGGCTGCTGCCCATCGGATGGCATCATTGCTGAGCTCAGTTAGGTTTGTAAGAAAGTCATATTTCTCATGGATGTATTTATATGCGCCTAACCGATGTTGTAGGGCTTAAGAAAGTTTGCCAATAATTACCAGAAATACCTCAACCTTGAATTTTTGTCTCGGGGAGAATATAGTTTTGGCGATGTCCCTTTAACAGACTAACACTTTCTCATTATTGATAGTATTGAAGATTGTTTATACTCTTTTTTTCATGGACTTGTCCTTTCCTTAGTCTTCATAGGAATCTAATTAAGAATGCAGTCTTTTAACAAAATCAATGAGAGACTTAAAATGCATGGCTGAATTCAAAGATATTCTTGGCTCTTGAAGGGATACATTCGTTTTCTGAAATGTTTCTCAAATTTCAAGTTAAATAGAGACTTCCAGTTGTTCAAGTTCCTTCCGAAATCCTTCTGTTTGAAGTCGACAGTCACGTGGCTGATTTTCGTTAGTTGCTAATTCTTCCAGTGCTGCAATATTCTCATGTTATGAGTTATTAAAAGACCTTAATCATTTCTGGCTGACCATCTTATGTCAGACAAGGCTTTGTTAACATGTATCATTTTCGTGTGTTTTTGAAGTACCTGTCAACGATGGGTAGATGCAACAAGCCGGGTATAAAGATTTTGCAGAAGGAAAAAAATCTGACTGCAGCAGGACAACCAGCTGCACTTTTCCCAACAAATTAATGGAATGAGCTGTGCACGGCACATAATGAGCAACACTGCACTTCTCACGAAGAATAGCCTGGACTCCGTTTTACTTCCTACTCATATTTGCAGCATTGCCGTATGACTGTCCAAGGCATTTTCAGGATTTCATACAAACATTTGCCCATCTTTATTATACACTATACTGTACAATAATTTTGGTGGACTTTAAATCATTGGGGACCCCTAGCTTTAGCCCGCTCAGCACCCCCTCCGCCATAGGGGGACGGTGTCACACATCTGTGACGATGTGTGATGAGGGGGAGGGGTGTGTTAAAAAAAATGTGACGTAAAATCATAAACACGCAACTTTAAATAAAAGTTCCACTTAAATATTTGATCGTTTACCATTTATTTAATGACGTTTTCAATAGCTTCACGCGTGTTACGATATTAGAGAGCAGACTTACCCTAAATACTAGAAAATACGGGTTTGGGGTGTAAAAACTTTGTGACGTCATATCTGAAAAAAATGGGGGGGGGGAGGGGGTGGATTCTAAGTTTTTGTGACAAAGTATGACGCTGGGGGAGGATGGGGTAAAAATCGGCAACATAGCGTGACGTCATTTATGGACGACCACTTCGATCGTGTAGGGGTGACACCATGAGTTACCGCCCCGGGTGACACCAACCCTAGTGACGCCTCTGGTGAGACTCCCTTTGTTAAACAGACTTCAGCTCAATTTCGGTGTTAATTCTTGGAAACAAATGTTTACAAGGTCTCACCAACATCCATATAATAATAATAATAATAATAATAATAATAATAATAATAATAATAATAATAATAATAATAATAATAATAATAACCCCCTTTACACTACATGACGGACTATGTGGCATGTGAAGTAGCGTTCACAACTTTAATTTAGCCACCACTAACGAGCAAGGGATTGTGTGGCTAGCACAATGCCCCGGTGGCCTTGCCAGCACCGAGAATAGAGCCCGTGACGGACTCTGTCTGTTCGGCAGTCCAGCGCGCTACCGCTAGACCACCGCGGCCCCTCCATATTATATATCAACTTCATTATTTAAGTACAATGAATAATTTCTGGAAGCTTAGCTCTCAATCTGTCCACACCCGCCAAACCACGGCATGAATCTGGCCAGTGGCCAGTGACTTGCCCCGGTCAGTTGGCTATTTCCCCGTCACCCCAGACGGATTGGCTAGTAGACATATTTTCCTTACAAAATTCCCGCACCGCCTCGCCTGTCGCCTGTGATCTGTGGCCTGTCATCTGTCGTCTGTCGTCTGTCATCTGTCGCCTGTCATCTGTCGCCTGTCGCCTGTCGTCTGTCGCCTGTCATCTGTCGCCTGTCGTCTGTCGCCTGTCATCTGTCGCCTGTCATCTGCCGCCTGTCACTGTCCCTGTCGTCTGTCGTCTGTGTCATTCACTCCCTTGAACCAAGCCTCCCAAGTTCTCATACCTCCGCCAAACCCCACCTCCGGTACACGTCAATCTCCGAACTACTTCCAAGATTTCTGGAAATAGAATTTACCAACTTTCAAACCTTGGGAACAAAGTCATACCAAGAACCACTTCCTCTTGTTCAACGACGGAATACATTTTTAAAAAAAAACAAACTCTATCACTAAAACATAATAGGACATTTGTAACGTTTTAAATCTAACGGATTTGCCGCATCACACCTCATGCCTCTATCATTTTATTAAAATATTTAAATCCCAACCAGATCCCTTTCTTTCGTGGTGACGCCCCTGTTATTGCGGCCTTCTCTGATGAGATAACCATGTTAGCTGTCGTATTCCCGGTACAAGTGGTCTACAAGTAAATACAACGTTTTTTAACTTGCCCAAAAGGTTTCAAGTACTCTCTAAAACCTTTTGTAAGCTGCAGTGTTTTCCTCTTAAATTAGATTATGCATGAGAGCCTGCACTAGATCTCTCTCTCTTTGTGGCCTGCACTAGATCTCTCCCTGTGGCCTGCACTAGATCTCTCTCTCTCTCTCTCTCTCTCTCTCTCTCTCTCTCTCTCTCTCTCTCTCTCTGTCTCTTTGTGGCCTGCACTAGATCTCTCTCTCTCTTTGTGGCCTGCACTAGATCTCTCTTTGTGGCTCATGGTGCAAAATCTATCTCCGTGCAAAACATCCACGTTGCCAGCCTATTGCCACATATTCAGAATACCGGACAAAACCATTATTTCACGGTTGATGCAGTGTTTTCAACTTATTCCACTAACAAACGATGTTAAAGTCACCAAAGTATTTTTTTCGGACAATACATTTTTAAGTTATATTTTCGAATCAAAATGTAAGTAAAAACAAGTTATATTGAATGAAGCTAAAGGAAAGAAAGAAACAAAGAAAAGAAAAGAAAGAAAAGAAAGAAGAATGAAAGAAGAATGAAAGAAAGAAAGAAAGATTGAAAAAAGAAAGATAAGAAAGAAAAGAAAGAAAGAGGAATGAAAACAATAAAGTGTGAAAGAGAGGAAGAAAGAAATAGAGAAAGAAAGAATGAAAGAAAGAAAGAAAGAAGAAAGAAAGAAAGAAACAAAGGAAGAAAGAAAGAAAGAAAGAAAGAAAAAAGAAAGAAAGAAAGAAAGAAAGAAAGAAAGAAAGAAAGAAAGAAAGAAAGAAGAAGAAGAGAGAGAGAGAGAGAGAGAGAGAGCAAAAGAAAGAAGTCAATCTGTAAAAGAGAAATTAAAGTAAAGAAAGAGAACGAAAGAGAGCACGCACTATAACTGAATCTAGCCTCCTAGTTCTATTTGAGTTCGTACGCCAATTTGAGAGGCCAGCCGTCAATCATATCTCTCATGATGCCAGCCGTCTCGGCTTATTAAACCTGGGATTCCCATTACGCAAGGCGAAACTTTTTCCGGGACTGCCTTATAACGCAGCGCAGCAGCTAGCTGTGCCGTGTATAACTGTAAACCATTTCTAGAGTTGTGTCTGGGACATGCTGGGTTGGTTCACGTTACAAAGAGGTTCTCACACTCTCCAAGATGATGCCATTAAAGTGCTAGGGAATTAAATCAGACTGAACCTAAAATACGTTTTAAAATCATAGTTTTCTTTGTACAAAATGTAGCTGCAACGTTTTACTTTTAACGTTTTTCATTTCAACAGAGGCGTCATGACATCTTGTCAGAATTTAGAGAGCATACATACCCCATATGTAAAGAACATAAATACCCCATATGAAAAGAACATAAATACCCCTTATGAAAACAACATACCTACCCCATATGTAAACATAAATAACTCATATGAAATGAATATAACTACCCCATATGTAAAGAACATACATACCCCATATGTAAGGAACACACAACACCTTTTTAATAGACATACAAACACCATATGTAAGGAAGACACACTTACCATATCCAAGAAACATACATACCCTATATGTAAGGAATATACATGACCCATATGTAGCAAACATACGTACCCTAAATAAAACATGTAACTTATATAGCGCGGTACCCCATAATGTGGCATGGCATATTATAAAAAAAACAACAAAGAATTCAATTCATTAAAAACTGACAGATGAAGTAAACAATTTTAAATAAATGACTGTGAAATGCTGTGAGATGATTTGCATTAAAATGTAATCAGACTTCTTTCTGGGCCACATTCCGATTTTATGATTGATTTCTAAGTAAACTTTTACAGTGTCATTCTTTCATCTTAAATATTATTTGCCATTGATGATTAAAATCATTCCAGTATCTTGGGGATGAGCTCGGTATTCTTGTCAACTATTGATGACGTCATATCGACGTTTATCTACATCTAATCAAATATTTCACTACACGTATCTACCAGCGTAACTCGGCGCCTCGGTTTCATTGCCACGTTAGTTGTAACATTAACCCTTAGTATCAAACTCTATCCTACCTCCTCACACACACAGTTTTCCCCCAGTTTTCTTTTGCGTCTCGGCGAAATCCGTCTGCGCTAATTCCAGCCGAGGCAGAGGCGGCACAATTAGGTGGCATCAGAAATAACCCGGGCGGCACAAATTAGATTATTTTGTTGTTTTGGGTAGCGGCGAGAAAGTTCCGTGGAAAGGGAGGTAAGTAAAAGAGTATTAAACATGAGTTTTGTGTCAAAACACGAGTCGGGAAGGTCGTAGGGATGCCATTTCGGGCCGAGCAGGCATCAACTTCATCCTTAATTACGTAACCCATTTTGTAGCCAGTCAGTACAAGTCATCGTAAATACCACGGTGGATGCTTCGTGCCAGGTTGGCTTTGCTGTTCACTCGTCATCAAGTGCCCCACCCCCGGACCCCCGCGTTTCTCCAGCACAGCAGACAGAGCCCATGTTTATGGTTGACGGCCCGTTGGTAGGGGAACATAAGTTTTGGCGCCATGGCAGCAGCTTGTAGCGATGATGTCATCTTTACGAGAGTTATGGGACTTTCTGAAAAGTTATTGACTAAAACCCAGAATGGGTTTATCAATTAAAATTCCTTAAACGTACAATTCATAGTTGTCTCTTAATTTAATAGCCTAGAGGCCAGAATTATTAAATTCACCAGATCTTTCTAACAAATTAAAGTTAGTGTTTTGTGTGTTGAATATTTAATTCAGAAAACTTGGTTTAATAATTGATTCTTTAAATTCTACCACTCTGTCAAACGCAATTTTTATTCATTGAATATACATTTCTTTAACATATATTGTTTGTAAAATGCTAGAAAATAGCAAATTAAAAGGGGAAAAAAAGTCCAAACTGAGTCAAGCAACTTGGTAAATATAATTGTGTTCACGCAGTAGATTAGCGACGTTACAGTGAGATAAGAATCGATTTAACGCAACCAAAAGTTCCTGACCTTACAATAAGAAAACCGCTGGGAGAGTTTGTAATCGGAGACAACATGTCAACTCGATTTGTTGCTGAGGGGATGCGACAAGAGATGAAATGATATCTAGATAACTTCGCTGGCGAGTATCACAAGGACTGACATGTCATCAAGATAAGTTTATCAGGTCTGTGAGTGAATACGCTCGTCTGCCAACTCAATTATGGATTGTTTTATCCATTGGAACAATGGCGGTGCAGTAATATTACTTTAGCTTTTTGGGGGTTTAGAAACGTAAGGATCAGCTATCATCCACTGATGTCTGTTGGTGACTTAGAAGGGCAGGTGGCAACGAAACAATTGATGCGTTTTGACCAAAGGAAAGTAGAGTCCAGACAATAAGACCAAGAGGCAAATATTTTTGGAAACAATACGAAGTCATTGAAAATTTTGGAATAAAATTAAAATGTAAGAAGTAACACTGTATACTTTGGACATTGGTTTTGTTATTACGAACATCTATCCTCACGTCAATTCAAAATTAGCGGTTGTTTCGCATTTAAAATACCAAAAATACAATCACACTTGCAACTTCACAGACTAGCGACTAAACAACTTCGTTACCTCGCTGTCCCGCCACTTGTTACCTCGCTGTCCCGCCACTTGTTACCTCGCTGTCCCGCCACTTGTTACCTCGCTGTCCCGCCACTTGTTACCTCGCTGTCCCGCCACTTGTTACCTCGCTGTCCCGCCACTTGTTACCTCGCTGTCCCGCCACTTGTTACCTCGCTGTCCCGCCACTTGTTACCTCGCTGTCCCGCCACTTGTTACCTCGCTGTCCCGCCACTTTGCGCGTCACTCTCCACGGCCGCGCTCACTTATTTATTATATGCCATTATTTTCATCATTTTACAATAAAATAACTTTTAAAAAGTGTTTTACAGTATTGGAAGTTCTAACAAGAGTTAAGGAAGTTTTAATAAATGTCTAGGAAGAAATGATAAACTAAACTGTGTTAATATTTCTTAGATTTAAACTATATATAAATCTTATTTCAAATGTCAAAATCACTGGTTTGGATGGGAAAAGTTTGCGCGCGCGTGTGTGTACATATATATAAATGGAGAGATAAAGAGGTCGACACGTAATCCACGTGATATTGTGTATTGATATTGTTTTGTATACCAACAGAACCGATGGAATGCACGGAAGAGTCACGGATGATACACTATTGGACATCGTCTGTACCTTAAAATCTATAAATAAAAGAGTTTAGAAATGATGTTTCGGGTCAAAGGTCAGTACGAGCGGTTGTCGCCTGGTGCAGTTTAGCTGTTAGGGTTTATAACTAGCCACAAGTTACTGTCCATGCCAGGTGCCGCTGGTTCCAGAGAGGTCCGTGGGAAATCTGTGAGGCCGATCTGGTTCTAGCTAAACAGATCCAGTAACACAACACGTCAGCGACCAACAATTGGCCAGGAGGCGAGTCTTGTCATCGCGACTGAAAACCGAAAAAACAACAGGTGATTTTCTAGGAGCTGGCTGGTGTACACACAATCCAGCGTGGCAGTGGCGGTCTCTCTCGGCGTGGGATGTTTGCCTTGGTTTCCCAGAGCCGTGAGGGGAAGGCCGTCTCTATCAGTCGCTGAAATCAGTTGATCTCATTATACCATGCTGCCGGTCCGCGCCTGTTGTCTTGTTCTTGATAAAAATCCACCTCACAAGGGGCGCGGGAATTTAAAATCACACTTTTTGTTTCAAGTCATTTTTATTCAGTCAACCCTCGTCATCTAAAATCATTTGACCATTTCTGGACAATGAAAAGTATTTGTAACCGAAAGTTTCACTACATGTTCAATATAAATTCGAACAGGTTTTTCTTAAGCAAAGTCACAGGGTTTTTTTGGTAACAAAACCAAAGGCAACTCAATAATTTACATGTTGCATTCCGACTCCCTTGTTTTTTTTCTAGAATAACTGGAAGTGAACTAGACAAAATGGAATATTTTATTGTTAATGTTCATATGTTTATAAATTTTTCGTTTCCCTCTATCGTAATCTGCTGACATTAATCATTGGAAAAAGCCATGTAACCTTTAAAAAAAAAGTTTATCATGACAATGAGACAATATTGATAGAGCAATTTATCAACGAGCACTTGATATCTCTCGCAAATTCGATGCCCCACAAATGCATTGGCACCCGTGGTCCACAGCAACAGTAATGGCCAATGAGCAAAATATGATAAAATGGCAATCGAGTGTGTGTGTATATGTTCATCTGTGTCTGTGTACGACCTGCTTGACTGAGCCCAGACGAGATGAGATGAGACTCCCACTGACAAGACGAAACCCCCGCAGGCAAATCGTTCCGCCAGGAGTTGAGTTAAATGCCTGACATGGGATGGGCGGATGTGGAACTGCTCTTAACGGCCGGTTGATTGTGCCTTTTGTCTACTGCATTGTTCTCCCGTCTACTGCATTGTTCTCCCGTCTACTGCATTGTTCTGCCGTCTACTGCATTGTTCTCCCGCATACTGCATTGTTCTTCTGTCTTCTGAATCGTTCTTCTGTCTACTGCATTGTTCTTCTGTCTACAACGTTGTTCTTCTGTCTTCTGAATCGTTCTTCTGTCTACTGCATTGATCTATCCACTGCATTCTTCTGCCGTCTACTGAATTGTTCTGCCAAAAGATATGTTGTAAACACTTATCGTGATATGTGGTCTTACCAGAGTGTCCCTCCCTCTTACCTGATATGACATTCAAGAAGCACTGCCGTGTAACAACGTTGTCTAATAATGCGGACTCATTAAATAAATTTTCTTGGCCATTCTATACTTGTAATAAATTGTAACTTAATTACAACGTTTTACAATGTCATCATTTTAAAAAAGGTTTTTATTCATGGCACTTTTTTTACTTCTTAAAACGAATGCACTCGTATGGACCATTTTATAATTAAGTTGGTGCTAGTGAATGATAAATTTGAGAGGAACGTGAGGACCGCTGTTGGAGCAGTTGTTCGTATTCACTATTAAAATAATGTTAAAAAATGACAAAAAATAATATCTTTGCTTGCAGTGGTGTTTGCATTCAAGAGCTTGAAAGCTTTGCTAGTTGTCTTCCCCTTATTTTACTGGAGTGATTGCTGTCTTTCCGTGTGTTTAAAATAAAATACAGTCGAAACCGCTTATGTCGACGGCGTTGGGGTATGAAAAATGGCGTCGACATAACCGATGATCGAGATAAAACGAAATCCAATATGGCGGCAAAATATTAACATGTGCTTGAAATTTCTTTATGTACATGATTAATTAGTTAGCGTTAATTAGTGATGGGATGATTTATCGGAATCGTATCGGAACCCTAATATTTCTTCACTCTTTCCTAAGTCTAAGGTTGTAATGACCGTTCGTTTTTAAGGACCGTTTAAAATTTAAATATAACCATGGTTCCCACTCAAGAAAACGGGAAAAAGTCGGGAATTCTTAAAAATAAATTCTCGGCCTTGAAAGTCGGGAAAAGTTATGACTAATCGGGAATTTATATATATATATATATATATATATATTATATATATATATATATATATATATATATATATACATATATATACACATGCATATATATTTATGCCGAAGTAAAGGACTTTGATTACGTTTCTGTCATGTTTGATTCCATTTATTTAATGAAAAATAAGTTACCAGTTTATAATTGTCTGCGCATGCGCTAAAAGGTTAAAGTTTACGCTTCGCCGTGTCACAGTCGCGTTTTCCGTCGTATCAGCGAATTTAAAATACAAATAAACAAATCAATATGGTTATTTTAAGTTTAATGCTTTTGATGTATATATATTTATGCCGTAGTAAAGGACTTTGATTACGTCTCTGTCATGTTTCGATTCCATTTATTTAATGAAAAATAAGTTACCAGTTTATAATTGTCTGCGCATGCGCTAAAAGGTCAAAGTTTACGCTTCGCCGTGTCGCAGTCGCGTTTGCCATCGTATCCGCGAATTTAAAATACAAATAAACAAATCAATATGGTTATTTTAAGTTTAATGCTTTTGACGTGCAGGATATCTGTTAATTAACTATCAGAACGTTCTCGAATTTCCTCAGTCAATCAAACTTTGTAATATAAATAAAACTATTGTGGCCTTGACCGTTGATCACAGCACGCTGTGGGCTGTGTGTACTGTGTTATCAGTTTCATCGTCACGCGCGTGTTAGTGTCACAGTCACTTATCTTACTGGTAACAAAGCAACAACAACAAACTTTTAAAAGAATAATAATTTATTAATTTTTTTATTTAATTATATAAAAACCACCGTCGATTCTCGATACAAACCTTTATTTTCAACCGACGAAAATCGAGTTAAGTTGCAAATTTGGCCCTCTTTTGTGCTCGAGATACTAGGTTTCGGCGACATAAAAGAATCGACATTACCGATGAGAAAATGCTAAGACAAAGAGAGAATTTGGCGGTTCCAATAAAAAACGTCGACATAATAGGGTGGTCGATATAACCGAGCTCGAGATAAGTGGGTTCGACTGTAAATAAAAAGGGGAGGTAAGTATGATGAGCAAACTGGCTTTTTTCCCTGCTGTATTTTTAAGAAAATCTAACTACGAGCGTGATAATTGTTAAATTTATATGGACACAAATGTGTGAAAAGAAACATGCCAAAACAACTGTAAGTCGTGATAACATATATCAAATCTATCTATAGAATATTAGCTTATATGACTCAAAAATACCAATTATATGGTGGGAAAAAACAGAATAGAAAAAGATAAATATTTCCACAACTCACTATTGTAATGGTTGTGATATGTCAGTTGTATAATTTATAAAGTGTTTATTTTAATGCTGAGTGAATGATAAACTCAAAAACATAATTTTTAAGGATTCTATTTTTTAAGTGGCAGGGTTTCCCCAAAATAAAAAAAAATATTATAACTCACTGTCGTGTCCACTGGTGTGTCATGTGCACTGGTGTGTCATGTGCACTGATGTGTCATGTGCACCGGTGTGTCGTGTGCTCTCGATTGTCATGTGCTCTGGTGTGTCGTGTGCTCTGGTGTGCCGTGTGCAATGGTGTGTCACGTGCACTGGTGTGTCATGGGCACTGATGTGTCATATGCACCGGTGTGTCCTGTGCTCTGGTGTGTCATGTGCACTGGTGTTTCGTGTGCTCTGGTGTGTCATGGGCACTGATGTATCATATGCACCGGTGTGTCGTGTGCTCTGGTGTGTCGTGTGCTCTGGTGTGTCGTGTGCTCTGGTGTGTCGTGTGCTCTGGTGTGTCGTGTGCTCTGGTGTGTCGTGTGCTCTGGTGTGTCGTATGCACTGGTGTGTCGTGTGCCCAGTGTTAATGTGAGAACTGAGGATAACCCCCAGGTAATGACACGCATTTATTTACTGAAAAGTAGCACAACGATGTCCAAGGGTTGACCACTCAGGCACAAGGAAGAAACGACCTCGTAAGATCAACACATGACCAGAATCCAACACGTGACCAGAGACCAGCACGTGACCACGTAATGGGTTTACATATTAATGTGACCACAAAGTTCTCTTCAAAGTCTGCACAGATCATAATCCTGGGAGGTCCGTTCTACCAGTGCCAAGAACCTACTGACAGCAAAGCTATTTCTTACTTATTTCATCTGATCTCTCAAAGCTTTTCTTTAAGCTGCCATAGACATTTAAAATCCGTATTGATTAGACTACATGTGTATGTGTGTCCAAAAGTTTATTTTGGGTCGTTACTGCTCATTTTAATTTTAAAAATACTTATCTTCAAACTCTAGAAATGTACCCCGTATAGAATACATCGCCAAAACATAAATATACTGAAATGCTTAGGTCTTTCATAGACTGAATGTGTGCATAATTATACAATTAACTGCATTAGTTACACGTTCCAAAGCGTCCGGAATAGTCAAGGTGTACTGCAGTGCAGGGACGGATTAAGGCTGCACGGGGCCCCTGGCAGCAATTCAAACTGGGGCCCTATCCAGCTAGCGTCCCTGTAAAATGATTGCTTGCAGATAATATAAGACTGTAACTTGTAACTAGATAGTCCATTGGTTCCTTGTTTATAATGTGTCTGTACTCCGGGATCGGATTCGTCAAAAAAACCGAACACAAAGAAATAACTGTTTGCCTGGAAACTAAAATTGAGTGTAAAAAGATGATTTAAAAAAAAAGACATATGAAAAAAAAACATATGCCCCCACCGGGAATCGAACCCGCTACAGCTTGCGCCACAAGACCACACGTTGCCTTAAGACCACAAGATCCTGATGTTTAACAAAATTTAAAAGATATAAATAGTATTCATTAATATGTTCTCTTATTGAGCCAATCAAATCAAGGTTTTCGATACTGAGGCTACGAATCCGAATAGCGATAAGATTAATAGATAAGATTTTATTAATTTATGATATTTTTAGGGATTCATGTAAACATTTGTCCACCTTTATTATAAATTATACTAAATTTTAGGGCCCCTAAATCATCGGGGGCTCCTGGCTTTAGCCCGTTCAGCTCCCCCTAATCCGCCATAGCTGCAGTGTCTAAGAAAAATTATAGTTAAAACACTGCTTTAACCTTTACTGAAAATAATATATTTTTTTTACATTACCACACACGTCAAACCACGAGTGGTGTTCCATTCAAAAACATTTATTTTCTTACGGTAAACCAAACATACAACGCAACTTAGGCCAACAATCACTCTAGCAACAAGATAAACGTTCACTTGTGTTTTATGTTCAAACATTCAATTCTCCTTCGGCGCGCACGTTCTTTTTTTTTACCTCCTTTTTGAAAGCCTTGAAGATTGCCTTTTTATGTTTCCGGGCGGCAGCAGACAGTTTCGTTTCTGCTTGTCATCATTAATCAGGCCAACCGGAAGTTTTAATTGGTAATGACATAAGGAGCGTCGAGCGGTGGGAGGGGACGAGAACGGAAAGGAAAGATGTTCGGAGAAGGATTAGAGAAAGCTTCACTAAACTTTAATGTTTTCAAAGTGTAAGGCAGTGAGTAAGTGAGATTGTTTATCTGGGTTGTAATTTGCATAATTTACGCACGTCTTTTTCTTTCAGTTTTATTTTCCAAACTCCTTTGAAGACTCAAGGGAGTTAATTAAAAACAGCCGATAATTCAACGTTAACAAAATTTGTTTTGCTTGCTTTCACTTTAAAAAAAAAGATTGTTTAATGGTTGATAAAATAAAGGAGATAGATTTATGGAAAGCAAAGATATTAACAAAATGAATTCAATGACATTGAACTATTTAATAAACACAACATTTAATAATTTAGCCAATAAAGTCTACGGAAAGTGGTTGTCCCACAGTGTAATCAAAGAACACAACTTTGAAATAAATGATAAAATGACTTGACTTGTAGCTGTAATTACTTAATTATTATTTCATTACACAGAAAGTAGGTCAATGAAGGCAATACATTTTTGGTTACTTGTTAAAACTATTCGCTCTCGCTACATTATTTTTTTTACTGATGTCCGTCTAGGTAAATCAAGAATTGATGCCATTTTTTAAAAGTTGAGGGATAATGTTAATACTAAAACATAAATTATGAAGTTATCAGAAAGGTAAAGTAATGAATGCAATAATCAAAATGTTTTTTAAAAAATTTCATATTTGTTTGTTTTTGACTAAACTTTTTTCTTGTTCCACTATTGTTTGACTTTACAGTGTATGCAGCAGTGTATATCGCCGTATAGAATTCCCCTTTCGATTTTTAAAGTGATTGACTGAGATTTCTAAAGTCTTCCAACAGTTAATTAAATACATTTCTCTGAGAAGAGAACTGATAGAAAAATGACAGGTTCTTAGCGTCTGTCATGCTCTGTTATTTATGTATCTACAAGACATGCAACTCGGTGGAGAGGTGGAGGTTAATAGGGAGAATGGTTTATGGGTCATGGCATTTTGTATTTGATGATGAGGGCACCAGATAGACGGGAGAAAGTGCTAATTCTGTGGTCGGTCGGAAGTGCCTTATCTCCCAGACGGGCTGTGAAATCTCCAGAAATTAAAGGTGGGACATTGCAGCTGGGTGTATGGACGGATCAAATTAATAAGCTAGAGAAAGAGAGGTGTAGGGAGTGTAGTGGGGTAGATTGTAGTGGGGTATATTGTAGTGGGGTAAAATGTAGTGGGATACATTGTAGTGGGGTAAAATGTAGTGGGGTCAATTGTAGTGGCATGTAGGGTTGGTAGTGAGGTAGAGTGTAGAGGTATACATTGTAGTGGGACATAGTGGGGTAGTACTGTGTCAGACGACTCAGGAAGGGGAAGGACGTAGTGGGGTATGGGTATAGTACTGTGTCAGACGACTCAGGGAGGGGAAGGATGAGGGAAGTCGTCTTGGGACATAGTAAAGATTGGATACAGAAATATCTATTAGCTGTGTGAAACAAGACGACTAAATGTTAGCGCGGGTCTTTGGGGCTCACTGTCACGGCAAATATTAAGAGTAATAATTGGAAACCATCTTTTCAATAGAGTGCCATCTTAATGTTAAAATCCGACAAATAAAAAGATATCTAAAGGCAGGTTACGAGCGATGGAAATTGAGATTTGAAATTTAGATAGTATTTAAGTCTTGAATAACATAATATAATTTTTAAAAACCCGTTAAAAAAACAAAGCTTTTGACTATAAATCCTTTATTTACGAGACATAACTAAAAGTATGTTAATTATAATACGCATTGCACGACAATCCAAAAATCAAAATTGTAGTTATGTCTCATATATAGGATTTATAGTTTTAAAAAAAAACTACTTAAGTCTGCCTGCTAAATTTCAGCTTTGATTTGATCACGGGTTATAAAAACATGTGCGCACCGCGAGACAGACTAGCAATTACTAGCATTTAAATTTACAGATCGGGAATATATTTGAAAAAAGTATCGTCAATATAATACGCACCACGTGACAGGAAAGTATTAAAAAGGTTGTTCAATATAATAAGCACCGCGACACTCTAGCACAAATATTAACAAGCAACATAGAGATAATCTAAAAATTAATGAATTTAATTATAGTACAGTCGATTGATCTGAATTTTTGATAGATCATTTTTATCGGCGGCACAAATCTGCCCTGCAAAATTTCAACTCGCTAGCATACGGGGAAGTGGGTTAAAATTGATCCAAAGTTTTTTTGGCAAACAAACAATCAAGCAAGGCATTAAGAATCAAGCAGACACCACGAGTTAATATAAAGGATTTAAAAATCTACTGATTGGGCTGGGGATTGAAGGGGAAGATGATTGAAGGGGAAGATTATTGAAGGGGAAGATGATTGAAGGGGAGGGTGATTGAAGGGGAAGATGATTGAAGACATTTAAAAAATCCCTGATACTTTGTATTAACAAGTACTCACCAAGAAATGTTGGTGCGGAAAATCTTCGTTAGTGTCCAAGAGTTGACCACGCCCCTTCCATCCTCCACACGCTAAAAGCATAGCTGAGTCGTTCGCTGGCCACGTAACTACAACTACTGGACAGCTTCGAGTCCTGCTCGTCTGTCCTCAGAACCTGGTACAGGAAGTCGATATAACGGGACGCCAACTTCAGGGTTTGGATCTTGCTCAGTTTGTCTGACGGAAGTGTCGGAATGATCTTACGCAGCTGTGCGAATGCTTCGTTAAGGGATTGCGTCCTCTGACGCTCGCGGACATTGGCCAGCACGCGCTGGTTCTGGAGGTCTTCAATGGACTGGACTTGTTTTTTCAATTTTTTCCGACTGCTCCCCCCACCGGATGATAGGGAATCGCGGCTTTCTGATGACTTCCGCTCACGTGACTGGTCATGAGATGGGTCATCTTGCTGTAGGTAACCAGGACTCATGTTTTCCGATAGTTCAAACTTTGAGTCTGCCGCTACCCCATCGTCTTCCAATAATGTGAAAGGTCTTTTCCTTGGAAGTCTTTTATCTCCTGTGGCCAGATTAGTGGAACTGAAATACGTCTCTGAGGTTCGACCGTAGGGCTGCGGGTGGAACATCTGCCCGTGAAAATTGTTTTGTAGCTGAGTTTGTTGGTCAGAATGAAAGGTGTCCGCTTCACCGTCAGTGGACAGGTCAGCCAATGAGCTGGACGGACTGGCATCAGGGGAGAGAACGCTGGGGTCCAGTCTAGAGTTGATGACATTGCCCTTGCTGTCAAGATGACTATTGTCTTTTAGGGCCTTGTTCGCTGGAGAAGGTCGCTCCGAGATCATGGCTAATCCTGCAATGCATTAAAATTGAATGTTAATTCATATTTACTTAAATCGCTCGAAACTCTAATAACGAGGATCATGCTATTTGAGATAAAACTTCTTGCAGGAATATAAAAAGTAGGCACAATATCAATACGTATATATGTTTGTTTCTACTTATATATCATTATTAGTTTTATCAGATAAAAGGAAAACCAGCACAATTTTAACATTCAAAACTTGAAAACAGAGAGAGAGAAAAAAATAATATAAAGACTAGATATAAACCATGGATAAGCGTAGGACGCAATTATCGTCTGTATAGAAGCAGCGTCTGTATGTATGGGATAAAATAACATACTGCTGAATTTCTTTGAATGAACATTGAGATTGTTTAAATTTTTCTAGTTGCGCTAATTTATCAGTTTTAAATTTCTTTTGAATGATTCTTGTTTTATAGGTCATCTTTAGAGGTCATTATTTTTAGAAAATAAGATGTTAATAAGTATGACTCTTTTGGACTAAATCAATGTGAAATATCGAGTAGTAAATTAAGAAATTAATTAAAATTATCTGATTGAAAATGAATGTGTGTATAATAAATCTTGTTATATGTAAAAAAAAAGAAGAAGAGTGACATATAAACCTGTTCATTCTGATACTTCATCAAGGGGCAGGGGTTAATCCATTGTACGCCAGGCGAGAAACAACATAACAAATCAACTCCAGATATTCCACGTGACCAGGGAGTAGGCGCGTTGCCAGAACAACTACAGTAAACAGTCAGCACGTGGTACATAAGAAACAAGGGGCGGTACATACCAAACGAGGGGTTGCATATACAAAACAAGGGGCGGCATATACAAAACAAGGGGTGGCTACAAAACAAGGGGTGGCATATACAAAACAAGGGGTGGCATATACAAAAAAGGGGTGGTTTATAAAAACAAGGGGTGGTACATACAAAAAACAAATGGCTGAAATGCGGCCAGTTGAAACTAGTTCAGAGATAAAATGAGAAGACTTATCACCATTCGCCACCATTTAATGGAAGCCTCTATCCAATTTGATGAGATCTCTCTATAGTCAAGCTTTGGGTGGTATATTACAAGATAGGAAAGTAAGGAAGCAATCTTACTAACATGATAATAAACAACACTTGATGGATAGACTACATATTATCAATGCCTGAATGTAACGAGATTGTGTGAAGTAAATGGTAGACCAACAGCAAACCGTCCTACAAATGACTATAATCATCGTTAAGGAGTTTGTATGTTTTAAAATCTAGTTTTTTGAAATGCATGATTATTATCTAAAATGATTTCTGTATTCTAAGATCAATTGTATCGCGAGAAAATGAATTAAGGTGAAATTTTTTTTTAGCATCATGCTTCAAAAATAGGATATTATTTAATAAACAATTTCTGCTTTACTTGTAAAAACTCTCTTATTGTCTTTATAATTGATAATAAGTCTTAAACACCTTTAACGAACATCCGGATATACCCGAAATTGGCCTTAAAATATAGTTTTCTTTATATTCTAAAACAAAAGTTCTAACAAAAATATGCAATTCATCCTTGCTTGATTTATTGAAAGTATAATCAAATAATCATTTGTGAAATGGCTTTAAACTAATTTTCTAATCCCATGTACCCTAACGGGTATTTCAATTTCGCTTCTATTCTTAGACTAAGGCCTACTGAATAGCTTCTCTACGTGCAGCTCTTAACTGTGTCCTACCTGTTTGATAGCTTGTGTCTCTATTTACTGAATCCAAATCTTGATGGCATATGAGCACCATAATGTGTGTCCACTCACTCACTTAACTCCTGCCAGTGATGTCCACTCACAACCGCATTCAATAACAACACATACCGCGTCCAACTGTCACAATTCAGAAATTATAGTTTTGAAAAGGCAAGAGTGCCTAAATGTCAAGGTCGAACTTCATGTCATATAACGCATTAATGATGAAGACTGTTGAGTATAATTTCTATCTCCTCTGGGTACACCAGTTATTTAAGAGACATCGATAATTGAATTTAACACGCACTTAGTTGGTCGAAGTTCAGATAATTTTTTTAAAATGAAAAACAAAAATCCAATTTCGTAGGAATGTGAAACGTTAAACTCCTTCTCAAGTCAATCTCCTAAGTTTAAGGGCTCTCAGGTCATATCCACGAGTTTTAAGTCTCGGCCACTTAGCACGTGCGGCTGATGAAGCCGCGTGCAACTATCGATAACAGCGATTCCTTAGAACATCAAAACACGCGAGGCTTGGCGAGGGACCTGTATCTCCAAGACTGAGCAGCCGTGCACGTGCAAGCAATAGACGAGTTGGTCAACGAAATTACGCACGCAGCCAAAACTAATCCTTTCCCTTCATACGACATGGCACTCACACTTGGCCCTTGTTCCAGCCTCGCGTTTTGCCTGCCACGGCTCGCGATGATACGGGTGTTTTTGCCATGCGTGTCTGGATGCTCATTCCACGAGAAGTCGTGTCGTCTGCTCACCCTAGACCTATCTTAAAGATGCTGGCGGCTGTTATGGGGGGTGGGAGTTGGTGGCGTTTTAAAAACAGTTTATCGTGTGCAGTGCTAGAAATGATGTACAGACTCGGTGGTCTACGCTGAGATTTGTTTTAAACTGTTAGAAGACAATCTTCAGATGTCAAAATAAATGAACCCATAAAATCAGTTAAACAAATGAATGGTGTAATAGTCATCGAATTAACCCAAAACAGCAATTCAACTAATGAATGGTGCAATAACCATCGAATTATTTGTAGATGGGAACTTTTAGAGGAGCTGTCAAGTGCAATAGTTGTATGTGTATGTCGCGGCGTGGTCAATGCTCTATTAATCTAACCCATATTTGTATCTGGGGTTATTTCTTCCAAAGCAACAAACGTTCTATCGGATGGCATATTTGTGATGTAATTTTGCTCGTTCATGTCTTTTTGTTAAATGTGGGACTCTTTGATAATTTTAATACAAATGTCTCTATACTCTATAGGGTATAAGCAAAAATCATAGATTTACATCATGGCCTTCTTCAGTGTGGCTTTTGAATAGCGCTTCCTTACACTTCAATTACGTTCCATTGCGTTACGTTTTTTAAGGAACTTTTTCAAATTAAATACAAATAATATTGAAAATGTTAGTTACATATATACATTTTTCCATCGTTTTGTTTAAGGCTGTAAGTTTTGTTGCCATTAAAGCCTACCAAAAGCTTATTGAGATACATTGTTTGTCTATAACTTTTCATTTTTTTACTACCTTACGACTTACTTACATAATTATCAGTCAAAGAAATTTGTTTGGGTTAAGTTCTTAGTCTAATTACAAAACTTTTATTAGCATTTCAGTCTCAATACCAAACCCCTTGAACTATCTGAACGCTGGAACCCAAATAAAAGCTGACACCAAACAGAAAAAAAACACCCCAACAACTTGCATTTTGTTTTAATCGTTTTTTTAAAAGTAGATTTTTTTTAAAAAAATTTAATCTACAATATAAAATTCTAAACATATTACTTTTTTGAAAGCCGAATATCTTTTGGAGCCAATGTTTACAAATCTAGTTTTGTGTTGCCATGACTTGGTGCAAGGGGGAGAATTATAAGGTAATATTTTAGCACTGGATGAGAGAGCGAATGATATTGGAAGAACTACTTTCTGTAAGTCAGGAGAAAAGAAACAGGAATCGCTCCGCTCTAGGGCCTGGATAAAATAGTTCACCCATGTACGTAGAACAAGCTTAGAGGTTAACCATCTTGGATTTCCCCGCCTTCGGCATCAACAGACCTGCAACGAGATTTCGCTGTCGTTCAAGTGGCTCAGGTTCCCCTCCCTCCCCCACCAATACCTAACCTTCCTTCCCATCCCCCCTCTCCCACCCTTTCTGCCCAGGGGGTATAGAAAGTAAAGAAAAAATCCAGGCAGCATCTAAAATGTTGATGTTTTGACGAAATAGGCTTTCTCTTGGCTTCAAGGGGACACCACTGCAAGTGACTTTCTCATGTTTTGTGTATGCCCGCGACTGTTTATTCCCGTGAACTCTATCTTGCTTCAAGCGAATTACTTCCCTTTACTATGGCGGATTAATTCCTGGAACTAGCTTATCTCATATACAGAACCTAAAAACTAGGTTTACATTATTCCAAAATTTGAAATTCTAAAACAAAGACGGAAAATATTTCAACATGTTAAAAAATAAAACCGAGAAAAGATGGGTGGTTGCGTCATTGAGTGTGTGTGGGAGATTATGATAGTTTTGGTAATTTTCGTGGAGAGCGACACCACTAACTGTATAAATCAAATGAGCAAGCATTAATAAAGTATTGTTTTTTTCCTCATCAAATTTTAAAAATGTTCAATATTTTTAACAATTTAAAAAAATATTTAAAAAGCCTATTTCCTTTTATACATAGATTTAGATTTTAAATGGACTTTTTCTTACTTAAAATAATTAAAACCAAAAATTTTTGCATTTTACAATTGTTTTATTAAAACAATAGTGGGAAATAATTAAACACCAAGATGTCTTTCAGGGTTAGCAGGCTATTGAAATGATGTTAATAATATTATTTTTTTAAAGTGCACTTTTCAAATAGAATGGATGCATAAAAAAGCATTTTCAAATTAATTTTATATTTGACATTTTAATACGCTGAATGGTTTAAAAATTTGTTCACTATTCTTGAAGATATAAAATGTGTTCACTATTCTTGAAGATATAAAATGTGTTCACTATTCTTGAAGATATAAAATGTGTTCACTATTCTTGAAGATATAAAATGTGTTCACTATTCTTGAAGATATAAAATGTGTTCACTACTCTTGAAGATATAAAATGAGTTCACTATTCTTGAAGATATAAAATGTGTTCACTATTCTTGAAGATATAAAATGTGTTCACTATTCTTGAAGATATAAAATGTGTTCACTATTCTTGAAGATATAAAATGTGTTCACTATTCTTGAAGATATAAAATGTGTTCACTATTCTTGAAGATATAAAATGTGTTCACTATTCTTGAAGATATAAAATGTGTTCACTATTCTTGAAGATATAAAATGTGTTCACTATTCTTGAAGATATAAAATGTGTTCACTATTCTTGAAGATATAAAATGTGTTCTTTGTATTAAGTTATTTTAGAAGTGACATTTAAAAGATAAAAATTCGAATAATGTTAAAGGCAAAAAAAAACAGTTCAAAGTTGTTACTTTATTATAATAAGAAATCCATTAAAATCCAAAAGTTATAATAAATATCTATCCCGTTTAAAAGAAAGTATTTTACAAGTGTTTGAATGAGAAATTTCTAAAATTATTTATGTAAACCAATTGACAACATTTCTGTATAAAACCATTTTCAAATCAATAATTCTGAAACTAAACAAAACAACAAAAAAGTTGCTATCAATTGCTCACTATCGCATTTTTTCTCTATGACGTCATATCCCTTCACGCTACGTCACACCAAGAATGTGTCAATATAATGCGCACCGCGCAACAGTCTAATATTAGCATTCACAAAGCGGGAAAACCCCACTAACTATCATTCTAGATTACAGTTAAAGTAATTTCAAATCAAATAATTCCGAAACTAAACAAAACAATTGCTATCTACAAAGTGCTGTTAAAATTACGGGAGTCGAACGAAAATGGATTTTTCAAAAATTCCTTCTCCAACGTTGTTTTAAATATTAAATTATTAGCTATCTTTGGCATTTGCTTCAACCCGATGGATGTTATGGTTGGCGAGAAATTGACAAAATACTGATATTTATTTTTTTTTATAAAATTTTCCGGGAAATCCAGTCAACCTTTTCTTATTTTTTTGGCCCGTGCACATCCTCGGAAACTCCTTAACACATTAGCAAAAGACTAGAAACCTCTATTTGGTATGGTTCAGGAGGAGTTGCATGATCAAGCTCGAACAGACAGCACAGAAATTTCAAATATATAAAATAAATAAATACCATTTCTCAACCCAAAAAAAACACAAAAAAACCAACAACAAAAAACCCGAAATATTTAAATTTGTTGAAAAATCGTATTATTTTAAATAATTTTACATTATAATTGTTTCAATTTATACACGAAACTCCAATTTTTTAGATTAAAGCTAATACATTTACTCATTTGACCAACATCTAGACTTGATTTATCGAAACAATAATTTTGAATTACTTCAGCTCACAATGTTCCTTGTAGACACACATAGACACACATAGACACACATAGACACACATAGACACACGTAGACACACATAGACACACATAGACACACATAGACACACATAGACACACATAGACACACATAGACACACATAGACACACATAGACACACATAGACACACATAGACACACATAGACACACATACTGATAGGGCAAAATGCAGTCCGCTTAGGCCTGCAAAGAATTCGAAAAAAATCAATAACTTTTTGTTAAAATCACATGTTTGACATTTATTGACGACCCAATGATGCCACGCTTTGACGATCGACGGCCCACTACTGCGTCCCTCACTCTGCTCATGTTAGCTATAAAATTGTTAATATGTCCTTACTTACAAAAGGGAATCGGGGTTTCAGGAGATGGCACTGCTTAAATTAATATGAATTTAACCGAACTTTCAACTTTCATCTGCAAAATCTCAAGCCGAATTAAATTTAAAAAAAAATTAAAACAAAAGAGATTAATCTCGGACAAATGGAGAAAAGGCCAAATGCAAAGCGTTAGATAAAATTGATCAATAAACTGTGGTAAAATTTCATCATGAAATCATAAAATGACTTCAAAGGTCGAGAAGAAAGAGTACATTGATGAAAAATGTGTAAAAAAATAATTTAAGAGTAACACGATTTCATATTTCCGTTAAAAAATAGATTTGATCTCACTTAACATTAAGACATTTGTCCGGGTCAAATCTTTCAGTGAATCTTCACATCTTCCCATATATCAATTGGCTTGAATTTTTTCAATATGTTATCGAAATGTGGCTTTCAATTCTCTGTTCCATTGAGATTCTTTAATATACTTTAAAGTACGTTACTGCTTAAATTTTCTGTCAAATAACTACAGTTCTGCCAGCAAAGAGGTTAAATCTTCTGACAGCAAAGAGGTTAAATCTAGCTCCCACGATGAACAAACGCAAATGTTTTATTTTGGTGGGTTATTTCAAAGTAAAGAACTTCGCTGTTGCATTAATAAAATGTTACAACAACGAAACAGAAAAGAACAAAATAGAAATGAATATTTTTTACCGCTATTTTTTTAATGGGTTACTATGGGTTAAAACTGGTTACTTTTGGTTAACGTACGGGTTACCCTCAAATTTTGTTGAGTCTACATGTTATCGAGTTATGCGGGCCGATATCCTAGGTTGTCAATGGAGTTGTCTATTAATTATGAGTTATCGGACTTGTTTGTATACACAAAACAGCCGTGTAATCGAAGTTGATTTTTGGAAAATTTGATAACGAATCTTTGACTCCAGTCCTGAAACTCCATCTCTAAAGGTCAAGATTTAAGGTCAGGTCAGCCGTGATTTAAGACCCAATTTTCCGGCCAAGGAAAAGCTGTGTGGTTTCACCCCGATCTTTGATGTCGGCAAGAGTTAATAGCGCACGTGCTAGAGACCCTCTCCCCAGGTTTAGATTCTGAGTTCAGCTATCACCTCGAGTGCTGTACATGAGCAAATTGAGAAATTGCTATTGATAAGCAATTTACGACTTCTATTTCAAGAGTTCATGTTGTAGATTTTAGATCGTCAAGTCATCAAGACCTTAACTCGGTATTTGAATAACTTTATTAATGTCATAGTAGTCTTTCCTCATGTTTGTAGATTTTAGATCGTCAAGTCATCAAGACCTTAACTCGGTATTTGAATAACTTTATTTATGTCATAGTAGTCGTTTCCTCCTGTTGTAGTTTTACTTCAATTTTCAAGAAGCCATTGTTCATTGTGACTAATTTTTATTGATGCGCTTTTTTAGCGCTGTTTTAAATGGACTGTGTCTGTATAATGAAGTCAGTGAAAGTACATCAATCAAATGTTTTATAAAGTAGTCAGTGAAACTCCATCAATCAAATGCTATACAAAGTAGTCAGTGAAGGAACTTCAATCAAATGTATAAAGTGGTTAGTTACAGTAAATCAATTCAATCAGGAGAACCAATCAAAAGATAAATGACTGAACATTTGATTTTATAAAAGACAATCCAACTCACAACATACCTTCACATATTTCACTTGAAGACCTTTATTCAACTTTAAATAGTTGGGGGGGGGTAGTAGTGGGTACTATTTCCTTTGGCATAACCATCTCAGGGGTCAGGGGTCAGGGTGATGCTCTTTTCATTTGGGGATCCTTTTCATATTCCACACATGTGTCCCATTAAACCGGTAAAATCTTGTTACTGACCACGTGACACACTTTAATATCACCAAGAAATAATGCTAGGACAAATTCGGTCAAGAATTAGTTTAAAATACCCACTAAAAATAGAGCAACCAAAAGAGTTTTTTTAAAGTTCTTTTTTTCATACCTTGAAGAGGCAAGTGAACAGCGTTGGCCTTCACCTGTTGCGCCAAGCCTTGTCCAAGTAAATCTATCAGAATCCATGCCAGTAGGACCCCCAAACAACAGGACCGCCAACCAGTAGGACAACCAACTATCAGGACCACCAACCATTATGATAACCCACCTTTAGGACAACAAACCGTAGGGCAACCAACTAGTAGGAACACCAATCAGTAGGACCACCAACCAGTAGGACTACCAACCAGTAGGACCACAAACTTGCAGGACCATCAACCAATAAGACCACCAACCAGTAGGACCACCAACGAGTAGGACCACCAACCAGTAGGATCACCAACCAGTGGGACCACCAACTAGTAGGACCACCAACCAGTAGGACCACCAACTAGCAGGACAACCAACGAGTATGACCACCAACTAGTAGGACTATCAACCAGTAGTACCACCAAGTAGTAGGACCACCAACCAGTAGGACCACCAACCAGTAGGACCACCAACTAGTAGGACCACCGACCAGTGGGACCACCAACTAGCAGGACAACCAACGAGTAGGACCACCAACCAGTAGGACCACCAACCAGTAGGACCACCAACCAGCAGGACCACCAACCAGCAGGACACCAACCTGTTGGACCACCAAGTAATAGGACCACCAACAAGGGATATACCAACTCGGGTATGATTTAGTAACGTTAAGATAAAACCCGCAGTAAATGTCTAGCTGCCAGCACTCGTATCTCCAAGGCCACTGCATTCTTAATGACTGGTCTCGTTCGGCGTAGTTTTTGTTATATGTGCTGACCTGTCCGTCTAGCCACATGGACGTACTGACCTGTCCGTCTAGCCACATGGATGTACTGACCTGTCCGTCTAGCCACATGGATGTACTCACCTGTCCGTCTAGCCACATGGACGTACTGACCTGTCCGTCTAGCCACATGGATGTACTGACCTGTCCGTCTAGCCACATGGACGTACTGACCTGTCCCTATAGCCACATGGACGTACTGACCTATCCGTCTAGCCGCATGGATGTACTGACCTGTCCGTCTAGCCACATGGATGTACTGACCTGTCCGTCTAGCCACATGGACGTACTGACCTGTCCCTATAGCCACATGGGTGTACTGACCTGTCTGTCTAGCCACATGGATGTACTGACCTGTCCGTCTAGCCACATGGATGTACGGACCTGTTCGTCTGGCCACATCGATGTACTGACCTGTCCGTCTAGCCACATGGGTGTACTGACCTGTCTGTCTAGCCACATGGACGTACTGACCTGTCCCTACAGCCACATGGACGTACTGATCTGTCCGTCTAGCCACATGGACGTACTCACCTGTCCCTATAGCCACATGGATGTACTGACCTGTCCGTCTAGCCACATGGACGTACTCACCTGTCCCTATAGCCACATTGATGTACTGACCTGTCCGTCTAGCCACATGGACGTACTCACCTGTCCCTATAGCCATATGGATGTACTGACCAGTGAGTATAGCCTTAATTCTTAATGACAAGTCCAGCTAGCCTTATAGACATACTGACCGGTCCCTCTTATAGACGTACTGACCTGTCCCTCAATCCGTCTAGGTTCAAGGTCAAGTTCTTGTAAAGGAATTACTCTCATAATTCGTCGTGGTGTCTAGTTATAAAATTGGACCTGGAAGCTAAGTTAATTGCATGATAAACTATGTCTTTGGGCAGAGCTGGAAAATTGTATAGATTTGTTTCCGTTTGACCACTGGAGCGATCACAGTGGCAGCATCATTTGGAAGCTTTGCAGGTGAGGCTCTCATTTGTGGGCGTCGTCCAATGTACTTGGTTTTGGTCACCTCTCTGAGAAACCCATCCTGTTAGAGAATATATACAAAACAAAATCTGAGCTCATAGGTCTAATGTCAAAAAAGTTAACTTGGGTTTCATCAATAGGTGTGATGAGCAAGGGGGTTCACACAATATTGAAGAACTCAAATATCACCTATCATTGCTTCTCGAGTTGGTGTGAAAGTCCAGGCAGTTCATGTTCACTTGTTGTTATCAAACATGTTCACTTGTTGTTATCAAACATGTACCTCATTGTTATGAAACATGTACCTCGCTGTTATCAAACATGTACCTCACTGTTATCAAACATGTACCTCGCTGTTATCAAACATGTACAGCGTTATCAAACATGTACTTAGCTGTTATCAAACATGTACCTCGCTGTTATCAATCATGTACCTCACATCACTATCGTCTGCAGCAGATAGCGGGACCATCATCACCTCAAACACCAGCAGACGAACACGTCGTTACACAACGTGCGTACAGCCCAGGTGCCCCCCCCCTCCGTTACAACAGCTCATCGCCCACATCTGCACGTATAATTGTAGACGGCAGTGAAGAGACTTGGCAATCAGCGGTCGTGTCACTGACTCGGACTGCGGCACTTACAAATTATTAATGTACCTCTCAGAGCAGGCAGGCTACCTGCAGGAGTAGGGGAATCTGGGGGAGGTTCTCAAATATTGAGACACTGATACACATTATTAATGTACCTCTCAGGGCAGGCAGGCTACCTGCCGGAGTAGGGGAATCTGGGAGAGGTTCTCAAACATTGATTTAATGTTTATTAAATTCCATTTAGTAAAAGATCCAGCATGAGGACCAACAAATTGTGAAATTTTTAATCAAAACGTTAAATTGTTCTAATAATAAATAGTATCAATACGATTAATATTGTTTTGACTTTTTTTAAAGTCTAAAACAAAATATGAAAGCCAATCAAAACAAGTTTAATTCAAGTGGTTCAAGTGGATGTCTTTACTACTTAAAGATATTCCTGTTGAACGAATGGTTTATTTGTTTATCAGTGCCGAACTGTTACGATCGTACATAACCATTCAAACACTAGCGGTGGTGCAGCGTGGAATCCCATCTCACCAAATTATTACTGGACAAAAATTAGGTGTATAGAAATTTATATATTAACTTTATAAGAATCGGAATCAGACGATTATACTTAACCATCTCCACATACTTTTTAACGCGACTAAACTTTATCAATTTTTTAATTTCCTCTTTTACACTAAAGATCTTTTCACATCCAAGTCTACAATTTATATTATATTAAGGCTTTAACTATTAATTTAAATTTAATCGTTAACTTTTGAAAAATTAACGATTAATTAATTGTTAATTTCGATTAAAGTAAAAAATTGAAATTTATGGTGTCATAAGTAACATTTGTTAAACGTACTTGTCAAAAATCGAAATAACACTGGAATGTCTTCTTTATATGACATCTTTTAACCAACAACGCAAACAGACAAGTGTATTGACATTATTTGGTTCAAGTGATGAGCGGGTCTTATTGACAATATAACCAGCCGAGCTGAACGATCGTCACATAGCTTTACATTGTCTCAGCTGTCGTTTCCGATACTGAAGTGTATGTTTAGTTTGCAGGCGATATGTAAACGAAGTGTTAGAACCATGGTAGCAATGTTCTCTTTAAGCAGCGCGGCCGCGCAGATATTTGACCGACGCCATGCAGGAGTTTAGAATCACCGCGCAGCAAATTTGGTAAAATATTGCATAAAAAATGGACTTTGTACACAAGATTTTTTTTTAACTTTGCACACAGACCAACGAAGCTTAGACTTAGAGGGAACATTGCATGGTAGGCAAACGATTTCTCTCAATTGACACAACAAACTTTACCAACATTTTGAACATTCACGTCAGTCAATAGTTAAAAACCAAAATGTTCGTGTAATCGTCCGGAAATTAGTTTACATTTATATGCTGAAATATATATTTTGTTGACTTCCAGTACATTTATAAGTGGTGGGTCGATTAATAGTAAAAATAAATTTTGAACGTTAAAATTTTTTAAAGATTAATTGAGAATTAATCGTTAATTTCCGCAGCCCTAATATATATATACATATAATTAATAATAACTAAGTAGTCACACATGAGGACTCAGAGCGTTTGTGTTAGTTGATCAAATTTTATATCTGACATTAAATCCTACAATCGATCACAATAAATATCAATAAAACTTAGAGTCCTGAGTCCCCCTGTGTGACTACTTAGTTTGTGACTAAGAAATTATTTTCTGCTTTTTCATGCGAGATTCTACATTCCTCACTGCAGCTGGGCCTCATCTTTAAAAAAAAACAACTTTCTTTTGTTCTAGCAGTGTTGCCCCTCACAGTTTCACTCAGCATGTATTGTGTTCTAGCAGTATTGCCCCTTCACGCCACACAACAACCATTTCCACCCCATGATCTGTTTGACAATAACTTCTGATGCCATTAACTTGGACCCAGCTATCTCTTAATCACCAATGACATCTCCATTTTCTCTCCTACACTTGTACCCACTACATGATCTCACAATGGTCAGAGTTTGCCCTATCTCCTACACATTCCCTATTCATCAAATCCTCCTCACTTTCCCTTGGGGCGTCGCCCCCTCCTGCCAGTGCCCCCACCATCCGCCGAGCTCCCCCGTCAAGTGGTTAATTTCTTACCCTAGAATTGGATCACGTTCAAGTGTCTGGAGCCACTGGGAAGGCAATGGATGGCCCAGGTGAACGTGGTCTCGTCTCTTGAAGTGATCAAATCAAAATAGGTTTGAGCTCGGGAGCAAGTCGGAGCATTAAGAGCCGCTCCGAGCTTCAAGCAGAGAGCGCTGTGGTTGCTGAGAATTGTTAAAAAGAAAGGGAAATTGTTTCAATTAGATCTAGGAGTGAGCGACGTAGGGTCCCCATCGGTCTATAGGCCGTCGGCGAGAGAGTTAAAGAAGAAGAAAAACTCCAATGAAGAGGCTCCCCTTAAGGCTTATAAGGAGGGCTGGAGGGAGTGTAAAAATTAATAACAAACTGGCATTCATTTCCTGCCGTATGAAAAACGTGTTTCTCAGCAGATGCGGCCAACAGGTGGACAGGGTGGGGATTGCAGGGGGGGGGGATGGGGGGCAGTATTTTGGTTTACTGTGAAATAAGCCTCCCGTAAAACTTGGCCGAATATTTCTGTTCGTTAGGACAAGGAGCCAACCGGAAATGGATGAGAGGACTGCTGACATACGATTCCTGATCTCAATATCGTGGGTTCTCAAGTCAATTAATCTTGTTTTGATCCCGTCAATTATATCAGTGGATCTCAATCACGCTATTTATATCAGTGAATATCAATCCCGTTATTTACATCAGTGGATCTCAATCACGCTATTATGTCTGTCGATCTCAATGATTGTCTTATATCTCTTTCCCATTGAGAATGAGAGATTTTCTCTTGAATAAAATAGAAAATCTCTTCTATAAATACATGTTTCAAATAGGAAGTTATCAGCCAATATTTTTTAAAAAAAATAATTAAAAATTTTAAAAGTGGAAAATTGAAAGTATTTGGATTTTTCTTGACAGTTTACTTTTCAGGCTTTTGAAGGTTAGTTAACTCTTTTACCCACAGGAGAACGTACATTTTTGTTAGGTTAGTTAACTCTTTTACCCACAGGAGAACGTACATTTTTGTTAGGTTAGTTAACTCTTTTACCCACAGGAGAACGTACATTTTTGTTAGGTTAGTTAACTCTTTTACCTACAGGAGAACGTAATTTGTTTTATTCGTTATGACAATTCATGTGACAGTGTCACTTTGATAACCATTCCAAAAATTAGTTAAACCAGACGAAAGGCATAGAATGAGATGTAATGAAATTGTTTTCCTTATATCCCGTGTCTACCATTTTCATTTAAAGACACTATTTTTTCGATAGGAATGCAGAAATATATAAGGCAAATTTACGGTATGACCGCCAGTCAACATTTTTATGTTCATTTCAAATTAAAACTCCTTTTTTTCTGCGTCATTTAAAAGTCTGCATTGTCTTTATCTCGTACAGTCAAATACTAATATTTCATATATCGACATTGCATTGCGCTGTGTTTCAGTCTAGTATTATAATAAAACTGTGTTGACAATAATCCGCACATGTTGCGACCAAAAAAAAGATTTTGAACCCTTTCCAATGTCCAAACTTTCTTTTCAGGAAGCTATGATTTACACCAAGTTTCTAGGGTCCCACCTGTTAGCGTCAGTCCGACCCTGTTCATCCCCCAGGTGGCCATACCTCACACGTTTACTCCAGGTGGTATCACTAATCCACGCCTGCACTTTCTTGCTTCTGTGTTTCATAATACACAAGCCGTAATATTTACTAACCGTCTTCATTAACATGCGTGTTGATAGTCTGCAAGCCCCTGGCAGACGACTTGGCTTTCATTGATTTCCCGCCATTTTCTCTTTTAAAAAAAATAATTAAAATACGACAAAGTCAGGTATTTCTTTAGTGTTTTTTTGTGTTAGGAATTTAAAAAAACAAACTAAATTTAAATCTTGTATTCTATTTGTTTAGATGATGCAATTATTTTAATTATTTTTCAATAACTTTGTATAATTTCACCAAGAGAACCTATGGACTGGTTTAGAAGTTTTTTCTAACAGGTAAAAATGGAACTAATGGGTTCTAGAGCTCTTCCATCGTTGTGTAATAAAATGCTGTGCGTGGGGCCTCTTTAAAATTGTGTATGCACCCCCGTCCCCCGTCACTTAATTTTCTTTTTTCTGGGAGGGGGGGGCTTGTTTTCTTTTAAATGTAGAATACTGTCTTAGGGTGATCCTGTAGCCATGTAGACCCAGCAGTTAAAAAACGTGTAAGAAAGTCTGCTAATACCTTGTAACGAACTTCCGAGCAGAACGCGAGAGACTGAGGCTACCCGTCGAGCTAAGTGTCCCCTATAAATGTCTGTTTTGACATGCCAATAATAGACCCGGCACTGCTCAAAGTGAAGCAATGAGACAGCTCTTGAGTTCTCTGCTGCTCCCATCCGCCCCGTCTCACCCCCCCCCTCCAAGACATGCATTTTTATCCCCCGCGTTAAGACCAAAGTGTTTGCTAGACGGCGGTTTTCTGACGGTCTTAAAAACAAACAGGATTGCTACGCCCCGGGGTAAAGTTTCTCACGAGCTCGGCTTCTCGTGCCTAGCCATCCCGGCGTCGTTTGCGGCAGCATTTCCGCTCTCGTTTTGACATTTAGATCTCGACGATCAAGCGAGATCATTCGGGTTTAAAGTTTTGTTCTGTCCCTTAGCGATTCATCGATGTTGTGTGGGTTTGTTAGCATGACGCTATGTAACATATCTAATTATGGAGAACTTTAAAATAACTTTTTCATAGTGTATGCCAATAAAATCGTAATTTTGACAACTGTAATAGGATTTTTTTAGCTGGATTAAAGTTTTATGGGATTTAAAATAGCATAGCGATGAAGATATGATATTAATATAATAATAATTCATGCTTATATTTTATAAAAGTAACCTTAAAGAGGCATCAGGTATATATTTAAATTTATTCAAATATTATGGTATTTAAATAGTATGTATACATTGAGAATGCTCTTTGGAAAACTTATGAAATCTTTATTGCTCCGGTATTATGAACTAAGAATGGATATTAATTTAAAAAAAAATAATTGAAGTTGAAAAGACATCTATAAAACTATTGGACTTACATACAAAAGGCAGCTGTCTCATTTATAGTTATCATCAAATAATATTTTGTGTACATAACAATGACAATTATATGACGTTTAAAAATAAAAATGTTGCTTATTATAATAAGCATAGGAATAAAAAAATATTTTGATTGTTTCTCTACTGGGAAACAATATAAGTTTGCGTGTTTCCAAGAATTTAGCTAAGAAACGCTATGTGTAACTATTTTGGAACCGCTGACTTAGGTCATAATACATGTATGTGATCAAGAAATTTTCATTAACATATTTTTTTGTCTTCATAATTCATGAGCTATAGCCACAACCACAAACCCCTGTCGAGGTTCTCTTGTCAATTTATGACTATACGTATTTATTAAAACTGAAATAAAAATTCATCAGGTTAATTCGAGTAAAAAAGACAAGTAGATCCTATTGCTTTACTGAAATTTAAATACTGATATAAGTCTACCGAGTAGAAGGAAATTACTGTAATACTAGCTGACCCGCGGCATAGCATACGCCGCTAATGATTTAGTGACGGGTGAAGACTTCCTGAAAGCCACAGTTGTCAAAATGGGGTGGGTTTGGGCAAACGGCTGTAAGTGAATGAAAAGAAGGAACTCTAGAGAGACCCGCGGCGTAGCATACGCCGCAGACTTGCTCATCAAAGACAGTGCAATGAATGTTGGGGGGGGGATGAGAGTACAGACACAAAAAGCAGCACTAAGTAAATAAAAAATAGTGAGTAAGCGTAAAGACATGCACACTGAGGTTGTTGTTACCCTCCTCCCATTTATTAACCGACGTTCAATCGCGTTGTATTGATTTCTTTGTGCTGTAGTTTGTGTCCGATCTTTCTCCACTTTCTTTGCACTATCCATGAGCAAGTCTGCGGCGTATGCTACGCCACGGGGCGTCTAGTTTCATAATAATTATAAATCCTCAAATCCTATTTTTACATCGTTCCCTTTTCAAAAATTAAAATATAAGCTTAAACAATGACGTCATATAATACTTTTTATACAAAATCGATCACAGCGCCACCTAACAGCACTTACATCCATACAGACAACGGGAATCAATATACATAATTAACATAAGTAACTTATCCGTGTTTGATAAATGCGAACATTAAACTTGCTGAAACGTACCCAAAGTATTTTATCAATATACATAAATCCCGTTGTCTGTATGTATGTTTTGAATAATGCACACAGGTATTTCATAATAATTAAAATATAAGCCTAAAACAATGACGTCATATAATATCAATATACATAAAACAATGACGTCATATAATATTTTTATACAAAATCTATCGCGGCGCAACCTAACAGCATTATTCCATACATACATACATACAGACAACGGGAATTATGTATATTGATATTAATATATATATATATTTCAGGGGTGGTAAAACAAATCCGTGGTGAAGGGTAAAACTAATCGGGATTCTTAGATAGTTGCTATGATGAAATCAGATTGTATGGCGGGTCATTTTTATGTGCCAATATTGATGTTTTTTTTTCTAGGGCTGTTATCGATTAATTTAAATTTAATTGTTAACTTTGAAAAATTAACGATTAATTAATCGATAATTTCGATAAAAGCAACAAATAGAAATTTATGACGTCATTAAACTGAACATTTCAAGGGAAGTAACAAAAACAGGTAATTTACTTTTAAAAGTTTTATTGAGTTATTTCCCCTGTCTCACAGACGTTGAAAATTAAGAATATTTGGAACTAAATTTTATGACAATGTGTTGATACTTGATCGGATGTTTGTGCTGAAGGTGGTACGTCAGCGATGTTTTTAATCCTTTAAAAGAGATTTGTTTATGGCAGTGAACATAGTAAACTTTTTCACCATCTTCGACTTTGCCATCCGCCGCAGTTAGCTTAAAAACATAAATTTTCGCTCAATTTTCCAGTTATATATTTAAATTTAACTGCGCTGATGCTGTCAGCCATTTTTTAGTTGACGTCTGCCAGTCCACATAGATTAATTAAATAAATTATAATATTACGCGGGAGAAGTTCGTACGTAAAAAAAAATAAATTATTATTAATTATTAATAATTAATTATTTATTAATAAAAAATTTAAAAAATATTTTAATATTTTCTGATACTTTAATCGAAATTTTATCGATTAAAATAATTTTAATCGATACATTTTTTAACGATTAATCGAGAAATTAATCGTTAATTTCCACAGCCCTAGTTTTTTCTTATCATAATATCCAATGCTATCCTGGGAACAGCAATAAAAAAAAAGGCACACTTTCGTGTGTAATAATTGGCATTTAATTTGTATCGTATGGACATTTCATTATTTATGAAATAAAAATGGGATATGGGATAAAATGGGAGAGTTATATGAAAATATAGGACTGGAGAGTGATGCACCGGTAGTGCTCATTAATATTATTAGTTAAATGATTTGGATTAAAAAATAATTGTAGAAGAAAGAAAGTTCCTGAATTACTGCCATGGTTCGTGGATTACTCCTGGCCGATCTTGATATGTAGATCACTATCAAATATTTTGCTTAATGGATCTCTGCAAAGCAAATTTTGTATGGAGGGTTAAAACAGGATGTTCACTGATAATCATATTTCGATGAGATAGTCTTAGCATGTTGGCATCTGCAGAGCCGTCTTTACACCATTTTGGGCCCCCGGGCAAAGAAATAGTGTTGGGCCCCTGGGCAAAGAAAGAGTGCGCCCCCCTAGGAATAAAAAAAATCAATATACATAATATATATAAATAAACATATACCCATCGGGCCCCTATAATCGTGGGCCCCCCGGGCGAATGCCCAGCGGGCCTATGCGTTAAGACGGCCCTGGGCATCTGTTCAGACAGAGATCCATCTTTAAATAAACTGATCTCTGGGAAAAGACAAGTCGACAATAAAATCGTCATTTATATGGTAAGAATTCTTGTGTAGCATCTTGTGTCATCTCTACAGGGAATGCATCTGTTTTATAATGATTTATGGAGCTACCCACCAGTAACATGCAACCACCAAGCTCTGCCAGGAGTTTTATCACAGCGTCGGTTACACGTATCATATGACTGGGTGGTAGGGGTGGGGGTGGACATGGAACTGAAGCCCTGCTTTTGGGGTCGGGGTTCGAGCAGCGATGTGTGTGAGAATTGTGTCAGACACGAGTGAACGGACTTGGGTAAAAGTAAACGGAAGGAGAATGTGTAAGATTTGCAGACGATAAAGTAACAAAAAGAATGACGTAGACGCACGAACTTGTTGGAGCGTGAGAAATGGACAAGTTACAATTAGTTGAACTTCAAGTTGCAGGCCTGGGGAACAGACAGACACGAGTATAGGGGGAAAAGGAGGGGGGGGAGTGTGCTGATAGATCGAGAAATAATTTATATATTATCTCACCACCCACAACCCACACAATCTTACCCTCAATAATAAATATTTAAAAAATCTTTTTTTTAAAAAGGACACGCTTTTAACATAATCACTACTTTTAGTTATGTCTCATATATAAGGGATTTATAGTCAAAAACTTTGTTTTACAGCTATTTTTTAAAACTTATAATAAAAACTCTTTAAAATTCACGTCTGAAGCCCACACATCTTTTTATTTAAATCCCTTATATTAACTTCGCGGCCGTCTCATCATCTCATCATCTCTGTCTTGGGCTGGGCGGGCGGAAAAAGAAAAGTCGAAAATGACCCACTTCCAGTAATCCGATCGAGCTGAAATTTGGCACACGGACCCGACTCACCTAACAATGCATCGTATCAAAATTTCAGATCGATCGATCGTACCGTAATTAAATTAATGCATTTTTGATTTATCCTTATATGAGGTATGTAATTCAAATTCACTGTTTGTTATTGTTTTTTTCTTCCACTTCCACGTGAGTTTGAGTTGACGCCGACCGTCGTGCCGACACCCCTTCACACCCCAACCCCATTTATTAAAGACAAGGGACATCACTCGGTGTCAGTCTGTAAATGTTTGTAAATAATCAATACTGTTAGTTATGTCTCATATATAAGGGATTTATAGTCCAAAACTTTGTTTTTGCGGGTTTGTTTATTAAATCCCTTATATTTACTTCGCGGCCGTCTCATCATCTCATGGGCGGGCGGAAAAACAAAAGTCGAAAATGACCCACTTCCCGTGATTCGATCGAGCTGAAATTTGGCACACTGACCCGTCTGACCTAACAATGCATCGTATCAAAATATCAGATCGATCGAACGTACCGTAATTAAATTAGTGCATTTTTAGTTTATCCTTATATGAGGTATGTAATTCAAATTCACGGTTTGTTATTGTTTTTTTTCCCACGTGAACGTTTGAGCTGACGCATTGAGGCGACCCAACAAAGCGACGGGGTGCTTTTGTTTACATTTTACGTGTCACGCTGAGCTCGGTCAAGCGAATCGGTGACCAGACTTTTCCCCTCTCCCCCTCCCACCCACCCCTCCCCCCCCCTAGGGTTATGAAGCAAACTTGAGTTAAGACAGATTCAGTCTGTAAATGTTTGAAAATAATCAATACTGTTAGTTATGTCTCATATATAAGGGATTTATAGTCAAAAACTTTGTTTTTACGGGTTTTTTTTTACCACTATTTTTTTTTATACCAAACACCTCATAAGCGCCCGCCCAACGTTTTACACCACGGTGTTGTATTCACGTGGTGAACTCATGGCTGTCAACAAAGCAGACGGGTACCGATGCTTATTTATAGACTATAGATAAACTAACAATGCAATAATTTCAATACGGTACATTCGATCGATCTGAAATTTTGATACAATGCATTGTCATCCAAGATCTATCTGTGGTAAATTTTTTAGATCTCTAGGACCATCAAAAGTGGTATAATTTTACGTTTCAAGTTTTGACGGAAGGATGGATGGAAGGATGGATGGATACAACATACAAACATTGTGACTTAAATAAAAGCGTGTAAAAACCCACACAATTTCACAACCCACACAATTTCACAACCCCCACCTCCCCACCTCATCACCCCTATATCTCACATAATATCCTCCCTCTACCAACATAAAACCAACGTTTACTTATTCGCCTTTATCAAACCAATCGACATCACCATCTCACTTAGTTTCACTATTCATTCAGCTCCACCATCCCATCTTGCCCACTTAAATCCCACACATCCCCATCCAGTCTTCTATCATCCCACCAAATTCCAGCATCTCCCACCCAATGTTCCCATTAAGCTGCGTGGCCACGCAGATATCTGACCGACGCCGCGCAGCAGATTACAATTAACGCGCAGCAAATTTTGATAGAAATGATATAGTATCTGTGTTTGTTGGCTGTAAAAATGGATGCTGTGCAACTTGCACGCCAGATTGTCATTTTGCACACAGACTAAGGAACCTTAGAGAGAACATTGCTATCAACCGGTGAGCCGTCAAAGCGCCCCCTGACAAAGCGGCACCTTACAAACAAGCCCCGGTCAAAACAGCCTCTGTCAAAAAAGGCCCCGGTCAAATCGTTCTCGGACAAAACGGCCCCTGTCAAAATGGCCCGGGTCAAGAAGGCTAGGTCAAAACGGCCCCGGCCAAAACGCCCCAGAAAAACGGCCCTGGTAAAACGGCCCCGGTCAAAAACGGCCGGTCAAAAACGACCACAAGCAAATTGTTTACATTTTTTAACACAAAATTTAAAATTGTAAAATTATTTCTTGTGATGTTATTTTTTATATTATTTCTTATTAATAAACAATTGTGACTTGGTGCCATATAGAGTAAAAGTTATAAAATTGTTTCTTGTGATGTCCTTATTATTGTTTCTTGTGAACTAAACCTGACACTGAATCGGTAAGTAAAAATACTAGGACTGTTAACGATTACTTTAAATTTAATCGTTAACATTTGAAAAATTAACGATTAATTAATCGCTAATTTCGAATAAAGCCAAAAATTGAAATTTATGGTGTAATAAGTAAATACAATTTATTAAAATACTTGTCGAAAAATCGAAATAACACTGGAATGTCTTCTTTATATGACATCTTTTAACCAACAACGCAAACAGACAAGCTGCGCAGATATTTGACGGACGCAACGCAGGAGTTTAGAATCACCGCGCAGCAAATTTGGTAAAATATTGCACAAAAAATGGACGTTGTGCAACTTTGCACACGAGTTTTTTTTTACTTTGCACACGGACCAACGAAGCTTTGACTTAGAGGGAACCTTGCATGGTAGGCAAACTATTTCTCTCAATGGACACAATAACCTTTATAAACATTTTGAACATTCACGTCAGTCAATAGTTTAAAACCAAAATGTTCGTGTAATCGTCCGGAAATTAGTTTATATTTATTGGCCGATATATTTTAACTTTTGATGTCCAGTACATTTATAAGTAGTGGGTCGATTAATCGCTAAACAAATTTAAACGTTACAATTTTAAAGGATTAATCGAGAAATTAATCGTTAATTTCAGCAGCCCTAAAAAATACGAATACAATATTAGATTGTATTTTTAACGCAATTTCCCATGGGATAAATTGCATTTATATATTTAAAATGTCCTTAGAGCTTGCACATGCAATTCCTCCTGAACCATACCAGATAGAGGGTTCGGGTCTTTGCAAATATGCTAAGGAGGTCCCAAGGATGTGCAACGGCCAAAAAAATACCGAAAAGGTTTTACTGAATTTCCTTTGAAAGTCCAAAAAACCCCGAACAAATATCAGTATTTTGTCAATTTCTCTCCAACCATAACATACATCGGGTTGAAATAAACGCCAAACGAAAGCTAATAATATTTAGAACAATGTTGAAGTCGGAATTTTTGAAAAATCTCATTTCGCTTGACTCCCGTAATTTTAGCAGCAATTTTTGAAAGCATTGTTTTGTTTAGTTTCAAAATTATTAATTTGAAATGACTTTTAATTTAACATAGAATGATCGTTAATGGGGTTTTCCAGCTTTGTGAATTCTAATGTTAGATTTTTGGTGGTGCGCATTATATTGACATATTCTTGGTGTGATGTAGCGTGAGGGGATATGACGTCATATTTTGTTTATTTTAAGAATTACTTATTTGAATCGACTTTTAATGTACTCTAAAATGATTTTCCTTGAATAAAAAAATCGGAAATTCTTTGAGGAAATTGTGTTTAAATACTCATTCGAGTTTGTATTACTTGTTTACTATTAGTCAATCTATTAGTCCAGGCCGTTTTGACCGGGGCCGTTTTGACAGGGGCCATTTTGACCGGGACGGGTTTGACCAGGGCCGTTTTGACAGGGGCCGTTTTTACCGGGGCCGTTTTGACCAGGGCCCTTTTAACAGGGGCGTTTTGACGGGGCCGTTTTGACAGGGGCCGTTTTGTCAGGCGCATTTTGACTGGGGCCGTTTTGTCGGTGAACCCTCCCAAGCAGGTCATCTAGACCCATCATTCCATCTCTCTCACGTTTCCTACATCCACAGAGCGTTGATTGCACCTTCTACCACGTTTGATCTTCAGGTTAGACTCAAACAAATTCCAAGAATACAAAAAAGAAAAAAAAAGTCAAATTAAGTGGAGTCCTTGAACTTCCAAACCCCACTGAAACCTAACGGACCATTTTAATGTGATTGTAACCCCGGTGCGAAGACTTTGAGTTCACCAAGTGTGAGGGAATTTCCGATTCTTCTTTGCCCGCGTAGGTAGTGCTGTACGGGGAGCTAACTCGATTAGTCTTATAACGTTAGTTTCAAATAACACCGTCAGTTGTGTACCCCTGTTTTGCCCGTTACTTAATGTCATTTAATTATTTCTCTCCATTCAACCCCATGCTTTGATCATCTTGCTGCCGGCCCAAAGAACGCGAATGAACGTAAACCTCGCGATGCTTTCATGTGATTCCTGGCTTAATGCACCTAGTACTTTAGCTCAACGAGATGACTACATTCTTCGCGGCTTAGGGGGTTCACTCTCATACACAAACTAAATTAGATTGCAGATTTTTTTCCCGAGAGATGAGAAAAACAGGCATCAGAGAGCGTTGTTGTACCATGTTTCACACAAGGAGATGTACGCTGGACACATTCAGTTTTATCCTCATTGGATACACTCAGGCAAAGAAAATATACGCTCCTGTCAAAAACCTTTGTAAATGAGTCTTTCCTAAAAATGGATGTAGCTTACATGAAAAAGTATGATTTAGGCTCCCCTCAGCCATTTCGCCCCCCTCCCCCCATGCGCGCACATGTCATCCCATTCTGGGCGTGAGAGTGTGTTGTAAACGGTCAAGGTCAAAGGGGGAAGCTTTAAAAAGTGAAGTCTTCTAATATGTTCAGCCACTGGTCCTACTACAGTTTAACAATGAAACCAGATATTTTAGACCACAACAAAATCTCGCTGCTTTACTAACATAAATGAAATGTAAAATTGAGATAAGAAAATGGTACTGGAATTAAGACTTTAACCAGAATCATTAAAAAATGTTACGATGTAAAGAAAAGACTACTCCGTGAACATTGCCAGAAAACTGTAGAGAAGTTATTGAGCCTGTAAATATTTAAGATGTTGTTTATTGGTCGTTACTTCCTGGTTAATAATCATCGAATTACGTCAAAGATTGACATGAGATCAATTAAGTTTAATTTAAACTTCGATTTTTCTTCTCACGAGCAGTTAGCTAGAATTGTTTATCAAAACGTATAAAAACAGCAAGTTCACAAACTAAGAAGATTCATCACGTTCACATCTCATCAGCAATGTTCCCTTCAAGCTGCGGGGCAGCACAGATATCCATCCAACAGACTCCGCACAACTGTTTGGGATTATCGCGCAGCAAATTTTGTAAGATATTGCACAAAAAATAGATGGTGTGCAACTTTGCGCACTAGTTTTTTTCCTCAGCACGCGGACCGACTAATCTTAGCGGGAACATTGCTCATCACCCCTTAAGAGCACTAACAGGGGAATGAAATTAACGGCCATTTTTCTGAAACTGTCTAATCGACGTGCAAATTGCATCCATGCGCGTTTGGCCCACCCACAATACCATTGGTAAATATTCGCCCCTTGTCTTAGCTGTTGTTACATAGACGTAGTTAACATTATACACGTGGTTACTCACAGTTATTACATATAACAGCGCAATACAATAAAAGTTGGGTATGCAAGATACATTTGTATAAACAATATCAGGTGTGCATGTAATTCTAAACATTACCAGTCGTGTGTGTAATTATAAACATTACCAGTCGTGTATGTAATTATAAACAAATTCAGTTGTTAGAAACGAATCAACGATTGTTGCTTTGTTTATTTCTTAGTACATGGTTTAAGGCTTAAGGGTCACACTGACACACACACACACACACAAATCTTCACTGATCTGTATCCCAAGAGTTCACCCAACAAAGGTTATCTCGCAAGGATTAAAGAGTTCCTTCATTTATGATTTGAATTACTCATGAGCTTTATGTTAATTTTAATGAACAATTCAGTTATTAATTCTGTGGTATGAACACTAAACATACTTTAAAAAAATAATTTAAAATTAAAAAAAAACTGAAAAAAACAAACAAAACAAACAAACAATGCTGTCAAGTTTTTAACTTCATTCTCTAAAATTTAGAAGTTACAGGCACTAAAATGAGCTCTCATAATTCAATTTCTTAATTATAAGTTAAGTTACAGATCGATATGCCATATGTCAATAAAAATAAAATGTGGGTGAGACTGCAATCAGGCTTACAGATAAATAAATGGATAACTCGCAAACAGGTTATGTGTGAGCTTGATAAGACGTCAGAAAACAGTGAACATATGTCAATAAACATAATAATGGGCGCAGTACCCCAGCAAGCAGCCTGGCTCAAAGAGCTTCACTTGAACATTTGCACATTGTCATTCTAAAGAAATGTTTGTTACTTTATATAACGCTTAATTGTTGATTAATAATTGGATTGTGTTCAGGACCCCGCCCCCCACCCCACAACACCTTTTCCAATCAGACAACTGTGACTCCAATGTTCCCTCTAAGGATTTATTGGTCCATTTGGAAAATAAGAAACACGTTTGCAAAGTTGCACAGCATCTATTTTTGTCCAAAATATTACACACCGCAAACGCAGATATTATATTATCCTAATAAAGTTTGCTGCACGGTAATTTTAAACTGCTGCGCGGCATCGGTCAGATTTCGGCGCAGCCGCGCGGCTTAAATGGAATATTGACTGTGACCGGTAATGTGTTGTGTATTGGTGTTGGAAGCCGCGCAGCTTAAAGGGAACACTGACAGTGAGTGACCAGTAATGTGTTGTGTATCGGTGTTAGCAGCCACGCAGCTTAAAAGGAACATTGACTGTGACTAGTAATTTGTTGTGTATCGGTGTTGTCAGACGCCTTAAGACACCATTCTAATTGTTGAACATCTACTGGCCAAGTGATACCACGTGATCAGGTTTTAAGGTCGGATCTTAAAGAAGACCCCTGACCCGCCCCTTTGAACAATTCAGCACCGAGAAAACCGAGACATCCACATGGCCACACATCCCTCCGAACGCCACACGTCCCCACACCACCAAACACGTGCCACTTGCTCGGCCAATCTGCTCAGGCACGTATTTACTCACTCGGTACCTCTCGTGTTTGGCTTTACGCAATAAAAAGCTAATAGCTACGTCTGTCGGCTAATTGGGATGGTGTGTAAACGGCAGTATCAAAGCTTGGGGGAGGGGGTGTGGGGGTCACACGAGACCACACATAAAGCACACGGCAAGAGACACACCTTTCATTTATATAGTAAACATTGGTTTCAAATTTGCACATCTAAAATCGAATGCGTGAAGCTTTCAGGTCTCACGAGAACGAATTGAACAAAAACAACACTAACTCTATGTATAAATAATTGATTTTTAACATTGTAACTCAAAAGTGATTAAAACCGTTGTTTTTTCCATGGTGGTTTATATCGTTGATCTATAGAAGGTGCGTTAGTTAAGATCAACTTAGTTTTTTTTGTAGCCAAGAACGTCATCTGTGATGTTGGGGTGCGGCTCGAATCATGGAAGTTAACTAGCTTCATTGCATGCAGGGTAAAGGGCCACCCGAGTCTAAAGTACACAACTGTTGCTATCTTAACGTGGGAGGCCCAGGGATGTCCTTGTCAAACTTGGAACAGGTAGAGACAGGGGAGGGGCAGCTCTTGGCAGGTGCCTGCACAAAGAGGTGTACTTTCGGACAGGAGGAATTGACACGCTGAGGGATCTGTGGGGCAAGGGGTGATGCGGTGCTACGGCACGCACCGAGCGGAAACAGATCTCTGAGTGCCACAAACAGATCTCTGAGTGCCACAAACAGATCTCTGAGTGCCACAAACAGATCTCTTAGCGCCACAAACAGATCTCTGAGTGCCACAAACAGATCTCTGAGTGCCACAAACAGATCTCTGAGTGCCACAAACAGATCTCTGAGTGCCACAAACAGATATCTGAGAACCACAACCGATATCTGAGCGCCACAAACAGATCGCTGAGTGCCACAAACATATCTCTGAGTGCCACAAACAGATATCTGAGTGCCACAAACAGATCTCTTAGCGCAACAAACAAATCTCTGAGTGCCACAAACAGATCTCTAAGTGCCACAAACAGATCTCTTAGCGCAACAAACAGATCTCTGAGTGCCACAAACATATCACTTGAGTGCCACAAACAGATCTCTTAGCGCCACAAACAGATCTCTTAGCGCAACAAACAGATATCTGAGTCCCAGAAACAGATCTCTGAGTGCCACAAACAGATCTCTGAGCCCCACAAACAGATCTTTGACTGCCACAAACAGATTTCTGAGCCCTAAAAACAGCGCTCAGCTTTAACAAAAAATTCTCATGAAATATGTAAATATGGTGACAGCAGGAGATGAACGAATTTAAAAAAAAATCCCTTATATTAACTTCCCCGCCGTCTCTTGGTCGATCGGTCGGGAGGGAAAAAAAAAGTAAAAAATTACCCACTTTCCGTGACGCTATCGAGCTGAAATTTTGCACATAGACTCGTGTCACCCAACAATGCATCGTATCAAAATGTCAGATCGATCAAATGTACCGTAATTAAATTAATGCATTTTTTGTTCATCTCTATGTAACTATATGTAGCCCTCTGCTATTGTTTACATCCACGTGTCAGTTGAGTTCACGCCAGCCATCGATGACCACATCCCTATATTTTACAGCAAGGGGAGTTCACTCAGTTTCAGTCTGTAAATGTTTGTCCCCATTGAACATAATCAATACTTTTAGTTATGTCTCATATATAAGGGATTTATAGTCAAAAACTTTGTTTTTACGGGTCGTTTAATTTACTAGTTAATGTTGGCCAAATAAGCATCAAAATTACTAAATTTAATGCCAATTACCATCGCCATTACCACATTTAACGCCATTCACCATCAACATTACCACATTTAACGCCAGTCACCATCAACATTACCACATTTAACGCCAGTCACCATCAACATTACCACATTTAACGCCAGTCACCATCAACATTAAAACATTTAACGCCAATCACCATCAACATTACCACATTTAACGCAAGTCACCATCAACATTACCACATTTAACGCCAGTCACCATCAACATTACCACATTTAACACCAGTCACCATCAACATTATCACATTTAACGCCAATCACCATCAACATTACCACATTTAACGCCAATCACCATCAACATTGCTGTGTAGACACAAGTTAAACACGAAAGAGAAAACGTAATAGCCATAATGTAAATGGTTTACTTATTGATGTATCTTGTAGGCGTTCTCTCAATGCATAACCTTGCATACAATAATCCTCTGAAGAACTGGTTTCAATCAAACAACTTTAATATCTACACTATGCACATAACATATAATTTGAGGTTATACAACGTGGAATACTCAGGCACACATCCGCCATGACACCAGAATTCTCTCACACTGATAATAATCTCGAACCCTCTACCCCATCTTTTCCCTGCTTTCACTCACGTGATCTCTCCGTCATCCAACACGCGATTCACTCGTGACATTCACCCCCATCCTTCAAAAAAAATGTTTATGAAATACTACATTTTTGGTCTTAATAAAATCAAATTAATCTACATGTATATTCAAATTTCAAATATTTATCATCAATGGACATTCATTGTCTTACACACAAAATCTAGACATAAAGATCAAGAGAAAAAATCTGTAGGACTTCAACAGTCTACCTGTACGGAAAAAATGAAACTGAAATTTTAACACAAATATACTTTTGTGTAATTAAAATTCTTTAAACAATCAATGTTCTTAAAACTAAAGTTAAATATATATCCAGTGGAATTCAAACAATGCTCCTTGTTTATTGTTCAGCGAATAAAAATACTAATATTAATACAGTCTCTGGTTTTATCATTTAGGAATTCACAGACCAATTTTAATACAGTCTCTGGTTTTATCATTTAGGAATTCACAGAATGTCTTTATTTATTGTCATTCTACTTAATATGTCTGCAACCACATTGTCCTTCCCCTTAACAGGTTTAATGTCAAATTTGTAGTCGGCTAATAGCATAGCCTAGTTCAAAAATAGTCATTCTTCAGCTGACGAGTATGAATTCAAATAGATGGGCTTTGAATGTTTCTTCAGACTGTTAAATGTTCAATAATTCACCAACCACGACCACGATTATGTCAATTCAAAATAGCCATTCCAGCATCTTGAATAAGTCGCTTAGCTTTTGAGATGTCATTTTTGCTTCCAGACAATGCAACAGAATTTCGACCAGATGAGTCACTGTCACTAGAAACCTTTATCTGAAAATCATTGTCTATATCTATGTCTTTGATTCTGCTTAATAAATAACCAATTATTCTTCCTATCTCAGATGATTCCACAAAAATGGTTTCAGACTCACTAGTACCATCTCTATCTCTGCTACTATGGTCTTCATCTCTTTTATCATATACGTGATTGTCAATAGTGGCTACAGTGTCACTAGCTCTTACCTCCTCTTGATTCATCTTTCTTCTATTTCTATCATTCATGTCTTGGTTTTCATTCTTTCTCCATGGTTGATCAAAATTTCTTATTCTGAAATCAAAACTATATTTGCCTCTCCATAATCTTCTACCTTGATTATAATCTCTCTATATATGGTATTATGACATCAGTCTCTCCATGATTGTCTACCTTGATCATAATCTCTCTATATGAAATTATGATTATATTTTTCTCTCCATGATTGTCTACATTCGTTTTCAAAGTGATCTTGTCTTGATTTTTCTTCTGCATTCTATCTTATAGGGCTGCCATTAGGTGACACCCTATTTAGTTGTCCTTTATTGTGGTAACACTGCCTCTCCATATGTCCTGGCCTGTTGCAGTACCAGGAAATAGTTTGTCTGTTGCCTTGGTTTGGCAGACTCTGGTTTCTCATTCCTTGTCTTTTTTCTTGGTTTTTAATTTGTATTGCTGCAAAGATATCTTGTCTCTTATCCATTTCCACATTTGTATGAGAGTCTTTGAATGTGCGTAATGCATTTGTTAGCTCTGCTTGAGTACGAACTTTTTTATCAGTTAAATATGTGAATAGAGCTGGTGTTGCATTTTCTAAGAACTTGTCAATTAACACAATGTCTAGTATGGCCTTTTGATTGCTCGTATCTATTACTGTCAGTTCCAGCCATTTTGTTAATTTAACTTGTGCTTCATGTACTATGATCTGTGGATCTTTGTCCATCTTGATTCTCATTTCATGAAATTCTTTTCTATAATCATTTTCTGACTTTCCGAAATGACATAGAAGTGCATTTTTGACATTTTTATATATGTTTTTGTCTTCTTTGGCTATAATGTTGTAAGCTTCAAATGTTTCTCCAGTTAATTGAGTCATTAATTGTGCTAGTCAATCTTCTTCATCATAACCTTTCATGGCCATTATGGATTCAAAATAATCCAGATAAACATCCATTTTTTCTTTCTGGCTATCATATTTTCTAACTTTGATAGTATCCTTCGGTGCTGACTTTCTATTTGTGTCATTACCATGATTGTGGCCTTTACTCTCTAAATCAATTTGTAGTTTTAAGTTGTCACTTTTAAGTTGTTCAAGTTCTCTTCTTGCAGCGCTTTCTTCTCTTTCAATTATTTGTCTTTGCCTCTCTTCTTCTTTGGCTATTTTTCGCATCTCTTCTTCTCTGGCTATTTTTAGCTTCTCTTCTTCTTTAGCCTCTTTTTGCTTTTGCCTCTCTTTTTCTTCAGAAATTTTGACTTTCTCTTCAACAAAGTCTTTCAATTCTTTTCCACTTAAGCCAAATTCTTTAGCTGTGGCAGTGAATTCTTTGTAGTAATCCATGTTTAGTTTGTATGAAATAATATGAGTCAAGCAATTCGGTAAGGAATGAAGGTATTTATTTATTAAAATACATTCTCCAAATGAAAAAATCTTGATTTCAAAATGATAAGTCCAAACAAGTGACACATTTAAACCATTACATTTTGTTTTGACAAAATGAGGCAACAAAGCATCCTCACACGGGATCTTAAGTATACTTTATATATACGCTCCCTCAGATTGACAAAACACATCCAATGGTCCAGAGTTTTGAATAAAAGTCACTTAGTCAAATTTTCAATTTTCGAACCTTAGAGTAGTTTTTAGACACTTTAAACAGTTCACTTCATTAATCCAAAATTGCAATTATCACACTTTTCACACAATGAATGGATATAACTTAAGTTCCTTGATTCATAAGTCACACTGACACAGTTGTTAATAGTCCATAGCTTCTCAAGTTCAAGGTTTATTTACAAATATTTCCTGGAATCAAACCAGCACCAGTGAGCTTGCAGACGTCAACACCTACCAGCTCTCGGTAGTGTGTAGTACACTGTAGTAGGCTTGAACTGTGTTGACTGTGTAACCGTATGATTAGGACTTGTCTGGCCCAGTTTTACACAGCGCACGCAGTGGTCACGTGCGTTTAAGCCGCCATATTGACAAATTATTGTATCAAATATTTCATTGAACCACAAAAGTTTATTCACAGCTACTTACGAACTTGAATTTTCACAAATTACGATGGCTTACAATATTTCTGCCTACAATTAATACTTCCTTCTTTTGAATACACAAAATAATTGTCACTTCTACGAAGACCTCCTTCTTGTATTTTGTTAACTCAGGACTAATGGTAATCAGTTAGCACTTTTCACTTCTTGACACCAATGTAAATGGTTTACTTATTAATGTATCTTGTAGGCGTTCTCTCAATGCATAATCTTGCATACAATAATCCTCTGAAGAACTGGTTTCAATAAAACAACTTTAATATCTACACTATGCACATAACATATAATTTGAGGTTATACAACGTGGAATACTCAGGCACACATCCGCCATGACACCAGAATTCTCTCACACTGATAATAATCTCGAACCCTCTACCCCAGGGGTTCCCAACCTTTTTGTACTCTAGAGCACATTCTAAAATATCGGTAGGTTTGCGGGCACCAACCATTTTTACCCCGTTTTTATTAACTCGCTTTCGTTCCTGTGGCATTGTTTGTGTGTCTGTCCAAGATTTTTCAAATCTGCCAACGTAAAATTAAACCACTTCTGATGGTCCTAGAGATCTCAAAATTTTACCACAGATAGATCTTGTATCAAAATTTCAGATCGATCGAATGTACCGTTATTAAATTATTGAACTTTTTAGTTTATCTATATTTTATTATATACTTGCTTTCGTGTCTGTCTGTCCGCAATTTTTCAAATTTGCCAACGTAAAATTAAACCACTTCTGATGGTCCTAGAGAGCTCAAAATTTTTTAATCGACAACATCCTTCCATAACTTCTCATTTTCCCATAATTTATGTTCTTATATTAATAATCTATTAATAAAGAATAATTTAAAATGTTTCAAAATAATAAAATTATTATTCAAGTTGCATACACACAGAAAAGGGTATTTGCAAACCATAAACAAAGTAAACAAAAAACACAAATGCAAAGAAAACATTTTATAAAAAGATATAAAATCAATATGTCAATGTGATCTTTGGCATTGCATATCATTGGTCAGTGCCTCACAATTAGGAGAGTATGACGATAATCCTGTTAGTAAACAATCATAAAGATGCTCATCAGTGATTCGAGATCTATATTTTGATTTTATTAATTTCATGTTTGAAAACAATGATTCGCATAAATATCTCGAACAGAAAAATGTTTCAATTTCATCTGCCGTTTTTTTAAAAAATGGGAACTTTAATCTGTCCAATGTATTCAAAAAGTCATCTGGTGTTAAGGTGTTGCGGCCATTTCCTTTACATTTATTTGGCAAGTAAAAGGATTGATACAGAAGGAATCAATGGCTCGATATGTGTATACTGCAAAAATCTCTCTTCAAACTGTTTTTTTTAAACACTTGAAGATGCTTCATAAATAATGTTCCGTCTAATTCATTGTTACCTAGAATTTTCTTCATATGTGGGGGACGCGGTGGTCGAGTGGCAGCGCACTGGACTGTCGAACCGATGGTCACGGGTTCGAATCCGTGTGAAGGCAAGGGTTTGTTCCCGGGGCCTAGGGCGTCCCTGAGTCACCCCGCTCCGAATGGGTACCTAACACTACATGTAGTTAGGCGGCTGGGTAATGCGTGGAACCCACAAAGCCGTGGCTCGTGAATGCTGCATCACTTGCCAACAGATCATCTGTCATGGTCTGTGGACGCAACTATCTTCTGCATAGAAGGAGCGTCTGTATAGATAAGATAAGATAAGCACGAGAGAATGTTTGCGAAAAAAATCTGTCTCTTTCGAATAGTGGCGGGCACATACGAATCGTTCCGCGGGCGCCATGGTTCCCTCGGGCACGGGGTTGGGAACCCCTGCTCTACCCAATCTCTTCCCGCGGTTTCACTCACGTGATCTCTCCGTCATCTAACACGCGATTCACACGTGACACATAACCCATCTAGCTCTTTGCATCAGATGATTATGTCCCTTTAACTAACAAAAGATTTACAGAGGTTTTCAGCATCCATCCCACAACACACTGAGCAGACGTAACATCAAAGTTCAAAGGCAGAGTAACCTCGACCTTTACTTATTTCCTTTAACGAAAACAAATTCTTACAGTCCTAAGTGGCCATTCCTGATTACAGAATGATTCTGGTCCACGGAGTTGTCACTTTACGACATCCTCTGCAAATCATTTTTTTAAAGTTTCAATTTAAGAATTGAGTTCCTAAACCTTTGTCATACAGTTGTAATCTGTCTAGTGTAAGTTGTCCGTGTGAGCTTTCTGGTGTAAACTGTCTGTTGTAAACTGTCTGGTTTAAGCTGTCTGATGTAAACTGTCCGTGTAAGCTGTCTGGGGTAAGCTGTCTGGTGTAAGCTATCTGTTTTAAGTTGTCTGGTTTTATCTGTCTGGTGTAAGCTGTCTGGTGTAAGCTATCTGTTTTAAGTTGTCTGGTTTTAACTGTCTGGTGTAAGCTGTCTGGTATAAGCTGTCTGTTGTAAGCTGTCTGGTGTAAGCTGTCTGTGTAAGCTGTTTGGCGTTATATATCTGGTCTAAGCAGTCTGGTTGTAGAGAATGAATATTGGATTACAAACCAGCTACTGTTGGCATAACGTCACTCACTCTCCTCTGAGTTGCTGAGACTTAACTCCCCATTCTCCCTTCAACGTAAATATTTCAGCAGGGTATTTCATTAGACAGTTTCATAAAAATATGCACGAAGTTTTAGTAAAAGAATTGCAGACAATTCAGTATAATTAAGACAGTGATTTACCGTTTCCTTATTTGTTTACATTATTCAATCATCATCAACATACATAATTCCCGTAATGGATGTAATGCTTATTGGATGTAATGCTGATTTGTTTAATAGTGCGCACCAGAAATTACTGCACCAAATATAACTCTTTCGGACGTTCCGCATAAAATTGTTCAATATGATAATAAATGAATCAAATAAAAATAAATAAAATAAATGAAAGTTCTGTATTACGTTATTTTTAAATCTGATGTGTATTTATTTTGAAAACTTCCGTCATTTTGACTGGTGATACGCTAGTATATATATAAAAATTAACAAGACAAAATTTGCACTAAAAATATCTCTTGAAATTAATATTTCTGTGTTACCTTTATATATTAATTTGGCTTCATTTAAAGTTTCAAACCTCTCCCCCCCCACCCACCCACCCACCCACCCAATTGGGAAAATATGCCCACCCCCACCCCTCCACCCCTCGATGCGATCAGAATAGAAAGAACTGCCCCCTCCCCCACTAATAATATATAAGCTCTTATTTTATCAGCCCCAGGTTCTGTTCCCGTGATGACGTAACCTCAGCTATATCTTCTAACATCTGTTTTAAGCTCCTTTAATAGCTCAATTTTAAATGTTCAAGTTTATTCCAGTTACTTAATCTGTCTTATGTTGGTCTAATAAACATGTTCTTCGTTAAAAATTCATCTTTCAACCAGATCATAAAATCTTTTGATCAATGATTAAGGTTATCGGTACCCATATTAATTAAATAGTTCAATTAAAGACATTCATTAAAATCGTTCATTAAAACGATGCGTAATATTTGTTTATCAAAATAAAAAATGATCCCATTAGTTGGGTTAATGGATTTGACAACTGAAACTAGAATCAAACATATTTACATCAATAAAACTAAGTGCTGGCATAGTTCAACAAACTATCATTGACCATAAAGAAATGTTAATTTGTACTGAGGCTTATAAAAAAAAGTTTGTCATAATATATTATTTCACTGGTTAGATGAGTCCAATTTTTTAAAAGCTCTTTGTTCCCGGGGTCCCCTAAAAAAAGTTTCGTCTCTAATTTTGATTTTCCCGCCATGTTGTTTTGTTTAAATGATGTTTGATGAGTCCAAATGTTTTTATAACATCATGTATGATAACACACTGCGTTTTAACTTCAACAAAATTAATGCTTGCAGGTTTATGTATTAAATTTATGATACCAGCAGGAGCATATATAGTGATGTGTATCACAAATATAATGATAACAGAGAAAATACGTGTAGGTGTATGTCATAAATATGATGATAGCAGAGACAATATGTGTAGGTATAAGTAATAAATATGATGATAGCAGAGACAATATGCGTAGGTATAAGTCATAAATATGATGATAGCAGAGACAATATGCGTAGGTATAAGTCATAAATATGATGATAGCAGAGAAAATATGTGTAGGTATAAGTAATAAATATGATGACAGCAGAGAAAATATGTGTAGGTATAAGTCATAAATATGATGATAGCAGAGACAATATGTGTAGGTATAAGTCATAAATATGATGATAGCAGAGAGAATATGTGTAGTTATAAGTCATAAATATGATTAAAGCAGAGACAATATGTGTAAGTATAAGTCATAAATATGATGATAGCAGAGACAATATGTGTAAGTATAAGTCATAAATATGATGATAGCAGAGACAATATGTGTAGATATAAGTCATAAATATGATAGCAGAGACAATATGTGTAGGTATAAGTCATAAATATGATAGCAGAGACAATATGTGTAGGTATAAGTCATAAATATGATAGCAGAGACAATATGTGTAGGTATAAGTCATAAATATGATGATAGCATAGACAATACGTGTAAGCGTATGTCACAAATATAGTTCAGGTAAACTCTGAGCTAAATTTAAGCCGTTAAACTGTTTACACAATTTTTGGACTCTCATGTCGTTTATTTTTTTTTCCTCATTGAAGTTCATGCCATATAAGACGCATTCATTTTATGACCAGACAATATGAACCATGCCATACAAGCAGTATAAACCTAAACCATAAAGAAATAACCTAAACAATGTTTTGATGTAATCAAGCCCATATACATTTGTATATGTTACCTATTGACCAAATAAAGGAATAATAATTAAACTATACGTGTTGTACAAATAAGTATCGTGCGTACAAACAATTTGCGGATTATCTTAGTGCACGCTAGACAATGTACACATATCATCCATATAAAAACAATGTATCCTTTCCATCACGTATATACCTACAATTTATCATTTCCAGCAGCTTACATACAAACAATTGTTAAGTTCAATCAGAAATACGCATGAAACAATTTTTAATTTCTCTCAGCTATACTATATACATACAAAAAGCTTCTCAACCGGTCACGGATAAACAATGTTCTTTTTTATGCACGTCAACAGGCATCAGTTCCAGAGATAGGGGGGGGTCCAAATGCCAGATTAAACAAGCTATCAACATACGGTTACCCTATCAGCTATATTAATAATAAGCCTCCCCACATGGCTTTTGTTTACACCCCGCGCGCAATCCACCATTAACATTAATAGAAGCCCACACACGGAACCTGTTTAGGGAAGTTAATGAATTGGCCCAGGAATAACAAAAACTCGTGTACTTTCTTCTGGCGGCTTTTAGCTCCCATCCGTTGCCAATCTCGTCTGGCTGCCCTGACTTTCATTTTGTTCACCGTCCAGAAAAGGTCACAAGCGGGGCTACTTAACGTTGCAAAAAATGGAAGCTGCCACCTCGAGCGCATTGAATGGAAGCCTCGTTTTGAATAATGTGGAGAAAATCAAAGTCACGTGCTTGAAAAGCAAGGAGTTTTCAATTAAATCCAGTCGTAACAGCCCGGCACTCATATGCTGTCTATTTGTTTCAGGTTGGTAGGACCGTTGTAAAAATATTGCGAGTTTTTTCCTCTCCCTGCGTCATTATCTACAGAATGTCTACCCGGCATGGAACATGGTCTTGCCTATTTACCTGAGGATTTCTGCGAGAGGAATCGCCATACTTTGGAAGACGTTGAATTTAATGTCGTTATGAGTTTCAATCAGGGGTTCTTAAATTATGAAGATATATGATTTCCAAAATTTAAAAAATTAAAAAGCCTTATCTATCCTTTGGAAATTTAAAGTTTTGCAATGTCTTAAATGGGCCGTCCATAAAGTACGTCACGCTCCAGAGGGGGGGGGATGGGGTGTAAGAAAGTGTGACACTTTGTGACAGGGGGAGGGGGGGTAAATATTTAATTTATATTAAATTTTAATTATTTTGTTAATAAAAAACAACATTTTTGTTCGAAAGTGTGACGTACTTTAGGTTGGGGGGGGGGTGTCTCCGAGATTTGTGAAAGTTTGGGACAGGGGGAGGGGGGGGGGTTAAAAATGGTCAAAAATAGCTTGACGTACTTTATGGACGGCCCCTGATGTAATAATTTATTGATATCTGTAGCTGTTAAAAGCTTAATTGCATTATTAACCTGTGATTTGACGCCCCCTCCCCCCACCAAAGCCTTATACGCCACCGAAAAAACTTATTTTAACTACTCTTGAATACAACAATATTTTAATGTCCCGCCCCTTCCAAACTTAGATTACTAGCAACCATTTTGTTAAACACAAGAAACTTTTGGAAACGCGCTTTTTTGTATTTTCAAAACATCATTTAGCACTTATATCGTGCATGTGCTGGTTATTCATAAATAACAACTGATGGTTGTACACATGTGTATTTTTAAACAAGTATTTTTTTACAATTAAAAAAAATCATATCCCGTGCTTCGTGGTTCATGTTAATTGAGACAAAGGTGCCTAGCGCAAGGGTTAATGATCCCAGAGTTTAAAGTAAGATGCCTAGCGCAAGGGTTAATGATCCCTGAGTTTAAAGTAAGATGCCTAGCGCAAGTTTTAAGGATCCCTGAGTTTAAAATAAGATGGAGATGGGAGATGTAGTGTGGGCTGGGCCCCACCCCTTCCCGACCAGCTCCTTGGGGTAGTGTACCAACACATGTTATATGGTCCTAACACAGAACACGTGGTGGATGCATGCTTACAGCAGTTTTAGGCCATACATCACAGCATCCCAAATGTGAAAGGTATTCACTTGAGTTTGTTGTTTTAAGTATGATTACACAACTGGGGGAGGGGTGGGGGGCAAGGCACGTGACACAAGTTAAGTGAATGTCTATTTTGACAGTTGGCAATTCTCATAGCATTCTGATTGAACAAGACACGAGCTGAAAGGGGAGGGGTCAGTGGAGATAATGACGTCATTTTCAAAGTTAAAAGATTTGGTCAACGAACCTGTCATCGAAGATATTTTTGGTGAGACTAAAACAATAACAATATTTTAAAAAATTGCTGAAACAAAACACATCTTCGAGGTACTTCAAGAACTATAGGCTATAAAATAAAGCTATCCGCCTTTGTACAGGTCTGACGAGCTAAATTTTATCCTAACAACTTTCTTTTATTTTTTAAGGGCCAGCGATCAAATGATCCTTATGATTTCTATTGCCTTTGTTACAAATATTTAAAATGTCTACGTGACGTATTCAAAGAAAAAGTTTATGTTTCATTGATTTTTTACATTCTTTTTTACCGTTAAAATTTAAATGTCAAATTTAGCGATGCCATTTCTAATTATTATAATTGGATTTGAGACGTTATACGTTGTACCTTAATTTAATTTAAGAGCATTGTTTACAACAAAGATCTAAGAGTAAGCTGAAATTCCCATACGTCATACACAATACGACGCGATAAAGCTTTTAAAAAATCACGATACACAGACGAATTGTGTGATCAAAACAATAAATTGAGGCTTTATAAAATGCAAAAATACATAAGTAAACATTCACAAGTTTGGTAGTTTCTCCCTTATCTTCTATCCTGCATTTTTGTTAAGTACCTGTGCACATTTTTCTTCTTTCCTTTTCCCTATTGAAAAAAATCCCTACTTAATTATTTTGTTTCCATTGTTAAGTATGAAATATATAATGTAAATTTAATTTAAATACTTGTTTTGATTAATTTGTATTTATGAAAGCATTAGCCGATACGTTATCATTTGTAATTATCAATTAATAAAGCCTTGATATAAAGCCTTGATATAAAGTCTTGATATAAAGCCTTGATATAAAGTCTTGATATAAAGCCTTGATATAAAGCCTTGATATAAAGCCTTGACATAAAGCCTTGATATAAAGCCTTGATATAAAGCCTTGATATAAAGCCTTGATATAAAGCCTTGATATAAAGCCTTGATATAAAGCCTTGATATAAAGCCTTGATATAAAGCCTTGATATAAAGCCTTGATATAAAGCCTTGATATAAAGCCTTGATATAAAGCCTTGATATAAAGCCTTGATATAAAGCCTTGATATAAAGCCTTGATATAAAGCCTTGATATAAAGCCTTGATATAAAGTCTTGATATAAAGCCTTGATATAAAGCCTTGATATAAAGCCTTGATATAAAGCCTTGATATAAAGCCTTGATATAAAGCCTTGATATAAAGCCTTGATATAAAGCCTTGATATAAAGCCTTGATATAAAGCCTTGATATAAAGCCTTGATATAAAGCCTTGACTAAAGCCTTGACATAAAGCCTTGACATAAAGCCTTGACATAAAGCCTTGATATAAAGCCTTGATATAAAGCCTTGATATAAAGCCTTGATATAAAGCCTTGATATAAAGCCTTGATATAAAGCCTTGATATAAAGCCTTGATATAAAGCCTTGACATAAAGCCTTGACATAAAGCCTTGACATAAAGCCTTGACATAAAGCCTTGACATAAAGCCTTGATATAAAGCCTTGATATAAAGCCTTGATATAAAGCCTTGATATAAAGCATTGATATAAAGCCTTGATATAAAGCCTTGATATAAAGCCTTGATATAAAGCCTTGATATAAAGCCTTGATATAAAGCCTTGATATAAAGCCTTGATATAAAGCCTTGATATAAAGCCTTGATATAAAGCCTTGATATAAAGCCTTGACATAAAGCCTTGACATAAAGCCTTGACATAAAGCCTTGATTTAAAGCCTTGATATAAAGCCTTGATATAAAGCCTTGATATAAAGCCTTGATATAAAGCCTTGATATAAAGCCTTGATATAAAGCCTTGATATAAAGCCTTGATATAAAGCCTTGACATAAAGCCTTGATATAAAGCCTTGACATAAAGCCTTGACATAAAGCCTTGATATAAAGCCTTGATATAAAGCCTTGATATAAAGCCTTGATATAAAGCCTTGATATAAAGCCTTGATATAAAGTCTTGATATAAAGCCTTGATATAAAGCCTTGATATAAAGCCTTGATATAAAGTCTTGATATAAAGCCTTGATATAAAGCCTTGATATAAAGCCTTGATATAAAGCCTTGATATAAAGCCTTGATATAAAGCCTTGATATAAAGCCTTGATATAAAGCCTTGATATAAAGCCTTGATATAAAGCCTTGATATAAATCCTTCAAAGTTTTGTTTTAATCACACAATTCATTTGTGTTTCTTGTTTTAAATTCAAATCGCGTGTTGTTGATTAAAATATCAGATTATTTCTCTTATTAAAAATAACAACATGCGATAACACTTTAAAAACATATTATTTTTATAAAGCAGAGTGCATTCTAATATATTAAGATAAACATGTATTTACACTTCATAGCTTGGAGAATGTGATGCATGAAGCAAGATAGTGAAGATTTGCTTACTACTAAAGGAGTAACTCTCGAATCAAGTGCTGCTATAGTTATCCGCCAATCAATGGCCCCGGCCATCCAAGAACTTTCACTCTGCTAAATTTGAGTTCTATTTCTTTCTTCATTTTAATGCCAGTTACACTGCGGATTTATTGTATACTATACATTAATACTTAAACTGTCTGCCTATGTCCTCAAAACTCTTAATTGTGAGGAGGTTTAATCTGCCGCTATTTGCTGACTAAAAATTATTCGTGGCCTATAGCAGTGCTACTCAAATTGCCGGTCCGCGTACCATCAGCTACCGGTCCTCATAAATTATTAAGAAAGGAAAGAAAAATATAATTTTAATCTTCCATTTTCAGCCATTAATACTAACCCTAAAATTATGTCAATTTTTCAACAGTAAGCAAATGCAATACATGTAATTTAAATTAAAAAAAAATTAATAATGTGTGCGTGTGTGCGTGCGTGCGTGCATGCGTGTGTGTGTTCATTTGTAATAGATGCGCGTTTTGAACTGGCCCATATCCTATATAATAAAAGGCAAAGTTCTGTCCGTTCTGTCCTGTCATCTATAGCGATTGGTCCCTCAAACACATATGACTCCTACAGCCAATCACTAGCGGAGAAAAATTTACATATTACGCGGAGGTTCAAAACGAGTTATTTTTGGTGCAGTTTTTTTGGTCATAATTCAGTATGTTGTTCCCATCTTGAAGTGATGCCTGCGCTTATTCCAATGACAATTCTGTTAAACGCTTTTTCCTTGATGGTCCTGGGGGTAGTGGCAAGAGTTTTAAGTGTTGTTTGTTTTTTGTTGCTGTTATTGTTGTTGTTGTTTTGTTGTTGTTTTGTTGCTGTTTTTTTGTTGTTGTTTTGTTGTTGTTGTTTTGTGGTTGTTGTTATTGTTGTTTTGTTGTTGTTGCTTTGTTGTTGTTGCTGTTATTGTAGTTGTTGTTTTGTTGTTTTTTTTTCTTGTTGTTGTTTTGTTTTTGTTGCTGTTGTTGTTTTTGTGTTGTTGTTGCTTTGTTGTTGTTGCTGTTGTTGTTGTAGTTGTTGTTTTGTTGTTGTTGTTTTGTTGTTTTTGTTTTTTTTGTTGTTGCTAAAGTTGTTTTGTTGTTGTTGTTTTGTTGTTGTTGTTTTTGTTTTGTTGTTGTTTTGTTTTTGTTGCTGTTGTTGTTGTTTTTGTTGTTTTTGCTGTTGTTGTTGTTGTCCACATCCCTTGCCCGGCGACGACAATGTCCTGCAAACGCTTCAGCATAACAACTACCAAAACATAGCGTCCATGAACTTCACAGGTCACCCTACACTTATTCCCGTCCTTGGGCGGGCTTTGTTACTAGTTTTAATATACAAAAACGTAAAAAAACAAGTTTTTGACTATAAATCCTTTATGTACGAGACATAACTAAAAGAATGTTCATTATAATACGTAGCGCAAGAAAATCCAAAAATAAAAAAATGTTTAATTTAATGCACACCGATCAGTACTATGTTTATAAGAAGTATTGTCAATAAAATACGCACATTATTGCGCGACAGGAAAGGTTGTTCAACATAATACGCACCACGACACTATAGCAAAAAAAATTAACATGTTACATAGAGATAAATATATATAATCTAAAAATTCATAAATTTTATTACGGTACATTCGATTTATCTGAAATTTTGATACATCCTTATATCATCGACACGAGTCTGCCTGCAAAATTTCAGCTCGCTAGCTTACGAGGAAGTGGATTAAAAATCGATCGAAAGTTTTTTAGGCACCGCCGCCTCAAGCAAGCAAGCAAGCAGACACCACGAGTTAATAAAGGATTTAAAAATAGATCTTTAGGATTTCTTACACCAGCTTTGGGAACTTGTCGTCAGCTGATGTAAAGAAACAAAATATCCGACTGAAAATAACAAACTTTGAGTGTATTTAAATGAACAGATTGATAATGTATATTGATTTCAATGTAATATTTGGTAAATTTTATTGAATATTATAAATATTTAGTTATTGTTTTTTTAATTAAAAAATATATATATGATTAAGTTTTTCCCACGTCACTGTTTTTTTTTACAAACAGCATTAACAGATTGATGTAAAGTCTTAATGAAAATTAGTCTGCATTTATTTCAATACGTAACCATAATCGCAGATCATGGGGGACGAAAGAGATGCACCAAATCTCGGAGATTAGTTCACCTCAATCTACCCCAAACAGGAGGAAAAAAATAATAGCACAAAATTATTATAGATATGTATGTCCCCCAAAGTCAAACAATAGATTTGCACTCTTGTGTGTTGTAAAATGTAAAAATTAACATTTAAACTTGGTATAGTTATTTTTTTCAAAAACTTCAAAAATAATAATAGAAAAGAAGGTAATTTGATACCGAAAATATTTATTTCATTAATGATTAAACCCAATTTATATATGTAAAAGATAGGACCAATGGATATGTTTGTAAAGAGAAGAAAGTTGAGTATTGAGCATCAAACAAATTCTGTCTCTTCTTCACAATTATATGATAAAAACATAAATTTAAATGAGACCGAAGCTTCATAAGCGAGACGAATTCGTTCTAGCCTCACTTGAAAATATCACTCTTCATATATTCAATTCCGTTTTGTAAGTGTGGATGATGATGGTAACACCACACCTCACGGTGATAGTTGCAGCGATGTTCTTTCGAATGTTCCTAACATATTTCAATACGAAGTGAAGCGATAGTAGATGAGCAATAAGCCATCAATGGTTATTCTTTTTAAAATTTTTGGATGCCATAATTTATATCCAAGTATAAATAAATAATACAATTATATTTTCCACTATATGGGTGTACACGTATCGGCATGGTGCATCACCGTTGGTCTGGGTTGCATTTCCCCCTGTGGCTGTGCAGTCGTATCCTTGAGTGTACATTCTTTTCCACAACTTTTGCACACGAGTTCTGTGCTTCCCAATGTTTTGGCCTTTATTCTAGCTCTTCTATCTGTAGCTTTCTCCATCCTTCGCTCCTCGGCTACTATGACGCCCTCTTTTACCACTGTGAACCACGAAGATCGGTCTTCTGTTTTGCATTCCCAGTCACTGGTGTTTATTCTGGCTGCGTTCGTGTCTCTCTGGCAGACATCTTTAAATTGGAGACTTGGGCGACCTGTCTTCCTCTTTCCAGATGCCAGTTCTCCATATAGGAGGTCCTTGGGGATACTACCGGGGCTCATTCTTTTTACATGTCCCAACGATCTTAGGCGTCTTTAAATAAGGATTGAGAACATGCCCTGGATATTGGCACGCTTCAGGACCTCACTATTTGGCACTTTGTTCTGCCATTTAATGCCAAGGATGCGATGCAGGCACCTCAAGTAGAAGCTATTAAGCTTGCTCTCATGGGATGTGTAATTGGTCCATGTTTTGCTCCCGTACTGATGACGCAGGCCCGAGAGACACACAGTTTTGTTTTCTACGTTAGCTTGATGTTTTGCCAAACCCGTGTATTTAGTTTAGCCATAGTGGCAGTTGTTTTGCCAATTCTACTGTTTATTTCGTCCACGATGGACATTGAGTTGGAAACCTTGGACCCCAAGAAGATGAAGCTGTCTACAACCTTCAAGATTTTATTGTCGATATTGATGGTAGGAGGAGAACATGTGTCTTGGGCCATGATGTTTGTCATTTTCAAGCTGATTTGCAGACCAAATTCTTTACAGGCGTTGGAGAAGCTTAAAACGAGTTGTTTCAAACAAGCTTCTATGTGTGCCATCAGTGTCGCATCGTCCGCAAGAGTAGCTCGCGCATTAGGACCTGCAGGGTATACAAGTAGGCGCTATATTTTGTCATTGAGAAAGAACACTTTTAATCTTAAAATAATTTTTTGGTAATATCTGATGCGCATTACAATTTATTTGCCCGTAATCGCTGCACCACAAAGCACCGATACAAATTTGTTTTATCAATTGCGTTGTTTTTTAAAAAAAAATTATTTGACAAGCTAAGAATTGTTCATTTATTTTAAACTCGTTTGAAATTTAATTTTACTAAACTGTGAGACACATTATTTTTAACCTGTGTTACTTAAAAAAAATTCATTTAATTTAGTAACTTCAACTTACGTTTACAAAAAAATTTAATCCTATTAAAATACATTTTAAATATTGCATTTATTTTACACTTACAGAAGCTATGAAATGAATATATTAAGGCTTATCTATATGTATCTTTAACTATTTTAACGCAAAACTACCTCTTGAATAGTTTTTTTTTAAGTGGCATGCCACTTTACTTCGATCCTTATATTTAGGGATACAATGACAATGGAAGGCAATGAGTTTCGTGCGTATCGGTTAACACTTAATCAGAATAAAAGAAAAAAAATATATAAAATAAATTAAAAAGAATAACAAAAATTAAAAATTAATCTGTTATGCCATTTTTCGATTTCTCATGTTTGATACGATTGGTAACTTGAACGTGGAAACAAAATCAACACAATTAAAATTGGCTGTAGGCAATGTGGGGGCTCATGTAGCTACCACGTCAGTACAGGGAAAATAGTGCACCGGTCCCTGTTGCAATGGAAAACTCTTGCCGATCCGCCTTACTAAAAAGTTTGAGAAGCTCTGGCCTATATCACTACATTTGCCACAACAATTACTATTTATCATAACTAAAATAACTATTTGAAAAAATTACAACCATTTAACATCCTTTCCATAACTATTTACCATGATGACAATAAAAATGTATTTTAAAAACATGTCATTTGCGTGAGTTAGAGTAGTCGTGAGTTATTTGTTATCTACCTGACTAGTGGATTCGATTTCGTTTAAAAAATGAGGTTGCCGTTACTGAACTTTGTCGTATTTACAATGAGGAACTACATAACAAAAACATTGTTTCTTTGGTCCAAGATGTTGTTAGGTGCAATTAGTTGCATATGCACTGACTTCCGTGTTCTATCCATGTCATGTTTTAATTTACACAACTGCTGACATGACAATGTGTAAAGGTTTTCTGATAAAATCTTTATCAGATTTTAATTTGCTTGCAAGTATAAAACAAAACAGCCGAAAACATTACGCACCAAATGTACTTTGGGTATTTTTTAATGATTTCCTTCATTAGCACAGATATCATAGGGAGTTTTATCTGGTTTATTGAAATAATTATTAGGGGTGTAGTGTACTGGATTTCGGCTCCGGCAAATCCAGAATCCGGCCCTTTTTACAAATCTGGCTCCGGCAGGATTTCACTTCATAAATCCTGCCAAATCCGTCTGGCTGGTAAATGTGGTCAAATCCGGCTGGTCCAGTCGGATTTCAAACATTTGAATGAGGTACACACCTAATAATTATTGTATGAAGACGCTAGCCATTATTTATGTATATTACTGATTGGTTAAATTACGATCTCTTTAGAAATTCTGTCCAGTTTGTGTCATGGGTCTAAAGAAGTCATGGGAGTATTGACATTTCAAATTTAAATTTTAAAAACCCATAAAAAAGCAAGTTTTTGACTATAAATCCTTTATGAGTATGAACGAGACATAACTAAAAGAATGTTTATTATAATACGCAGCGGAAGACAATCCGAAAATACAAAATGGTAGTTATGTGTTATATGTTATGTTGTTTAATATAATGCGCACCGATCAGGAATATGTTTATAAAAAGTTTTGTCAATAAAATAAGCACCTTATTGCGCGACAGAAAGGTTGTTCAATATAATACGCACCACAACACTAAAAAAATAACATGATAGATAGAGATAAATAAAATAATCTAAAAATTCAATAATTTTATTACAGCACATGCGATCGATCTGAAATTTTGATACTTCGTTTTTATCATCGGCACAAGTCTGCCTGCAAAATTTCAGCTTGCTAGCTTACAAGGAAGTGGGTTAAAAATCGGTCCAAAGTTTTTTCGACAAGCAAGCAAACAATCAACCAAACAGACACCACGAGTTAATATAAAGGATTTAAAAAAAAAGGTCTTGGATAACCTGCAAGTGTTTTCAAATGTTTAAAGTAATGTTTATTGAAGGAAACCAATATTTCGAATGACAATCTTTTAAAAAGTAAACGGTATTGTTTGTGATTGAGACTTTTACAGCGACAGAGGGGCTTGTCATACTATCCTTTATTGACGTGCATAAATGCATCTTTAAAAGACTAACTGCTGTATGTAGATGTGTGTCATGTAAGTCCAATATTTGGGGAAATCATGGCTATTTCTGGCCTCATTGTTGCGAGGTGTAGCACTGCATCCAGGTAACGTCTCTAGGGTTCAGGAGGGTTGAACCCTATCCATTGTATCTGCGGGGAGGGTCTGTTTATTGAAAGTCATGAAAGTATTGGCAACAAGCGTCTACCTTAACAAACAAACCCCGGTGACGTGGGCAGCCACAAATAAACTCATTCAGACGATCCCAGGGCCCCGGGAATGGTTCAACGACTTCTTCATAAGGTTGCCGGAAACTGAGCGAAATCCCTCACGGGAAAATTGCAGATCACGTGACCACGAGACACTTTTTGTCCAAATAAACAGTATAGGGGGCTTCAAAGACAACACCATAACAAACGAAACGCTGCTGGGACGGATAATGCATGGCTATTGGCACGGACGAGAAAATCGCTCATCCTAGGTCCCCGAATAATAAGAAAACAATGGAAAGTCTTAATGAAGGCGCCTATTTTCAGTTGATGGTAGGAGCCGCCGTCTCATCTCAAAATGTAGATAAGGTACTTGAGGATTGTGATTATTTAGTTAACATTTTCCATGCGGTGGGAGTTTCCCTCGGGGCTCGGCTCCGCCCTGGGAGGCCCTACTCGATGACTTTCATATGTTCGCTGAGGTAGCCGTGTGGCTTCTGAAAGGGCCGGCAGCCTGAGCTCAGGGGGAAAAAACTCACCTTTCATCCCGTCTTATTAATTAATTATCTCGGTCACCCCATCAAGGCTGATTTAGTTGGGGAATTAGCTGGATTAGCCGTGGCTGGCCAGGGGCACGACTGACCTATCGGAAGGAGTTAATGAAATGAAACAAGTGGCCGATAAAACGAAGACGGCACGAGAGTTGTGATAAGTGTCATAAATTAAGGCTGGCCGCAGCGTCATAAACCAGAGTGGGTTGCCCCTTGGATTACCTGCCGTTGTTTGGGGGAGGTGGGGGGGGGTTGAGTCGTCGAACTTGATTGAGATTTTAAATGTTTTACATGTTATTATAATCTGAGATACTTGTTCTGAGCAAAATGAATTATCTCCCATTGCTTTTGTCGAAGTTTTTAATTCTATGGAATTTTATAAACAATTGTCTCTTCGATAAATTTAATGTACTTATTTATGTAACAGTTTATTTAAAATAAATGAAATAAATCGAAGTTTGAAATGACTCTAATAACTTGATATACGTATTTCAATCAATAATATATATAAAATATGTACATGTCCTTGTATTAAAAGATGATTTACCTGTTGTTATTTACTGTTCACATCAAGCCGGGGGCAGGTTGCCAGGTTATACACGGCACGTGCTAGAAAAATGGCCAGCCATCTAGCGCAAGTAATATTGCTGGCAGTGTTTTGTATGTCTTCCACGTGGCTCCGTTGTTTGTACACAACACCAGCATCCTTGGGGGGAGGGGGGCTGACGTTCGCGCACGTCCCTGTGGTCGGTCGGTTCGATCTGTTTCACGTGACGTCCAAGTATCGGGCAAGGGCTGCACATTAACGGACGGGGTAAGCCAAAATGGTGACCCGTCAAAACGGCCCCGGACAAACCGGCCCCGACAAAACGGCCCCGGTCAAAACGGCCCCAGACAAATGGTTAACATTTTTCAACAAAAAAGTTATTTTTTTTTCATTTTAAGCTTTTGACAACTTTTTCACCGTTAAATAAAGTGGTAAAATTGTAAAATTATTTCTTGTGATGTTATTATATTGTTTCTTGTCAACAAACAGCGGCGATTGGTACCATTTCGCGTAAAGGCTATTAAATTCACAATTGTGATGTCATTATTATTGTTTGTATTAGCTAAACCTGACACTGAATAGGTGAGTAAAAATACGAATTTAACATTTGATTAGACATTTTACTTTTAGTCCATCTATTAGTCCGGGGTCGTTATGTCGGGGCCGTTATGTCGGGGCCGTTATGTCGGGGCCGTTATGTCGGGGCCGTTATGTCGGGGTCGTTATGTCGGGGCCGTTTTGTCGGGGCCGTTTTGTCGGCGAACCAGCCAGAATGTATTGACTAGGAAGTCAAATTAACGGGACGAGGTAAGACAAAATGTATTGTCTTTGAAGTCAAATTAACGGATGAGGTAAGACAAAATGTATTGGCTAGGAAGTCAAATTAACGGATGAGGTAAGACAGAATGCATTGACTAGGAAGTAAAATTAACGGACGGGGTAGATGATATATGCCTAAGAAGTCAAATTAACGGATGAGGTAAGAAAGAATATTGCCTAAGAAGTCAAATTAACGGACGGGGTTAAGAATGAATGTATTGCCTACGAATGTATGATGGGACGGTAGCGTGTAGGACGATGACTTGAACAAATTCACACTTTCATGGCATTTTAAATTAATTCTGAAATGAATTGCTAAATAAGATCATTTTTATTATTTTATGGTGTTGAAAATTGTTATTGCCGTATTGAATAATTTATATTCTATGATTTGTACGTCTATTATTTAAATTTTTATATTTCGTGAATAATTATTTAGCTTATTCGAGTTTTAGGTACATTCTCTTTTACCGTTTACATTAATTTAAACAAATTCGTGTTTAGTAATATTTCAACATGAAAATTATTATTTAGGTGATATATTACTCAATTTGTTGTAATCAAATAATAAATGCGAAATTAGTTGTATACAACTTATTGAAACCAAGAGCTTATCGACATGTTTTCAGCGCAATGAAAAAAATGTGATTTTTGTACATTCATTTCTTACAAGATACATTAGTTTGATTTGAAAATAATTGCATACTAAAGTCTTAACCAAAATTTTAAATGATAAACATGTATGTACGGACGTAAACTCAAATTTTGATGCACAATAAAATTGTGAGTTATTTGATAATATCTTTTCTTTGACTCTGGTTTCTATTATGATTAGTGATTTTTTTCCTTCCTTGTTTTTCATCGTTTCTTTATGGCGAAAGCTTACGCAATTTTTTTTTAACCGCATGCCTGGCGTCCTAATATCTATTACTTTGTACACTACATCCCATGCGACCAAAGTCCCTAATCATCAGTAGGTCTCCGCAGTGACCACTATTGACCTTTTGACTGACCCACATCATACATCTCAACTTTGACTTTTTTTTATCAACTGCAGGCAACTGATCTGAAACTTTGTACACTGATATACCCTAGATCAGTGTTTCTCAAAGTGGTGGTCCGTGGACCGGTGCCGGTCCGTGGGCCATCCGCCGACGGTCCGCAGAAGTTATTAAAAAAGGACAGAAAAAGTTCTCAGTGCAGGAAAAATTGTGCACCGGTCCCTGGTGCAATATAAAATATTCCTGCCGGTCCGCCATGCTAAAAATTTTGAGAAGCACTGCCCTAGATAACAAGACAAAATTAAGATTAACCTTCACTTACACTTGAATTACTCCTGCGGATTTCTCTTGAACCGCAGTGTAGGTTCCAGCAATGAACGTGAAAGAAAACAAAATGTTTAGCTTCAAACTTTACTTTGCGAAATATCAACCAAACATTTCTCTGATTGATAAACGTGACTGATGTACACAAACGTGTCATTATATGTTTTAGTAGATAGGATATGAATGTTTTAAATTGAATGCAATTATAAATATGTATTATTATTTTTATGTGAGCACTGTGAGGCCAGCTGCTTGCTGTGGTACTGTGCTTTATAAGTTCTCAATTTATTACTAATTTATTATTATTATTATTAAAACAAATCAAAAGTGTCTTTTAAATGTGTCATCAGTGTCATCATATATCAAAAAATCAAATACTTTAGAAAAAACAACAACTACTCTATTTATCAATCCTTTACCAAAGACATCAACATAAATTGTCCTTAAAACGTCAGAAATGTAAGCATCCTGTAACTTTAAAAGTGCTTGTTGCCGGAATACATTTAATAACAAACATTAAAAAATAAGGTACACAAATAGTAAATAATCAATTACATTTTACTCTTGATACACTGGGTAAAAAATTAAAATTTTATTAAAACTATTGTTTATATAAAACCATGTCATTTAAACTTAGTCTCAAACTATTGTTAGGAACTTAATGTTATTTTACACACCTCATAAACAATGAAATTGAATCGCACACCAAACAGCACCTTAGGAAACTTTTAAAGCGTCGCCTTAAGCTACAAACTCAAACCAGAGAATTGATTGGCAATACTGTCTAGAAGACATGATTAGACTTCATGACTCCAATACGCTGCAATGAACCTAAACTAGGAGGTTAACATCTTTGTTGTTAGCATGACGTAGCTATGGAAGATGAAGATTCAAGTGATGGTAAGTTACGAAGCTGTGTCTTACATTCTTGTTTAAAGGTCGCAAGACTTGTTGCTTATATAGTTACTCTCACCTTTTATTTTATGGATCAAATTTATTGATTACATGATATAGATTAATGTATGTAATAGTTTTTGATAATCACGTGTGTGACAATGTAATATAGACGTCACTTTGAAAGTTATAGACACACCATAAACTTATTAAGATACAATTATCAAGCGTTAACTACTATTGCTACAAAACAATGTTAAAAAAACACGAAAGCAAATAAAGAAAATAAGACACTTAACTTATTCTACTCTGTAGCATAGACGTAAACGTGAGCTTTCTAAATGTCCTTGTCCTTGTCTTTGCTAGTTATATAACCACAATGTCTCGGAAACATTTATACTAACGTCAGAAAGAACCCAAAACCAGTTTAGAAGCATTCTGGTATATATAACATGGACATTAAAATAGTAATCATGTTTCAAGAGTCGAGATAAATTTGATAATTTAAATACTTGACACTCTTGCTCTATTTTTTAAAATTAAAGTTAATTCGAAGAATGAGCCTGATCAAGGAAAAGAGAAATCAGGCCGGAAGAGTGTTGACCATTCACAAATAAGTTCCCAAGAGGATGAAGTAAGCGTGCAAGATGAGCAAGAGAAGCCAGAAGACATTGCAGCCTCGCGCAATGGAGAGCTGTCTACAGAAGGTAGCCAGTTCAATCCAACAGATCAGGAAGATGAGGGGGAAAGAGTCTCAACCGATGAACGAGACGGAGCAAATATCGTGGTGCAGCCGACTAAAGCAGAGGTTCACCCGGATTATCAAAGCGATAGGCCACCAACACCATCCCAGTCACGACTGCTCGCAGCAAAAACTGGAGATTCCGCCATGGAGACAGCAGGGGAAGCTCCAAGCAAAATTATGTCCAGTATGTCAGTGGACACAGGTAACGAAGAGAGAGAGGACGATGAGCCACCTGAGCAGATCCAGTTTGAGTGGGCAGCAGAACTCGACGAATATGATGAACCGGATGTTTACCCATCTGAAAAAGATTATAAATGGGTTGAAGAACTTGTGGAAGCATCGGACGAAGATGAGCCCCCTGACGCCGACAAACTCGTCGACGAGGCTGCAACAAGTGAGGAGCCGGGCGTCGAGGATGCATCAAAGGCGACGGAGCTGCAAGAGGGTGAGGTTCCGCAGGACAAAAAGGAGGGCGAGTCGGCGGCGGCGGAGGAGACGCAAGGTGAGGGCAAGGACGTCGACGCGGAGGAGGGCTTCGAGGCGGCGACGATCGAGGCGGAGGCGGAGCCGGAACCGGAGCCGGAACCACCGAAGAAGAAATACAAGAAGATACTAGTAAAGAAACTGGTCGAGAGACCACCAAAAATACATTACAAGCCCGAGGAAGTCAGGTCAGACTACATCAGTAGTGACCCTGATTTCTTTGTTCTGCCGCCTTTTCATTTAATAGATTCGTTCGGCTATGACAGTCAGCGTATGGCAAACCTTCATGTACTTGACGAGAAGACACTGGTGTACATGACCGGATATGTACTGACATTTTTGGATCATACGACCATGAATAAATTTTACTTAACTTGCCTTGGTGGATCTGGCTTCGGTGCGCTTGCCGTTCACCCCAGCAGAAGACTTTTTGCTGCCGCAGAAAAGGGTAAAAATCCTGTCATAGGTATCTGGTCATGGCCAAAACTCCAGTTGTTTCGACAACTTCGAGAAGGCACCAACAAAGTTTACGCGTCCGTTAACTTCAGCCCCAATGGAACGCTGTTGGCATCTCAAGGCGGAGAGCCAGACTTTCTTATAACAGTCTGGAACTGGCTTGCAGAGATTCCAGTTTTACGAGTCAAGTCCCATGCCCAAGATGTCTTCAGGGTTACATTCTCCAAAGAGCTCGCCGGAAGACTAACAACTTCCGGGTTATGTCACATTAAATTTTGGAAAATGGCGAACACATTTACCGGTTTGAAACTGAAAGGAGACATCGGACGATTTGGGAGGACGGAACTGTCTGACATCGAAGGTTATGTAGAGATGCCCGACGGGAAGGTGCTCAGTGGTAGCGAATGGGGCAATCTCTTGGTGTGGGAAAATGGACTCATAATAGCAGAACTGTGCTTGAGGGTGGACTACCCTTGCCATGATGGCATCGTCCGGCAAGTCCTGCTCACAGATGGGGAGTTTTACACCACAGGTCAAGATGGCTGGGTCAAAACGTGGAACTTTGACGCCGTTGATACAGCGGAGATAAACACAACAGAGGAGAGCATCAAAGTCCCGATAAAAGTCATGGCTCAAGTACAAATAGCAGATGGCGCCGACATATGGTCAATAGTTCCAAATGTTCCTAACCCCAGTTCTAATTCGGTATACTGGTTTGCTCAAGATGGGGCCGGGACCATATGGAAAGTAGATCTTAGCTTTCTGAATACTGCAAAAGATCCGTTTAAAATCTCGACCGCGCACGGAGGGCCCATCGTGGCGTGTCAGACGTGCTCCACGAATTATCTGTTTGCGACTCTAGGACACGATGGTCAGATTAGAGTTTACGACTATATATCCAAAGAGTTGCTGGCTCACCGCAAGTTCAGCGCCCCGGGTTCTACCTTACTCTGGCCGTCCCCCTTACTCGACGAGAAGGGAATGATCATTTTGGCAGGATTTACTGATGGGACCTTTCGTGTCCTATCTTTGTCTGGCGCCCCTCTAAAGCACCTGCCAATGTCGATTGTACTTTTTAACGTTAAGAAACCACACAGCAGAAAGATCACAAGCATGGCCTTGGACAGTGAGGGTCAATATTTTGTCACTGGGGGAGAAGACGGAACAATCTTCTTCTTCGACGCCAAAAAAAATTTCCTGCCTATGGTTTTTGTTGCCATGCCAGAATATAGAGCCGTCAGCAGCGTAACCTGGTGTCATAAAAATCAGGAGTCCAATGATCGAGCCGTGTTAGTCGTGCTTAGCGGCGCTGTCCTGCAAGAGGTCATCATGCCCGAGTGGGACCAGATTCACAATGAGACATCGTATCATTTCATGGAATCAAAGATGCCGAGGCGCTACGCTTTTCACAGCATCAAGTCTCAACTACGTCATAACGAAGAGCTGGAGAGGGAGAGGCAAGCGGAGGAAGCGAGACAAGCAGCCCTAGAGGAAGAAAACAGGATAAAAATAGCTGAAGGCCTGGAATCCCAATCTGAGCAAGATTTGCGGTTACTTCAGGAGGCCGAGGAGATGGAGAGGTTCAGGCTCGAGGAGAAACCCAAGCCAAAATGGCAGCCGTACTACCCGCCCGAAACCAGTCCAATTCTTTGCATGATCCCTGGACTGAGAGACGAAGAAATGTACATATCTATGGGAAAATATGACGCTGGTTATATCTACCACGTTAAGATTTCAAACAAACACAAAGACGAGATCGTACCGGAAGAACCAATGTCTGCATTTGCCGTGGAAGATTCGGATGACGTACCTATTACTAGCTACGCCATGTCCAATGATGGTGAATATATTATCTTTGGATTTGAAGATGGCAGAGTTCGGTACCAGAGATACATCTACTCATACGACTTGGAAAATTTAGGCCCTCATTGGACTAAAGGCATCCATGATTGCGTCAGAGGGTCCATCACGTCCCTGGCTATCGACATGACCGGATCTTTCTTGGTGACGTGTGGAAAAGACGGTAACTGTTTCCTTCTCAGTTTACTTGATCCTGAGGCTTTGGCGGAGATTATCGGCGAACTAGGAAGATTTGAGGTGGCCGAAGTCGAGGTGCCAACTGATGTTCAAGACATCACTGAAAAGGATGCGTACACTCTAGAAACATTTAAAAACATGGAAAAGGAAATGGCGCTATTAGCCGCAGCAAAACGAAATAAAGCAGCGAAGAAGGAAGAAATTGTTCGCCTACGATTGCTCTATTGTGAAATCTTGAGGAAAAACAACGAGCTCCCAGAAGACTCTCGTCTGACTAAAGTAGAAATTTGCATCACATCCGACAATCAAGCTCGCAAAGAAAAGGAATTGGCCGAGTCCATGAAACAGCTTGAAATGGAGATGGCCTGGGACACAGAGAGAAGCTCAATTGCCCTGAAGAAACTCAAGTCTGCGTACAAGGACACACTCGACGGAGACCTGTTTATGCTAAAAGCCTTTAACTCCAATTTGTGCGTCACATCCTTCCGTTTACCGAAGCTGCCTCCGTTCTACATGGACGCTAAAGATAAAGTGGAGCATCAAACGACTCCGCATGCCATAGAGTCCGACATCCTAGACGACGATCTTTCCTCTCACACCAGCTCCATTCTACACATTGAACCCAGACCTAAAAGGAAAGCGGGAATGGATAAATTCATTCATCAAAGACTTGTCCGCCTATGGGAAAGAAAGCAGCGGAAAGTTCACCGCCAGCAAGTATGGAAAGAATTCATGGCCACGGAGCCGAAAGGGAAAGAGTTGAGGGAAGAAGATAAAGCCATAGAGAAAGCCATGGCCAACATGGGAGACATGAAGTTAAAAATGGCCGCAGACTATAAAGTTCCGGAAGACAAAAAATTAACTGAACATCGAGCACGCAAGAAGCTGGTCTATCTGGAGGAAATCATTTTTAATATAAAAAAACAATTTAACTTGAAAATGCTGGCGCTGAGGGAGCAAAAAGTTCAGTACGTGAAGAGAATGAAGGAGTACAGACGTTTGATTGAAGTCAATCGAGCCGTTCTCCCCCCAGAGGAGATCATAGAGGTGCCGCAAATTGAGCCCATGACCCTGATGGAAAATCCAAATTCCTACATGGACTACAGTGAAGAGGACATCAAAACATACAAGAAACAAATTGAAGAAAAAATGAAAGCGGCCGCTGCACAGGCCGTTACAAAACAACCGAAAAAAACCGAAGCTCCAGTCAAGAGAAAACAGTTTCAAACACAAAATGTTAATCGAAGAGGTTCGAGCTCGACCAAAGTCGGGACAAAGGAACGTACGGAAGAATTCACTACCAGAACCGAAGAAGGTCATGACCTCGGCAATTTTGTTGAGGAAATAGTGCGTGATCCAACTCCATTGGAGCTATTGATCACTAAGGTCTCCGTCGAGAAGGCAAGATTCTACCAGCGCTATTATGCACAGCTCATAGAGGTGGAAAAATTCGCTTTTGATGTTAAATTGAAAATAATGAGGCATAGAAAACTGAAGCTTGAATATCTTCTAAAAATAGCCGATGAAAGAATGGTCCTTCTGACCGATGAGTTCATCCTCGCTCAGCGGAGTGAGGCCATGGAAGCGTCCATCGAACAGAAGATCGTGGAGTCAAACAGGGAGAAGAAGGAGTGCAGCAGTCAGGTCAAAGTCCTCATGAAAAAACAGGACATCATTAAGAAGGACATTGATGCCTGTGTCAAGCAGAAAGCCGCTCTACTTGCTGAAGTCACGCAAATCGCAATCAAAGCTCCAGGATTTGAAAAGTATTTGACTCGCGTTTTTAATAAAAAACAGGCCAAGCCGACGAAAGCTCCGACAGTCGACATTTCATCGGACCCTTCACTGGCCGAGAGCGATGAGGAGAGTGAGTCCAGCAGCGACATGGACATTGAAGATGAGGACGAGGATGACGACGGTCTGGATGTGGACCTCCCGCCGTCGGAACTCAACAAAGACGTTTACGATCAGGTGGTCGAAGTTCGACAAAAGCGATTCGCCATAGACGAAACCGAGGCTGCTGCACGCGAGAGCTATGACGAGGTCACGGCCAGTTTAAATTTGCTGAAAGCGAAGATCAAAGAGGCCGATAAAAGCCTGGACTCCGGTAAGAGAGATTTGGAAGCGTTCATCAAGGAGAAGCAGTCGAAACAGAACAACTTGGACTGCGCCGTGTCATTGAAACTGAACCAAATTTTTGTCCTTGACGCCGATCTGAAAGAGGCGCTCTGCACTGGCCACGACACGATTCAACAGCTGAGAAATCGAATACCAGAGTTGAGAAGAGAGATGACGTTGCAGAAGAGGAAAGGGCAAGAAATCAAGAAGCAACATTTTCAACTGCAACAAGAAAAGCACAAATTCCTTCTGAGGTAAGCATGTTCAAGCATGGGCAAATTTAATGAAGTTTAACAATCGTTTTTCTTTCAATTAATTTATTTGGAACATCACTATTTTAGAAACTATGCCAAAAAGATGTCAGTCTGAACCATATCTAAATACCGCAAAAATTTAATGTCTAATTCGTTGTAACTGAGATGATTCGTCTAAAAATCAAATTCTGTTTTCTATGTTTTTATTTCAATATTATTTACACTCGTGTAATTGTCGGGTCTAACGGTACATAATGTTTAGTTGACCATTCTTATAGCGGTGATATTGAACATGATCTGTCTTCCTAAATAGAGTTTCTTCAAATCAAAGCTACTTGTATTGAAATATTGCTCTGTCTTAGCTGTCAAAATTTAAACACGTTTTGTTTCACTATTTCTTTTACTACACACGTCCTGAGGACAGATTAAGTTTAATATATTTTATAGTTTATTATTGACGCATCACTGTAACTACTCTAAGGCAATTTTTCCTTATCTGGCTGTATTACTTACCTTTTGTCAAGTTGTTTCCTCCAGTATTAATCATTGAATATTTACTGGGACACACGTCTTTTATATTACATCACATTATTGTGCAGCATTTAGCCTAAACTTGTTTTTATTCATTTATTCTGTCTACAAGTTCCCTAAATCTGTTCCTACCTGCAATGATTATGTTTGTACTTCCAATTATACGTTTCAAATATCATTTTACATGCTTATCACCCATTAGTATTTTTTACCCTTTACATTATACGTTTTAACATATCATTCTGCTTACATCTCCCAGTATTCTGTTTACTCCCCCTTTTACCCAATTTACACCTCACATTATCCCATTAACACCCCATCATCCTGTTTACACAACACATTATCTGTTTACACAACACATTATCTGTTTACACAACACATAATTCTGTTTATACATGACATTATTCTGTTTACACCTCGCAATATTGAAAAGACTTGAAGACATGAAAAAGCGTTGTGACTCAGAGATGTTAAAGAAGTTTGGAGCTGTGACTGCTATTGAAGACCTGGAGAATTTTACTATTGACCCCGACATCAAGGTCTTGCAGAAAGACCTCGAGAGAGAAGAGGTTCAGTATTGTGTTTATTTGTATTAATGAGTATTTTTTAAACATGGGTTTATCTCTAGTGTCAATCGTATCATTGGCTAAATAGAGTATAATAGCAAAGTCTCAATGTTGATAAACGACTGAACATCGCAAAGTTTCTGGTTCACGTGAGTTTTGGGGTAGTTGAAAATGCATTGTGGTAAATAATCCTGCAGATTTGAGTAGCTAGTCATTAGTAATATAAACAAGTAATAAAAACTGGAAAGAGTATTTAAACGCAATTCTCAACAAAGAAATTCCGTTCTTTTTTTATTCAAGGCAAAGCATTCTAGATTACATTAAAAGTCATTTCAAATCACTGCTAAAATATATTTTCTCTATGACGTCATATCCCTTAACGCTACGTTTCACCAAGAAAATGTCAATATAATGCGCACCGCAAAACATTCTGACATTAGCATTCACAAAGCGGGAAAACCCCATTAACTATCATTCTAGATTACATTAAAAATTCATTTCAAATCAATAATTCTGAAACTAAACAAAACAATTGCTTTCTACAAATTGCTGCTAAAATTACGGGAGTCGAATGAAAAGATATTTTTCAAAAATTCCTTCTCCAACATTGTTCTAAATATTATCAGCTATCGTTTGGCATTTGTTTCAAACCGATATATGTTATGTTTGGCGAGACATTGACAGAATACCGATATTTTTTTCGAGTTTTTTTTTATATTTCCTAGGGAAATCCAGTAAACCTTTTCGGTATTTTTTTGGCCGCTGCACATCTTTGGGACCTCCTTAGCATATCTGCAAAAGACCCGAACCCTCTATCTGGTATGGTTTAGGAGGAATTGCATATGCAAGCTCGAACAGTGCGCGGCATTTCAAATATATTAATGGAAATCGCGTTAAAAATTACGTTACTCGGGCTGTTAATTGAAATAACCTAATACGTTTTAATATTCATTTACAATGAGTTACAAAACAAAATAGATTATTTTGTCTTGATCGTTGCGATTTGGTTATAGAGAGCTGGCTGATAAGATGATGCCGGTTAGGGTGAAGATTGACCCTTGTGTCTGTCAACTTTGTTCAGAAGCTTGTAGCCGTGTATCTTATATAAACCACATATCTTAAAATATACGAATGTTATAGAAACTATACTAACCATGTTACGTTTGCCCCAGCTGTATCAAATATACTTTTTAAAAAATATTGTTATATGACCGTGTTGATGGGGAAGCCGTATTAAATATACATGTCTTGTGCTCTGTGACCAGGATTCACACGGCGCTGACATGGGGAAGCTGACCTCCCTCCACAGAAGAGCCATTGGTCAACGCGTTGACGAGATGAGCAAACAGGCAGAGAGGATGTATGGTAAGGCAGAGATGCTTCAACAGGTCAACGAGATGACCAAAGAGATGGACGAACAGATGCGAAATCTGCCAACTGAATATGAAGATCTGACCACGAGGAAGGAAATCAAATTTCTTTCAAAGGTTATAGAATAATTTTAATTATGTTTTTCTAGTAAATTATCAAAAAAATGTATTTGAGTGCCGAAATCTGATGACAACGTAAATGACATCTTAAAAGAACTACTTTAACTTAAAATCTTACAAACCCATCTAATTGTCATAACATTATTAACATATGGAGTTCATTGTTGTCCATATTCTGAATTTAGATCACAATAGACCAAAAATGATCATAGGCATATTGATTCTGCTATGATTTCAGATTGTCATAGATCAAGAGAGGATTCAGTGGCGTAACTAAGGGAGGGGGAGGGGGTCAAAATTTGAAAGTCTCCTTGGGCCCTCACTTGAGGGGGGTCCCCCAAAGGATCGTCCAATTTTTTTTTACATTAAATATTACGCCACGACCATGTATGCAGGTTCCCCCAAAGATGCCAAGCCCGGGCCCCCAAATCTCTAAATACGCCACTGAGAGGATTATAAACATATTGATTCTGCTATGATTTCAGATTGTCAAAGATCAACAGAGGATTATAAACTCCCTGAAAACGGAGATCACCAGAATGACGTCACGGCGTATTGCCCCACTCCCACCCATAACGCGGGCCCAGTGACCTTAAACTTGATCGAAACCTGCCACCTATTGCTTTGTTGGGGGGGGGGCGTGACGTTTAACGCGTGTTAGTGTTAAGGTATCCGTTCCCCATATAAAATTAAAAAGTGGGGGACGTGAATTTTTTTTTAAATTGTGTTTTAAAAGGAATTTGAAGAACCGTCATATGTAAGACTGTATGTTACTACGGTAGAGAAGCAGAGATTTTGTAAGTCAAACAGCGAACACTTGTTCCCATCAACATCACGCTAGACAAGGATCTACTTTGACCCAAGCTGGAGTTTCCCGCTGATAATTTGATTGAACTTTGGAATGAAATATATCTATTCTTTTAAAAAAGGGAAAAGATGAAATTATAATGTGTACCTGTTTAGTATCTAGGAGGTAAGAGAGACTAATAATGAGTGATAGAAGAGAGGCATGGCATAGAATGGACTTTGTTCTCATAACATGACGTCACTGGTTTTACTTCATTCGCTCTATGACCATGAGGAATGGACAACCTTATGGCAGATTTCGTTTTGCCAGCGCTCTTTTTTTCTCTCTTATCTTTAAACAAATATTTTATTCCTTGTAGCATTTTAGCAAGTAATTTCTTAATTAATTTTACCAAGTGACTTTTAGTTTACTAAATTACTTCAAAACCTTTGTACGTTAGTACGAGATTTTTCGAGTGACTCTAAATACGTTCATGTGAAAGCTGCGCAAAGAGATGCGATACGTGATATTAGACAAAAGGCCACTTAAGGTCATTGAAAAACAGTGGACACGAAGTCAGAGCTTTAGAATGAGAAGATATATTATACAGTGAGCCAAATTTTGGGAGAACTCGACTAAAGGTATTTAAATTATTGGAACATGTATTTTTATTATACTTTCCTCCATGAATTTATTCAGAAAGTTTAAATGCTTGAATATAAAACATATCTAAGAAAGTGTATATGCTTAAATATATAATATACTATATCTGAGAAATTATATATTCCCTAATTTATACTATATCACATCTCAAACAGGGTATAAACGTGAATATAACATTTATACAAATGGGCTATCAATCTGAATAGATAATATAACAAAGAAATTTTATAAATCTAAATATAACGTATTTTTCAGAGAGTTTATATATCCGAAAATATAATACATTTTTAAAATTTTAATTGGCAAACTAGATGTTATATATTTCAAACGTGTTGGTTGGTAAGGTCGTTCAATATTTTCTTATTAAATAAAGCCAATAATTGTTTTATGATAAATTTAAATGGTAGCATTACATTATTTTGATAACACATTATATTTAAAAGTGTGTATTCTGACTGATTTTTATAATTAAAACCGGCTTTAAACACTCACTTTGATAATCAGGATTTTTCTTTATCTATTTACTTATTTGTTCATTTAGAATTTAAATTCCTATTGCATGTAGAAAGTTTCCGCTTTCTTAAATCTGTTTGGAGATATAGATATAAATTAAAGAGCTTTACCTACCCATATGTTAAAACTTTATCTATACCCCTATGATCCCTTAGTGTATCCCTAAAGATAATCTCTCTCTCTCTCTCTCTCTCTCTCTCTCTATATATATATATATATATATATATATATATATATATATATATATATATATATATATATATATATATATATAAATTAGGGCTGCGGAAATTAACGATTAATTTCTCAATTAATCGTTAATTTTTTTAATGATTATATTTTTTAACGATTAATCCACCCACCACTTATAAATGTACTGGAAGTCAATAAGTAAAATATTTCGGCCGATAAATATAAACTAATTTACGGATCATTAAACGAACATTTTGGTTTTAAACTATTGACTGACGTGAATGTTAAAAATGTTGATAAAGGTTATTGTGTCCATTGAGAGAAATCGTTTGCCTACCATGCAATGTTTCCTCTAAGTCTAAGCTTCGTTGGTCCGTGTGCAAAGTTTAAAAAACAACAACTTGTGTGCAAAGTTGCACAACGTAAATTTTTGTGCAAAATTTTACAAAATGTGCTGCTCGTTGATTCTCAACTCCTTCGTGGCGTTGGTCAAATATCTGCGCAGCCGCACTTCTTAAAGGGAACATTGCTGCCATGGTTCTAAAACTTCGCATACATATCACCTGCAAACAAAACATCCACTACAGTATCAGGAACTTCTGCTGAGACAATCTAAAGCTATGTGAACGATTGTTCGGCTCGGCTGGTTATATTGTCGATAAGACCCACTCATCAATTGAACCAAATAATGTAAATACACTTGTCTGGTTGCGTAGTTGGTTAAAAGATGTCATATAAAGAAGACATTCCAGTGTTATTTCGATTTTCAACAAGTACGTTTAATAAATGTTACTTATGACACCATGAACGTCAATTTTTGGATTTAATAGATAATTTTTCAAAAGTTAACGATTAAATTTAAATTAATCGTTAACAGCCATCATATAAATATATATTAACGTTATATACCCCTATAGTTTTGTTCTATCGATCGCTAAAGATTACCTTTATAATTTCGCATGATCTATCCCTATATTTTAGCTCTATCTATCTATAAAAAGTACCTTTATCTACCACTATAATTCAGTGTTATCTATACTACTAGTGTATTAACCGTAAAAAAAATGACGGAAGTCTTCTACATAAATACATTTCAACTGAAAAAAATTATTTTTAAAAAATACACATCAGAATAAAAAGTAATGTAATACAGAACTTTTATTTATTTTATTGATTTTTAATTTATTCATTTATATTCATATTGAACAATTTTATGTGGAACGTTCGAAAAGAGTTATTTTTAGTGCGGTAATTTGGTGCGCTGCTTTCTAAAATTAGTAGCGTCATGGACATGACAGACGGGACAGACAGACGTGACATACATTGCAAATTATGTATGTTGATAGTTTAGATTTATCTACTCACGTGGTTTAGCATTATGTAGTAAACGTATATAACTTAACCAAGCTAATTTCTCTGTATTGAAGGCCCTGAGTAAAAAGGAAAGCAAAGCGAATTGTTGCACAGGTTCAAAATTTGTTCTTGGTTCCGGATGACTTGATGACGTCACGTGACACCACAAACATCCTCTCCTCAAGTTCTGGTTCATTCAACTTAACACTAACAATGATTGGCTAGTGCCAGGTCAGACCGTACGTCTGAAAGTACTTGAGCCAGCCTGCCACACACCGAGTCAAAATAAACAATAACTAGCCATGTTTCGGTAACATAAACAATAACATGCCGAGTATGTAAAGGTAAATTGTAAACTTTGGTGTTCAGCTCGCGGCAGCCAGCAGTAGAATGTCTGTGGAACTGAATGAGTGAAATTGAAAGAGACACTTGCCCCTCAGGTTTGGAAAATGACAATGGTCTCATCTTGAATAGAAAAGCGAAGTACATTTCACTTAAAATTGCAAACTTTTTTGGTTTATTTATGCCAACAGCTGCGTAGAGAGACAGTGGTGAATCAGCCCCGAATGACATTTTCTTCTTAAAATTTTTAAAAAAATATCATATTTGCAGATTGCAGATGTATAGTTTAGAATGTGGGGACAAAATCTTGACTATCTTTTTTGAACGAATCTAAACTAAACCGGCATATACATTTATTTCATTAATAAATACAAATCTTATCTTATCTGTTACAGTCGCTCCATCTTTACAGAAGATTCTTGCGTCTTACGCTTATCCGTGGTATATGTCTAGTCTTGCATTTTATTTTAGAGTTTTAAATTTTCAAAGTGTTGCAGGCCTGCCAACCATTTCAATTTTATCGGAATTATACATATTTTTTAACCCCCAATTCCAAAATTCCTACAAGACCTTTAAAATTCCAATTTTTCGACCATTAACATTTTTCACGTTAAAAAAATCAGAAAGTGACAAAAATAAATAAATGAAATAATTAAAATATGAGTATTACCGGAAGTGATATATTTCAATGTCGAAAAATTTGCAATCTATGCCAGACCATATCATCTATTGGAAGTTGTGGGTTCAAATATTTAATTTATTTAGTATGTAGTTCTTAAAAGCCAGCGCCCCCGAGGTGCCGCGACCCAGCGCGTGGACCCCTATATAGATTTTTTTTATTCTTGGGAGGTTGGCAGGTCTGTTGTTGGTTTTCCTGGTTTGATCAGGCAACCCATTGCACGTCCAAATTCCTGACGGACAGAGCGAGAATTGTATGTGTTTGTTCTTGCATACAGAATGAGTGTTTTTATCCCCATGTCTATCTGAGGGCTGTATTAGTTTAGATTGTCTTATTCAATTTCATTAATTATGATTAATATGAATTGATGAAAATTATTTGTTTTTTCCAAAGCTGTTGCTTTCCTAAACTCTAAACTAATCAAATAAGAAATATTCCCATATTCCAATGTATCTCTCTTGATCTTCTAAATATATTTTTTCTCATTTACTTATTTATATTACAAAGTTATTGAACGGCACGGGGAAAATTAGCAAATCATTCGATTTTCTCAAAAACGAAAATGCGCAGCTTCTAGAAACAGAGAATGTTTTGCACACAAGCAATGACATAGTAATGAACAATGTTCAGTTCAAACGATGCTCTGCATAATCGGAGGACAGTTATAAATTATTTGTTTTGTGTAAAGTTACTTTGCTCTTCAATTTAAAAAAAAATGGGGGGTAAAGCAAAACAAGTAAAATGTTCCATTAAAGTTTGTATCATCCGACTGAAGAGTTCATGCGTTGACTTACAGCTGCCGGAAATATACGTTGACTCTGCCAAGACAAATCGCATCAAGAGTTCTCTCTCGTAACGGAAGTGGGCGTGATCACTTTAGTGTTTGCCAATTTGTCAGACTGAGAAAAGGTCAAGCCTACAGCTGCCGGCCCTGAGAGTCCCGAACAGTGGAGCGATGGCCCAGGGGTACAAACACGCGGGAGCAACCCCTGCTCAGCTCTACACGTATAGTACAAGTTATTTCTTCTGATCTCTCACTGTACAACTCTAGCATGGAGCTTCTAGGCCGAGACATTCCATGTGAAACTTATACCGTACACTTCTGGGTACACCAGTTGTGTAAGTTTATAATTACACATCTAGTGAGAGCAGTTGCCTTTTCAAAAATTACACACCTGTCAGAGAAGTTGTGTGTTAAACTTAACACATCTGTCAGCACATTTGCGTGTATAATTACTTCAAATATTTCTATTTAGCCGGCATGTGAATACGGTCATATGTTTCTGAAGATCTGTATTAATTTGCTTTCATATTCACTTTGGTTGTCGTGGTGTGAGTGTAAGAAATAGTCGTGTTAATCCATTTGGTCTGACCATGATATTTTCGATGTGATGAAGCGTTGTGTGTGCGCTTTATTACGTTAAATTGTTCACTGAACCCGACAGACAGCCCCGACAGACAGCCCCAACAGACAGCCCCGACAGACAGCCCCGACAGACAGCCCCGACAGACAGCCCCAACAGACAGCCCCGACAGACAGCCCCAACAGACAGCCCCAACAGACAGCCCCGACAGACAGCCCCAACAGACAGCCCCGACAGACAGCCCCAACAGACAGCCCCAACAGACAGCCCCGACAGACAGCCCCGACAGACAGCCCCAACAGACAGCCCCAACAGACAGCCCCAACAGACAGCCCCAACAGACAGCCCCGACAGACAGCCCCGACAGACAGCCCCAACAGACAGCCCCAACAGACAGCCCCAACAGACAGCCCCAACAGTCAGCCCCAACAGACAGCCCCAACAGACAGCCCCAACAGACAGCCCCAACAGACAGCCCCATCAGACAGCCCCAACAGACAGCCCCAACAGACAGCCCCAACAGACAGCCCCAACAGACAGCCCCATCAGACAGCCCCAACAGACAGCCCCAACAGACAGCCCCAACAGACAGCCCCAACAGACAGCCCCAACAGACAGCCCCAACAGACAGCCCCGACAGACAGCCCCAACAGACAGCCCCAACAGACAGCCCCAACAGACAGCCCCAACAGACAGCCCCGACAGACAGCCCCGACAGACAGCCCCAACAGACAGCCCCAAAAGACAGCCCCAACAGACAGCCCCAACAGACAGCCCCGACAGACAGCCCCAACAGACAGCCCCAACAGACAGCCCCAACAGACAGCCTATTTTTTTCCGCATCACTTATAGTCCGGAGCGTCATCTTCGGCACACAATCCTATGATCACATTTCAGCTGGAACACGCGAAGCTAAGAGGTTTCTAGAGGTACGTCAATCTGTGCAGCCTCTGTGCAAGTCCTTTACCGGGCCATTGAACAAGGTTTAGTTCCTAGTTTAGAAGGCATACCTCGAAAGCAGAAAGTGAATTAGAAGATCGCGTTACATCTTTATATGATAATGGTCAGCAGATATGTTCCCTTCAAGCTGCGCGGTTGCGCGGCTGCTCAGATATCTGAACGACGCGGCGCAGCAATTAAGAAATTTTTAAAGGATAATATTATTTTTATGATTTCGGTATGTAAATGTAAAACTTTGCACAAAAAGATGGATGCTGTGCAACTTTGCGCACAAGTTTGCTATTTTGCTCACGGATCAACGAAACTTAGAGGGAACATTGGTCTGCAGGCATATTGGTTCTCACATTGTAAAAAAAAAGGGGGGGGGGTTACATGATACATGAAACCTTTATTTAAAATGTGTCAGTCAAAAAATGCACAGAACCACTCTTGTAGTCCATGTGTCTACTATCTTCCACAGCGGTCAACGCTGAAAGTCTGTCACTTGCCATGAAAAGTGTTTCGACTAAATTAAAATGAAGCCAGACATAACACAGCTTATAAGTGCACTAAGTTGTTCACAACAAATATCACAAATTAAAATGTTTGTTTAGAAATAAATCCATGTGTTTATTGTCTTCCTTATCTCATACATAACAGTATAATAGAACTATCTCCATCTCATTCAGTGGCGTAGCTGGGCGGGTGCTGGGGTGCGGTGACACCCAAGTTACGCCACATTCACCATTTAAAGAAAATAAACAAATAAATAAATAGTGGCTTTAATTTTAATATCGAAATTTTATGTTTTATTTGTTTATCCTTTATACTTTCTGTGTCATTCAATACATGAACATTGTACAATAACTTCAGCTGCCTATCAATAATATTTATAACTTATAGAATAAGTCACCATTCAATGTTCTACTAGAACTTGACAGGTCTCAATCAAATGTCATATGCTAGAAGATTTTATTTTGACATGTTATGATTTACAAGCTACTGTCATAATTAATATTACGATCTGAACAAAAGCTTTCATAAAATTCTGGACAGGACATCATATGCCATATCAACCAGATTAAATTTCTTTCAAATTCGTAAGAAATAATCAACGAGTCTTTTTGAAGATCGAAAATGTTTGGACGTAATAATCCAGGGAGTTTTGAAAACAGGATCAATAGTGTGGATTGATAATAATTTACACAATATTAAACTATTTCAAATATTATATACTATATTAATTTAAAACGATAAAAAATGTATTTTTTTTTAAAATTTCAAAGTCACTAAATTTTGTATTTATACAATTATTTTATTACAATTTTTACTAGTCAAGGTGCCTTTCTGAAAACTTACATAAACTCAAAATTTATTGAAAGGAATACATTATAATCTATTCCTGATAATTTTCAATTATATTTAGTAAGCACTACATAAGATTTCCTGCTTCTTAGATAGTAAGTATTCAGCAGATGTTTGGCACGTTAAATAAAATTAAAAGTTAGAAGAGACAACTTTTTGTGTGAAGAAAAAAATAATTTTAAAGCTTTAGTAATAGTAATAGACTGTACTATACCACTATACCGTGTATAGGGCTGTAGTGTGCCCACTATTTGCTTTTCTCAACTGATACCCTTTTCAATGGTAAGGTTGATAATTTGATTATAATTAAAATATATTTTTGTACGGATGAAGGCATTTCCCCAAAAGTTTACACCTGTTTGACATCTATCATTAAAGCGTAAAATATATCGTTAAATTCACGCATAATCTTTGTATATCCTTTATCTATTTTAGAACATAATTGCAGTACAACTCTGTATAATAAAATTTTAAAGTAACATTCTTTTCTAGAAATCTGAATATAGTGTACAAGTAAACACAACTTGTGTTTAAAGTTAACAGCCACACTGTTATATTTTTGGGCATTTACTGCTTGACCTTAGACAAAAAATAATTTTAAAAAACCTTTTTTCTATGCCTACAAGAATTAAGTTTGCTAATCTCTGAATGTCCAGCGATAATATTAAACGACGGTGAAACTCGTCCAAGATTTGGGTTATACCCGGTGACTGAAAGCACTAGAATAACAACGTGCTGCTGTGTGTCAGAGCAGACCCTATACATAACAACACACTATCACCCTATACATAACAACACACTATCACCCTATACACGACAATATACTATCACCCTATACATAACAACACACTATCACCCTATACATAACAACACAGTATCACCCTATACATAACAACACACTATCACCCTATACACAACAACACACTATCACCCTATACACAACAACACACTATCACCCTATACACAACAACACACTATCACCCTATACATAACAACACACTATCACCCTATTCGTAACAACACACTATCACCCTATACATAACAACACACTATCACCCTATACATAACAACACACTATCACCCTATACATAACAACACACTATCACCCTATACACAACAACACACTATCACCCTATACATACATAACAACACACTATCACCCTATACATAACAACACACTATCACCCTATACATAACAACACACTATCACCCTATACATAACAACACACTATCGCCCTATACATAACAACACACTATCACCCTATACACAACAACACACTATCACCCTATACACAACAACACACTATCACCCTATACACAACAACACACTATCACCCTATACATAACAACACACTATCACCCTATTCGTAACAACACACTATCACCCTATACATAACAACACACTATCACCCTATACATAACAACACACTATCACCCTATACATAACAACACACTATCACCCTATACACAACAACACACTATCACCCTATACATAACAACACACTATCACCCTATACATAACAACACACTATCACCCTATACACAACAACACACTATCACCCACAAACATTCACATTTCATGGCATTCATTCAATAATAGCATATACAGCACATGTATCCAAACCTAACTTAAATATTACTACACATTTAAAATGCCGGCATTCCTTACGCTACCCTTAGACGTGTGATATAGTTGGCCAATTAGCTGATAGTAACTATATAGAATATATTAGGCACTTTGGAATCAGTCATTCAATATTTCATCACAAGGTAATCCACAGAATCGTCACTTGTACTACTCCACAATTGAAAACATTAACTAAACACTGCAGCAGGTCTCTTAGTTTGCATATACTCGTTGTTGAATTATGTTCAATATAGAAATAAAGCTAAACACTGTAGAAGGTCTCTTAGTTTGCATATACTCGTTGTTGAATTATGTTCAATATAGAAATAAAGCTAAACACTGTAGAAGGTCTCTTAGTTTGCATATACTCGTTGTTGAATTATGTTCAATATAGAAATAAAGCTAAACACTGTAGAAGGTCTCTTAGTTTGCATATACTCGTTGAATTATGTTGAATATAGAAATAAAGCTAAACACTGCAGCAGGTCTCTAGTTTGCATATACTCGTTGTTGAATTATGTTCAATATAGAAATAAAGGGCTCCTAACAGTCTTCACAAATTAACATTATGAGTAACGTACTAAACTTATCTCCAATTAACTCTAGTATATTTTATAGAGGTCATTACTGCATTCACTTCAGATTATTGTGTGTGGTGTCCCCAAATTTGTTGTAAGGAGTATAGAAATTAATAAATCTGTTTTGACTTACTGTTTGCTATTTACTGTGTATAGACATCATCAATTTTCATTTTACTTATAAGTTAATATATTGTTAACATATATGTCCCATTTATCTTTGTCTATAGACCATAGCAGAGATTTAGTAGCATTCTATATGATACCTAACACACTGCTGAAGATGATTTGTGGCCTTGGAGTACCGCAGTTCACAATAAGAATAAATGTTGTTCTTGTTTCTGAAATAATGGCATAAGTTTTGTTCTTGAATTCATTTTTTTCGCTCACACTTTTGACATATTTGAAAAAATCCATGTCAATTTCCTCCGAATAAAAATTTACTTGAAAAGCTCAGAATTTATTAACATAAAAAATAAAACAACTTAGAGCTCCATGTGTTTAACCTGTAAGTATCACTGGTACTAATTAAAGAAGGTGTGAAAAATGCGGGACTTGAACCACAGGTGGTCCGCTAGGGGGTACAGTGCAGCCTGTATGTTAAAGTCGACATGTCTGTGCTTAAAACCTCGGCTGACTCATCAGTTGCGGCCCCTTGACGTTTCATGGCCCACTGATGCGGCCCACGCCCTAAAAAAGATTTATCTCGGGGTGAGCGATATTTCTAGGCAAAACACCATCCTAATATAATTTTTGAGTTAACCAAACTCGTATGGTCTTTTGTCGTGACGTGAAGAAAAGGGATACGTTTTTTCCCATCCTTATTCTAAGCGTAGATCTATTTATATACATGTCGCGTATTGACAGTTATCTCGCCATCTTGAGACAGCTAGTGCCCTGTCATGTGCCACGCCCCTTCCATCCGCCACACACTGAAAGCGTAGCTCAGTCGCTCGTGCGCCATGTAGCTGCAGCTCGAAGGGAAATATTTCATCTCGGCCTCATCGCTCCGCAAGATCTGAAACAGGAAGTCAATGTATCTACAGGCTAGTTTCAGTGTTTGAATCTTGCTGAGCTTGTCCGAGGGCAGCGTGGGAATGATTTTCCTCAGCTGGGAGAAAGCTTCGTTCAACGACTCCGTCCTCTGGCGTTCTCGGACATTGGCCAGACAGCGCTGGACCTGAAGCTCCTCTGGAGATTGAGGGCTCTTCCTCCTGGCTTTTCTGGCCGCTTCACTGCTGGGAGAGGAGTCCTGCTTGAAGCTTCGTTTCCGCGAACGATGTTCCAAAAAATGATCTCCTCTGTTGGCGTCCCCGCAACTGTCTTCAGAAGAACATGACCGGGGAAACTCCTGGAATAGAAGAAACATGACGTTTGATTGGCTAGGATTTATACAAGGTGATTGATTTGTTTGGATTGGAAAAACACACCATGATGTTGAAATTGAACCTTCTTTCATTCGTTGCTCTATAATAAGTCTATATTTAATTTTAATCCGTATACATAACCATGAAAATAAAATATCTTTCTAAATAAAGCCATTTAAATAGAGTAATTTCATCGAGTTAAACAATTGGAGAGCAATGGCAGCCTCTGTTTCAAGGCAAATTTTGGCGGCTGTTGATTTAAAAAGTCAAGAGCAGTAACTTCAAACATGAACCGTTAGCGCCAGTTTTGGTTTACGACATCAGTATCGACTGGAGAGTTCAATCTATCGCACTTGATGTGATATCACGTGGGGTTTTATATTGGAATGGTTATTTTGACCTGGCATAAACCTCAACGAAATGTTATTTACGAGCGTTCAATGTTATCATTCGGTCCATTCTCTTATTAGATTGTTGGAGCAAAACGTTTAAGTAATGCACCATTGAAGAAACCCAAGAGGAAATAACATTAAGTGTACGTGGGAGATTTTTTTAAGAAGGATTGCATTAACGGTTATAGCGCAAGAGGAATAATTTGATTACGAGCGAAATATCCTGATGAGCCGGTGAGGGGGAGGGGTGGGGTCTGGATTTTAACGTCTGGTGGATTTTTAAATTAAATTTTGACAACTTTCAACTTTTCTAAACATCTGCTTTAACAAAATTTTACTCGCAGAAATGTAAATTTCTTTTATGTAGTTAGACTGTAATCTTTTAGTTTCTGTTAGGGCTGTAGCGGATTCAATTTTTTTAAATTTGGCTACATTTATGAAGTGAAATCCGGCCGGAGTCGAAGCCGAAGACGGTGCTAGATTTGTAAAAATTGCCGGATTTGCCGGAGCCGGAGCCGAAATCCGCGACACCTCTAGTTTCTGTATTAAGACTTATTATACTGTAATGCTTTAGTTTCTGTACTTAGACTTGTTGTACTGTAATGCTTTAGTTTCTGTACTTAGACTTGTTATACTGTAATGCTTTAGTTTCTGTACTTAGACTTGTTATACTGTAATGCTTTAGTTTCTGTACTTAGACTTGTTGTACTGTAATTCTTTAGTTTTTGTACTTAGACTTGTTATACTGTAACTCTTTAGTTTTTGTACTTAGACTTGTTATACTGTAACTCTTTAGTTTTTGTACTTAGACTTGTTATGCTATAATATGTTAATTTCTTTAGTCAAACTTTTTATACTTTACTTTCCGTATTTGGAAATATCTATTTTTTCTTAATTCTTTCGTGATAAACATTCTCAACTACAGTTCAGCTACATCTTGATTTTCAACTTTGTTGCAAGTTATAAACTTAAAATGCTTCAACTAAGATCTCGAACACAGCAAAACATTATCTGACAGACTGAAAATTATCACGCTTTACTTAAGTTTGCGCAGTCATAGAACGTAACAGCTGCAAACTAAATCTCGAGTCATGTCTATGTCATTGCTACTGAATCTTAAGTCCTATGGATCTCACAGGGTGAACCGTCAAAACGGCCCCGACATACGGCCCCAGACAAATTGTTGAAATTTTTAAACAAAAACTGTAACTTTTTTTGTTTTGCATTTTAAGTTTTGTCAACTTTTTCACCCTTAAAAAAAGTGGTAAAATTGTAAAATTATTTCTTGTGATATTATATTGTTTCTTGTCAACAAACAACCGTTATTGGTACCATTTCACGTAAAGGCTATTAAATTCACTCTTATGATGTCATTATTATTGTTTATTGTGAGCCATGAGCTAAACCTGACCCTGAATAGGTGAGTAAAAATGCGAATATAATATTTGATTGTACATTTTACTATTAGTCCGTCTTTTAGTCCTGAGCCGTTTTGTCGGGGCCGTTATGTCGGAGCCCAATTGTCGGGGCATTTTGTCGGTGAACCATGTTAAAGTGGTGAATTTTACAGCTAAAAAGAATTATCAACCAATGAATCTAACAAATTCTGAGTTCTACAGCTAAGGAATCTCACAGATTCAGAATCTTAGATCTACACAGTCGAACAGCCATCATACTCCACAGATATCAAGTCTGGATCTTGTGCTTCACTGGAGGCAGATTCGAATTTAAGCGCAAGTAGTACCACGGTACCAACCCTTTAATAAATTTAACTAGAATTTTAAAACGAGAAACTTGAAAAATGTCAGTTTAAAATTAGCGTACACTTAAGGTTTTGAAATTTATTATTTTTTAAAAATAATCTCTTCGTCAAAATATATAACAGAACAGATCGGTATTCTTTCGATAAAACATGTTTGTTTTGATAAAGTTTGTATTTATAGCTGCCGAGATTATCGCTCAAACCTACTAAAAATTAATTTTAAAAACTTTGTTTTCCTTAAAAATATCTTTTAGTTTTTAGTTCATTACAAAATACATTTTTTTAAATATGAAAAATGCAGTACAAATTAAATCTATAAAATAGAGGGCATTCCAATTTTAGGAAGATGGGCAAAGCAAAGGAAATACGATATTTTTATGTCTTTAAAAGAAAACATAAATTGAAATTGTAATGAGTGCAAAAACAAAATAATGAACTATTCTACAATACTATTCAGTAGGGTTCTACCGATATGCATTTTTCCGATAATGCCGATACAGATTTTACCGACTTTTTTGTGTGTGTGTGTGTGTCTATGAGTGGCGATATGAGTATTTGTTAGGATAAAAACCAGCTTTCATATTTGATGACGTCATTCTTAAATATATTACTTATTATTTATATTTTATATGTTAGGCTACTGGTTTAATTAAGACAAACGTAAATTAAGAAACAAATCGTACAACTTCATTTGAATTTAGTGTTACATTTTATGAATGGTGAACATTATGTTTTTAGGATTTTTAGTTTTAAAGTTTGAATTTTTAAATTGTAGTTCAATTTGACCCAATCCCCTATGCATTTTATCTCCACATTTTGTGATCTAAATTCCGCTGTTCATGTCACACACATTGTTTTCTCTCGTTTTAATAATGATTTTATTTTCAGCTTCAATGCTATAAATAAAACTATTATTTCGTAATTGAATTTTTTTTTATTAATAACTCTTTTAACTTTGTATAAACAGTAAAAATTATCTTTAAACGAAGTTTCTGATGTGTTTACAAGTTCCAGTTCACACATCTATCATGACCTACATATGACAAAGCGAACTGTCCTCTAAAAAAAATTCAAATAAAATTAGAAACTCCGTTTGAACCTTCAATTTTTACACATAATTAATTCCCCCCAATAATTGAACGGCTTTTGGACACGGCCACCATTTATGAATGAAACAATGAGAACAAAGCAATAGTAATAGAGTAAAAATGAGGTTGAAGGATGAATGGTTGCCAATGACAACAAGTCTGCACACGGTACATTTTGTTATTCTGTAGGAAACGAAATGTTTTAGACTTAGACATCTGCGATTCTGCGTGCATCTTTGCTATTATAGCAATAACGATATACTCGGCTTTAGGCATCACTTACACAGTATTTTAGAGTATACGAAAATCGGCCGATACCTAAACAATACCAAGCACATGGCACGGTGTATCGTGGATGCACATATTAATAATAGGACTCTATTGGTTCTTTCAATACCAGTATCGGGGCGATACATTAATTTTTTGAGATATTTATAAAACAAAAACTACAGATAAATGATTTTTTTCTGAATTTTTGGGGGTCAAAATGTCACTTATTATGAAATATCGGTGACGTCAATATCGCACCTTTACATGATATCGATACCGATACGTCGATATCCTGATATCGGTGCCGATATATCGGTCAGCTGGCCCCTACTATTCAGTTTAATTTCAATCTTCATATCGCCAACATGTTATTTTGGAAAATCTATTACAAAATTACCAATGCTATATTTTTAAAAATAGTATTTATTTAAAAAAACTTCACATTATGACACATGTGTTTTTGATTAAAGAAAGAATGCTGTAAAATCTCGCATAATTTGCAATACAGTTGATAGCCATACATAAGATAAATGACAATTAGCGACAGATTTTTACTTTCCTGATTCACTGCCTATTAGTAAAATTAAAAGCCAGTTGTTTTCTTGTTTAAGCAATAAAATCTATCATTGATAAATGCATCCGGGGCATTAAAATCGGGACTTTGTTCAGTGCTTTGAAATGTACGTTTTATTTTGCTATTTCCTTATTTTGCACTCGAGCATAATTTGTTCTATACTGATAAATAGGTCAAAGAGATGCTTTTATTCGGATAACTGTTCTTTGTTAACATATAAATCTGAAGTCAGTTTTACACACGTACTGTGTGCTTATTCCAAAAAATCAGCCTTGTGTGCAGCTGACTTTACGTATTGCTGGCCCTTAGCTTCATCTACACCATTCAACAATGCACTTAATGACAAACGAGTGCAACAGAGGTACATCAGCGATACAACAATACAACAACTGTACAACAATGCCAGAACGTCCAGCCCTTGGTGACAGGTAATGGCCAAACCCGAGCAGTCAAAAATGCCGTGGCAGCGTGTTCCATCCGCTGGCACCCCGAGCCATGTCGGTATGGCGTGGCACCATGTTCACATGCCCTGGCACCCTGGGCGGGGCTGGTATGCCGTGGCAGCAAGCTCACATCTCCTGGAACCCATGGTGGGTCGAGATGGCGTGCCTGGAATGTGGCGTGCAGGGGATTTCGTCTACCCAGGAGCATTGGGCGCTTTGTCAAGATATCGTGTACGCCTGTGTTTTACTTTGTCTTGCTGTTTACGATATCTTGAACTCACACCACGGAACGCTTCGTCAAGATATCATTTACCCACAATGCCGTGCACTTAGTCTAGTTGTCATGGGCTAACAATACATGGCACTTTATTTAGTTGTCATGGACTAACAATACAAGGGACTTTGTCTAGTTGCTATGAAATAACAATACCATCCACTTTGTCAAACCCTCATTGTGCCCTCGTAGGTTGGTACGTCAAAAACGGAACCAAAGCACGTTAAGTTTTGTTGAGTTTTTTTGGGATAGCATGTACCAACATCATGGTTAACTTTCCAAGATTTCATGCACCAAAACAAATTATTTTGAAAATTACCAAGACAACATGTAATCACAGTGTGAGTTTGTTAGTCAAGCTACTCCAGATTACATGTGTCGTGGTAACACACAAGATCAAATGATATAAAGAAATACGTTATCTGAAAAAGATAAACAGAAGTGAAAGGGCGAAAACAAAAGTCCTCTACAAGAGTTCCCCCTCTTGTTTTCGAATAATGAGATGAAAATTTATTGTTTTACTCAGAGGGACATTTTCATAATGAGTTGTCACCCGATTTTTTAATGGAAATCTTCCTATCATTTAATGACCCTTACATTTACAGATACATTTTCTTATCATTTGGTGACCCTTACGTTAACAGACATTATCCTATCATTTGGTGACCCTTACGTTTACAGTTACATTATCCTCTCATTTGGTGACCCTAACGTTTACAGTTACATTATCCTCTCATTTGGTGACCCTTACGTTTACTGTTACATTGTCCTATTATGTTACTCTATACTAAATGACCGTATTGTGTGAAAAAATCTACAAATAATTATAAATTAACGCGTATTGCTATTATATTATGTGAATGAGTATTTTATTGAGATGAGTAACTACATGAGATACTACATTAGATGTTCTCGAGCAGTTGGGTGAACTTACATCTCAACCGAGCGAAGAATGTCTCTTTTCAAAGTGGATTGAAACATTTTTAAAAAAATTATTACATTCACCAGAGGTGGATAATTTATTTATTAATTTTTTTTAGCTTGGGGGCCACTTAGTGGTATAGCGGATTTAGCGAAGGGGTCGTTTAAAATAATTGTATTCTATAGTTAATATGGCATTTCATTTCAGAAAAAGTAAAAATGTATTATACAAATTAATAAATAAAATGTATATAAAACTGGTAGTTGTGTTATATTTATTTATGTCCTATTTGTCTATATGTCTAGCTGCTAATAGATGAATAACTTGTAAACAGGGAATGAGTGAGCCTGACAAGACGTTACGTGCGGTCATTCTCACTCGTACTCATACCCTGTTTACAAGTTATCCATCCATTACTCTATACACCTGATTGCAGTCTCACCCGTATTTTGTCAAACTGCTAGCAAATCTAATTATACAATAATTATACAAGTGCACCCAGTCACACTTCAACGCTGGTTTTCTGAATGTCTTGGCGGGCAACAAATTACATTGTGGCGGGCCGCATTTGGCACGTGGGCCTCACTTTGCCCACCCCTCCAATACATCATTTGTAATTTAAATGATATGTCATCAAACTTTAAAATCAGTTCAGTTGAATATTGAAAATTAAATGTCTACAAGAAGGAAGTAGGACATTTTTAAAAGATATTACCTTCAATGATTGTCGAGCTTCCATTGATGTCGATATTTCAAAGTTTGTTTCGTTATCGAATGAAATGATATTTTTATTGTGTTTTTTTAAAAAACTGCATGTTCATTGTTGGCTGATTGACGGATAAAAACATTTCATATTTTCAAACAACTTACATCAACAGTGTTCAAAGTTGAGCTCACACCGAAATGTATTTATGGGGCATTAAATAATTAAGCTCTCTCTGTAATAGACATAACTGACCAACATACACACTACCACTTAGTCAGTGTAGATTGGTTATGACAACAGTTAAAGGGTTTGAAGTGGAGCATTTAAAAATAAAATCCTAATATGAAAAGCCATATTTTAAGGCCGTAAAAATTATAATAAAATGTTCGTGTACAATAAAAGCCATGTTCCAGTTGGGTGGTTGGTGTACGGAGTTAGAGCAGCCAGACGTCACGCGGTGATTGTAATGACGACTGAGACGTGATAGACACTTCACACGGCCAGGCCTGGGAACACCGGCCAACTTGTGCAGGGGGGGAGTGTGTGTGTGTATTGGGGGGGGGCTATCGTTTCACAAGGGTCTATCTAATGTTTGGATTTAATGTGTTGTGAAAATGTGGTTGGGTTCACGGGTTATCACATGTAGTTGTGATATGCTCTTGTGGCGGAGACAGAAAGGGAAAGTTTTTTTTTATTATTGTCTTAACCCACGGTAAACTTATGCTCACCATAAAATACAAACTTCTCTCCTAAGATGTCGTTAACACTAACAGTCTTGCAGGAGTTAATCTTACGCAGACATCATGCAACAAGCTCGATTATATCACAAGAAAAAGGAATTTGAGTGTGTGTGTCTGTCTATCGAAAGTTGAAACTCAAGTTTAGGGAATAAGTAAAAGAAAAATTTGCTATGATTATTTTGTCAAGTCTTAAAACAAGAGGCAGTTATGCGGGTCTCAGTGTGTATGAGCCAATGATACGAGGTTTGGCTTGTGATTTATTGTGTGAACAACAGGCGGTAGAAGATTTACTTAGAGAAGAGAAAATTCAAATGCTGATATCAAATGGGTTACTGTTTGTGTTACACAAGAACTGCCAAACATCTAAAGAACATCATTCCAAAAAATATCTGAACCTAAACACAATCCAAACGGCATCCACCCAACAGGTACCAAACACCCACTACCACCCAAACACCCACTACCACCCAAACACCCACTACCGCCCAAACACCCACTACCACCCAAACACCCACTACCGTCCAAACACCCACTACCACCCAAACACCTACTACCACCCAAACACCCACTACTGCCCAAACACCGTCAATTTTCCTCCCCCCTCACAGCACCACCCTCCACCCATGTTCAAACTCATTAACTACTTCAAGTACTTACAGCAAGAGAACTCTCGTCACTGCAGGGGCTGAGTCTACTCAGAGATGCCTGGTTAGTGCTGCTACTGCCTCCTAGAGTGCTGCTACTGTGAGTAGTGTGACTTAAGGAACCGTGCGAGTTCACTAACGCACCATGTGAGTTCACTAACGCACCATGCGAGTTCACTAACGCACTGTGTGAATTCACCAATGAACTGCTGCTGTGACCGGTGTGATAGAGACTCATGTGGTCACCCGATCGTCCCAGACTGTCCATCGCTGCTTGGAATTCGGCCTCTGACTTGATGACGTGTCCTTGGTGGTCAGTGGGGAGAAGCAGAGGCACTCTGCTTAGTCCGCTATGGAAGCCGTCCATAACATCTGAAGTCCGGACAGATCCCTGGTACTGTCAGTCACTTTAGAGATTAGGAGTTTTTGTGTAGCCAGATGAGCTTGTTATGTAGAGTCTCGAGGTCTAGCCCTCGTGTAATAAGAGTGCCTGCAAGACAATACAAATGGTTCCATTCAATTATTGATGAAATTTTTGGGTTTAGCTGATCAAACAATACAACAAATTCATGAAAACAATCTAATAAAGACATTATAAGACATAAGTACATAACTAACATATAGTCAGTCTGTTCTGTGATCGTCTTGCTATGAGGTGTGTGTATTTTTAAGGTTTATAAAACACTACTTAAATTGTATCGCATATGATTCAAACCAGTGACATTTTTTACTGCTTTTGAATCAAGTTTTTACGGCCCTCATTTGTACTGCAAACAGATTCTTATTTGTGAAAGGTTTTTAAAAGTCCTTTGATCAAATCCTACGCCAACAACATGTCTTAACGGCAACGAGAAATGAAGCCCAGGAAATTACGAGACACCTTGAAGATAACTAAGGAATATTGAGAATTAAAACAAATATTTGCATTGAATTACAGCACGAGTTTTAATTAATTATTTTGATTAACTTTTATTTTTGACATCAGAAGCTCATTAATATCATCTTTCGTTATTCCTTGTGTTATTTGTCAAGTAATTAAGATTACGACTGATTGCGCCGAAAGTATTACCCGAGTAAATTATTTTACCATAGACGCCATATATGAACTCATCAAATGATTGATAACGGATACCCTCTCATATGAAATCCTCGTGTTTGGGTTAATTTAAAACTTTACCTGACATTAATGACCACTCCAAGATAACAATTTCCAAAAAATGTACACTTCTTTAATCCGATGATTATAAACCTTCATTTTGAACGACCGGGTGAGTCTCATAAAGCGTTCATTTATAGATGACGTAAACAGTCTGGTTCACGATATTTGATAAAAGTTAATAAAATGATTTGATTGCAAATCTTTCGTTGGCTACTGATACTTGTTAGTGCAACTAGTAAATTATTAAATATGTTATCCTTTTTACCAGACAAACTGTTTACTTTTCAAAACGTAATTATTAGTAGTCATTTATTTGAAAAAATTATCTTAAATGACAATTTCGATTACTAGTCTATACCAAATCTGTCTTTCCGCTTATAAACAAGGATAAAATTACGTCTAAGACTTCTAAGCTAATGTTAAGTATTCTAACAACTTTTTGCTCAATTCAACTTTAAAAAAAAATCAACTCATCTACAGTAGAATATCATATATCAACTTAACTATATTGCTACAGCTCTGTTAGTGTGTGTTTGCTTTCAACCTGTACACAGGTACTTAGCGACTTAGCTCTTATGTCTTATTGGAGAATATTCAAAACTGACAAGAATAACACCATTACTTAAATCATTAAACCTTGAAACACTAGAGGATAGAAGAACCAAGAGTAAAGTAGTAATCATACATAAAGCTATTAATCCTAATTTAGAAATATAACGCAAAGTTAACTTAATACAACCCTCAGATAGACATAAGTCATAAGGATAAAAACACCTTTCTTATTCCCTATGCAAGAACAAACACATACACATTTTCGTTCTTCCCGTCCGGAATTCGGGCGTGGAATGGGTTGCCTGAAGAAACCAGGAAAACTAACACTTTATCAACATTTAAATCTCTAATAAAATGCAGGACTAAACACAAACCATAGATAAGCGTATGACGCAATAATCTTCTGTAACAGATAAGATAAGATAAGAAGATAATAGCTGCGTGACTTGATTTATCTATAAAGACAATTAATATATGAATACAATTTTAGCGTACGTTTGATTATATGTTGTATGTATCCTTGTGCAATCTATGATCACAGCTTTAACATTTAAAAAGCAGACCACCAACTTTTTGGAATGAAATTGTGTACTGTTTATTTTTATGTGTTTCAAGCATGTCAGTTAACATTAAGGTGCAACATGTCATTAACCCTCTGATCTCCGAATACAATGTCATGACATGAGGTTATTAATCGGTGACTTAAACGGTCATGTTCATCACATTTGTCGGTGACTTAAACGGTCATGTTCATCACATTTATCGGTGAGAGACAGAAAGATTATCCTAATCCGTGGCTTACCTTTGAAACTAAGAATGCAGCCACGTGCAGAGTTTGATGACGAGACTCCTCGCTGATGGCCGCCTACTAAAATCTCCTTTGAAGCTAGTGCGAGGGCTTATCATCCACTCTCAGATACCAAAGTTTTCTCCCTTTGTTTTCAAACTTTCACCTTTTATCGCCTTCTATCGCATCGTCTTCAATTTCCAGACTAGCTTTTCTTACCCCTTTTCTTTCCCAGTTCTTTTATCGCCATCATTCTTTTATTGACGAACTCCGGTTTGATTGACAAGCTAATCACACCCTAAGCCAATCTTACAAGCCAATCCTATCGCATGATATCGTCGGGTTGAGCCCGCCCACCGACGGAGAGATTCTCTACCCTCAGCGTTATTCTTCAGTCTACCACGTGGGACAACTGAAGCATTGGTCCGATGGTGGAATTATTTCCCCTGTTTCCACGGCAACGGGGTTTCGATGCCATTATGACAGGTACGCGTAAGATCGTTCATTTACAAGTCAAGTTTTCTTAGAACGTTCAGTTCACGTTCTCAGTGGGAATCCGAATAAAGTGACACTTCCTCTGTCAATACTTATACGAGATATTACACAATACCTCAATACATAATACCTCCCCTGTCCACATCATTCAATTGCTTCTCACATTACAAATTACACAATAGGACTACACCCAGTCATTTCACAACACCTTCTCACTTTACACAACACCTTCTCACTTTACACAACACCTCCTCACTTTACACAACACCTTCTCACTTTACACAATACCTGATCATAATACGCAATAGATGATTAACTCCTCTGATAGCATAATACCTTGTCATGGTGTACAACATCTCTATACAAAATACAATACATCCTAGACAATTCGCAACATCCTCTCACTTTACAAAATGCAATGTCTTAGCACAGCGGTTCCCAACCTGTGGGTGGCGACCCTGGCGCCAGGGTCGCGACGGTATTCTGCGGTCGCCAACTTTCGACTAAAAATATTCACTCTCGTGCAAATTTGCTATATTTTGTAAAAACGTTATTGAAAATTACTTATATAAATTTCATGGGGGTCGCGGGTCACATAGCTTTTATAAAATGTGGTCACCACCCAAAAAGGTTGGGAACCACTGTTTTAGCATATTACACAATGCCTTAATTTCCTTGTTATATTGCTCAATACATCCCAATATTACACAGTACCTAAACTATCATGTCATATTACTCAATACATCCCAATATTACACAGTACCTAAACTACCATGTCATATTACTCAATACATCCCAATATTACACATTACCTAAACTACCATGTCATATTACTCAATACATCCCAATATTACACATTACCTAAACTACCATGTCATATTACTCAATACATCCCAATATTACACATTACCTAAACTACCATGTCATATTACTCAATACATCCCAATATTACACAGTACCTAAACTACCATGTCATATTACTCAATACATCCCAATATTACACAGTACCTAAACTACCATGTCATATTACTCAATACATCCCAATATTACACAGTACCTAAACTACCATGTCATATTACTCAATACATCCCAATATTACACAGTACCTAAACTACCATGTCATATTACTCAATACATCCCAATATTACCTACTTGCCAGAATAACTTCTTATATATCAAAACACCTCCTGGCGTCTTAAATAATCCATGGATAGCACCAAACTTCCTTATCCTCATATGTTTCACACCAATTAAATTCCATATCCTCATACGGATCTTACCAAACTTTCTTATACACATATAGTTCATCATTGTCTGCTTATATTTAACATCATCTGTACATGGTCCATTAAGCCTATTGTTCGACAGATTTTCGACCTATATTTATGGTACCTGCCCTCCCCATCTTTTGCTAGAGAAAGAACCAAGCACCAAAAAAACCAAAGTTTAAACACGGAGCACAATACAGAAATGCGTCACACTTTCATATATATATTTGGCCTTAATTTTATCTTATCTGTTACAGAAGCTCATTCTTTACAAATGATTATTGATTATTGCGTCATACATTAACTCTAGATATTAACAATATCTGGGGGCGTATGTTGCCTGATTATCTCCAAGTTACGCCAAAGATCCATACAGTAAAGACTACGACTTTTAATATATTCCAGACCTTTTTACATTGTAAATACCATTATAGATTCTAGGCCAATATTCCTTAGAATTTGTGGACTAAATATCACAATATCTTAAGGTCTGTGTTACGTTATAGTTGTTATTGATTTGTATTTCAAAATTTGTTAGTGTATGCGATATAATGTTAATTTTACATTAATGTAAGTCTCCACCCCCTAAGGTACACTTCATCATTCACCCACTCATTGGGCAAAAATTGACTTTTTCAATGACAAGGGTCAAGGGTAAAAATGTTCAAACAATACAAACACAAAAAGCAAGTCAATAAGTATAAGATCATGAGAGAAATCACAAACTGAGTTTATTTGTAATCGCTTTATTTATAAGAAATTCTGTTATGTACGTCGATCAGCTTAAAGTAACTAGGCCAAAACGTGCATCTCAATGAGTTGCCCCATGTCCTAAAGTTACTAGGACCTGTCCTACTCAATAAGTTGCCCCAATTCCTAAAGTTACTAGGACATGTCCTACTCAAAGAGTTGCCCCATTTCCTAAATTACTATAACAAAATGAACATCTCAATGAGTTGCCCCATCTCTTAAAGTTATTATTATTCGAACTAGGACAAAACAAGAACCTCGGTGATATGATGTCTACCAGGACGACACACTGCAGATACCTTTTACTTTATTTAATAACTTTTTTAAAAATTATCTTTAAAAAAAATTTTTCTAAAGTTTTCAGAGGAAGGCTATGTCGATGTGTTGGTGGTTTTGTAACGTCTTTATCATGAATAACATTACCATAGTCAATAATTTAACCCAAAAAAAAAGTTATTCTGAGGCAGAAACGGCTACGGGGTAATTTCCCTTTCTGACCAACTAGGTGACGGTCAAAAGGCAGCGTCCATTGTTAGACTGTTATCTGGACGAGCCCTGGCCCCAGGCGGTGACGTAATTGCTCAGTATCCTGTGGATGGGTCCTTGTATAATATGATGTGTGCAGAGCCTGAAGTGCTATTTACCCGGTCGACGGTACAGCCGTGTCGGACATGCACTCAAGGGGATGGAAGATTTCACACCTCGTCAAGTTTGTTTGATTGACTTGTAATATCTCCACTGGAGTCCATACCTGCCGGTCAGCGAGGAGCCTCGAGACCAAGCCTCGTAGTCTGGTGGTCATCTGGAGCTCGTAGCACTTGTCTGGACCAAGGCTGTTTTGAACAAAAGGATTTTTACAATAGATGAGAGTTTGGATTGAAGGCAGGTTAAGAAACAAGCTGGGATATACTTGAACCATCTTACACTTAAACAAACGAGTAACAGTAACCGTGTAAAGATAACAGAATAACATATTAATAAAGTACTACCTTGTATGTCATAGATATAGTGCAAATGTGAGAGACAGCAGAAATCATATATGTGTATCAATTTTTAGTTAACGTTTAGTGTAACATTAAAACTATCCTAAGTTTTTTTGGAAATCGTACGAATTCGACCAAAAATGTATTAGCCGTATCTGTCCTTACATTAAACAAACAATTTAAAGCATAAACATGAAAGAAAATAATATTACTCTTTGCTTGCTTTAAACTTAAACTTACAATATGTAAAAGTTAATTTAAACGAAATTAATTTCTTATTGACTTAATAAAAGGAAAATAATTTTAAATATTGGATACATTTCTGGTCGGACTCATCTAGTCTATTGAAAGATTAATAATTTGTTTAGAGAAGAGATGAGCAAGAAAGACAATTTAAAAGGAAAGACAAATTGATATGAAAACTAAATGGCAAGATAGTTCATCCATAAAATTAAACGCGCGACTGACGTATCGATGGTCACGGGTTCGAATCCATGTGAAGGCCAGGATTTGTTCCTGGGGCCTAGGGCGTCCTGAGTCACCCAGCTCCGAATGGGTACCTAACACTAGTCAGGCGGCTGGGTAATGCGTGGAACCCACAAAGCCGTGGCCTGTGAACACTGCATCACTTGTCATGGTCTGTGGACGCAATTATCTTCTGCATAGAAGGAGCGTCTGTATAGATAAGATAAGATTAGATAAAAGGAATGATAACCCGATCAAAAAATCAAAAAAATCCGAAAAGAAAACTAAAAGGAACGTTACCGTGAGCAGACGTATATTTTTGTTGACAATAATAACTGACGTCTGGTTCACATGCTTCAGATTTAGCATCTGTTAACATGATTTGATTCACCTGCTCTACTAACGGAACTTGATTCGTTTTGGATTTTGTTTTTAGCCGTTTATTAGATCCATACACATCTGGGCCTCCCCTGAGAACCACACAGCAATGGATGCCCAATCACACAGCAGTGGATCCCCAATCACACAGCAATAGTTACCCAATCACACATCAGTGGATCCCCAATCACACAGCAATGGATGCCCAATCACACAGCAGTTGATCCCCAATCACACAGCAATAGTTACCCAATCACACATCAGTGGATCCCCAATCACACAGCAGTAGATGCCCAATCACACAGCAATGGATGCTCAATCATGCATCATGGATCCCCGATCACACAGCAATAGATGCCCCATCACACAGCAATGGATGCCCAATCACACAGCAATAGATGCCCCATCACACAGCAATAGATGCTCAATCACACAGCAATAGATGCCCCATCACACAGCAATAGATGCCCAATCACACAGCAATAGATGCCCCATCCCACAGCAATAGATGCCCCATAACACAGCAATGGATGCCCAATCACACAGCAATGGATGCCCGATCACAAAGCAATGGATGTCCGATCACACAGCAATGGATGCCCGATCACACAGCAATGGATGCCCGATCACACAGCAATGGATGCCCGATCACACAGCAATGGATGCCCGATCACACAGCAATTGATGCTTAATTATAAAACTAATTTACTTGCATTACTTGCATATTCTGTCACTTGTTCAAACAAGTTACTCTTCGTATAATTGAAACAAGTAGTTGCTGCTTTGTTAAATTGAAACAAGTAGTTAGCGCTTTGTTAAATTGAAACAAGTAGTTAGCGCTTTGTTAAATTAAAACAAGTAGTTGCCGCTTTGTTAAATTGAAACAAGTAGTTGCCGCTTTGTTAAATTGAAACAAGTAGTTGCCGCTTTGTTAAATTGAAACAAGTAGTTGCCGCCTTGTTAAATTGAAACAAGTAGTTGCCGCTTTGTTAAATTAAAACAAGTAGATGCCGCCTTGTTAAATTGAAACAAGTAATTGCCGCCTTGTTAAATGGAAACAAGTAGTTGCCGCCTTGTTAAATTGAAACAAGTAATTGCCGCCTTGTTAAAACACGTTACTGGATGTATTGTTAAAACCAATTATTTTATGAGAATGTGTGGTTAAAAGTCAACATATGTGTGTACATTAACGGTAGCTGTTAGCTGTCAGTGATGGTGGAGGCTGAGGACGGTTTGTGTGTGGTAGGGGGGTTAAATGGCACGCCAGGGCTCCTAATGGGGCATTCAGTGACTGTTCGTTGATACGGGGGGGTGCATCCTCTAATCTGAGAACCACTCATCGCCACAAGTCAGGGGACAAGGTCTGACTGTGATAGATTGAGACTGACCATTAAGACACCGTGATTACTCGGTCCCCAGGGAAGTACCATGCCCCAATATCTTGGAATGAAATCTCAAGGAGATGGTGCTGGGAAGAAAAACGAGGATGCATTCTAAGAAGTCTAACTTGTACTGTCTATGTATTTGTGTTGTTGTTCTGTGGCGTCTTGTCCGGCCTATACGTACCATGTTTTAATAACATATATTTATGTATCTAAAAGCTTGATTGCAGTTCACCCTTATTAAATCCCTTATATTAGCTTCGCGGCCGTCTCATCATCTCTCTCATGGGCTCGGCGGGCGGAAAAACAGAAGTCAAAAATGATCCGATCGAACTGAAATTTGGCACACGGATTCGTCTAACCTAACAATGCATCGTATCAAAATTTCAGATCGATCGAACGTACCGTAATTAAATTAATGCATTTTTAGTTTATCATTATATGAGGTATGTAATTTAAATTCACGGTTTGTTATTGTTTTTTTGCCATGTGAAAGTTTGAGCTGACGCATTGAGGCGACCCAACGAAGCGACGGTGCGCTTTTGTTTACATTTTACGTATCACTCTGAGCTCGGTCAAGCGAATCGGTGACCAGACTTTTCCCCTCTCCCCCCCACCCACCCCTCCCCCCACTAGGGTTATGATGCAAAGTTGAGTTAAGACAGATTCAGTCTGTAAATGTTTGAAAATAATCAATACTGTTAGTTATGTCTCATATATAAGGGATTTATAGTCAAAAACTTTGTTTTTACGGGTTTGTTTTATGTCTATGTGTAACCGTGTGTTGGAACATCCGATGAGTTCCTTGTGTGAGAATATGACAATCTGGGTTTGAGAGTGCATCTTGCCCCGCCTCCCCCCCAACCCCCTTAGAACTTTATCAATCTCTGACTGTCTTGTGTTTACATAGTCTCCGCCTGCTTTGGTCTAATGTGTTTTAAATTGCATCAAGAATTTTTTTACATTCTGTGTTTTGTTTTAATTGTTCTTTGTTTTAGGAGACTTAGTGTCGACACCATTATTATACATGTATTTGTTGTTTTTTAGCGCATAGCGAAATTTCCCATGGGAAACATTGCGTTTATATATTTGAAATGAGTGTAACGCTTGATCCTGCAACTCCTCCTGAACCATACCAGATCTTCGGGTCTTTTGTCAAATATGTTAAGGAGCCTCAATGATGTGCAAGGGCCAAAATAAAAAAATACCGAAAAGGTTTACTGGATTTCCTGGAAAATAAAAAAAAACCGAAAAAATATCAGTATTTAAATGTGTCAAATTCTCGCCAACTATAACAGCTATCGGGTTGTAACAAACGCCAAACGATAGCTAATATTTAGAACAATGTTGGAAGACGAATTTTTGAAAAATCTCTTTTCGTTCGACTCCCGTAATTTTAGCAGCAATTTGTAGATAGCAACTGTTTTGTTTACTTTCATAATTATTGATTTGACGCGGTGGTCGAGTGGCAGCGCATTGGACTGTCGTACCGATGGTCACGGGTTCGAATCCGTGTGAAGGCAAGGGTTTGTTCCTGGGGCCCAGGGCGTCCATGAGTCACCCCGCTCCGAATGGGTACCTAACACTACTGTTGTAGTTAGGCGGCTGGGTAATGCGTGGAACCCACAAAGCCGTGGCCTGTGAACGCTGCATCACTTGCCAAGAGATCACCTGTCATGGTCTGTGGACGCAACTATCTTCTGCATAGAAGGAGCGTCTGTATGGATAAGATTAAGATAAGACTTGTTATGTAATCTAGAATGATAGTTAATGGGGGTTTCCCGCTTTGTGAATGTGAATGCTTTAGATTGGTGCGCGGTGCGCATCATATTGACACATTATTGGTGTGATGTAGCGTGAGGAGATATGACGTCAATTTTTGTTTAATTTCAGAATTACTGATTTGAAATGACTTTTAATGTAATCTAAAATGATTTCCCTTGAATAAAAAAAACATAGGAAATTCTTTGTTGGAAATTGCGTTTAAATACTCATTCGAGTTTTTATTACTTGTTTAAATTTATATTCCACTATTTTTTAAATTGATTTTCATCGTTTAGAGTTGTAATTTAAAATTTCAAAAAATTAAACTCTTAAGGTCAGGGCAGGGGGGGGGGAATATCACTAGAAAAATAACATTGTTAGCGGAATATAAGGTCTAAAAAAACTACAGAATATGACAATCATAATAATTGGCTCATATTTATAGGCATTAATGAGTATCACATAATTACATTAATAGATATATATAAAACAGTGTTGTCCAACCGGTGTGCCGCGTAGTGTGCAGCGAGAAAATTTTAGTGTGCCGCGAAAGATTTCAAAAATACCATAAATTGCTAGACTTTTCGAACCTTCAAGTTTTGAGAAAAAAATATCCTTAACCGAAAGAGAATTGAACAAAAAACGTTTCATGTTTGTATTGTTCTGGTTGTGAGAATCTTTTGAAAGCTACACAATTTCTCTCCTCCATTGGGAATAAATATCTGTTGTAAGTAAATGAAAACCCTTTCCTGCTGTTCACTTTTTTTAAAAACTTTTATTTACAGACGGCTATGGATAATGTTTTGAAGAGAAGCCAGAAGGATTCCAGCAAGCATCAAAACGGAGAGAGAGCTGCGAAATCAAAGAAGAATGTTACCAAACGGAAATATCACGAGGAATATCTTGAGTATGGTTTCATACAATGTGCAAATGATCCTTCTCTTCCATTTTGTCTTAATTGTAACATGGCATTGTCCAACGAGTTCATGAACCCCAGTAAACTGAAGCGGCATCTGAACTCAAATCATCCAGGATTGAAAGACAAGCCAAAAAGTTATTTTGCATCCATTCGGTCCAACTTAGAGCAGCAATAAAAAATAATGAAGAAATTTTCCTCAATTCCTGTCAAAGCTCAGTTAGCAAGCTATAAAATTGCGAATCTTTTGGTCAAACAAAAGAAATCTCATTTGGACGCTGAGACAATCATATTGCCGTCTTTAAGAATCGCAGTTGAGACTATGGAGTTGGGACCCGACGCTGTTGAAAAAATAAATAAGATTCCACTTTCTCACCAGACGATGGGGCGTCGGATTGCTGACATTTCGACAGATTTGGACAATCAAATTAAAGAGCATTTTGCGGAAGCCGACGACATCCAAAAGCTCTGGACAATGTAAATTGATGAAAGTACTGAAATCAGCGGAAATGCGCAACTGCTCGCATACGTCAAACGTGAAAGACTGCAGATGATAGACAGAGAAATGAGAGTTTGCTTACCCAGCAATGAGCCGCGTTTTGAGCTCATCTGCTCCAAAGAAAACGCTGAAGTATCTCATTAATTATGAAACATCTTTTGAATATACATTGATTTCTTGTTTTTTGTGAGGTGTGCCGCGCAAATTTTTTTACCAGTTTAGTGTGCCGTGAACGATTTTCGGTTGGACAACACTGGTATAAAACATGGTAGCGTGTATCATCTCGTCTTGTTTGTGTAAGAAATCGTGTTTCTAACATTAAAGAGCTACAAGTATGTCGAAATAGTTCGAATGCACAGAAGAGCGCCGCCGCAATCATTATTTAACTTTAATTAATTTTTGTTGTTATTTTTGGCCTGTTTTAAAAGTAATTTTACGCTCAAGGAGAAAAAATGAAGAAAGGAATAACTATCACTAAACCTACCCCTAACCCTAAAACCTATCACTAAACCTATCCCTAACCCTAAAATCTATTCCTAAACTTAAAATGTGATAGTGATTCTATCAGGGACAAACCCATGGAAAAAAAATATATTACATGTAATTATGTTTTAAAAAAATGTAAAGTAAAGAAAGAAAAAAAAATCCCCAACTAAAAATCGAACCCCAGACCTTTATTTCAGCAGTCGGTCGATCTATTAATTAGACCAACGAAGCTGCTGACAAAATTTGTTCTTTTTAAAATTATAATAAAGAGGCTATAAATATTAAGAAACATGATTTGTCACTCTTCAATTTTAAGAAACAAGATTTATTACAAAGCATACGAGATAATACACACTACCATAAAACATTATAATTATATACTTTGTTTTCATTTCCTGTTTGTGACCGTGGTGGCAAGGGGAATAACTGTGGAATCTGAAAAGACTAAACAAAAAATTTGAAATATCTGGATGTCATATCCCGCAATGACCACATTCAGATCATGGCTAAAAAGTGATGTTACAATGGGCACAGACACACAACGTTCATTGTTTCACCATGATTCATTTACTACAGTGTTGTGACGGGGAATTCAGAGGCAAATTATTTTAAACAAGCAGCGCATATAAACATACGCACACACTCCTACGTATACACACTTATATATAAAGACATACACTGAAATGCATTACAAAAACACGCATTCATATCTTGATATTTTAATTGTGTTTGAATTTTTGTATAGTTTATAACATGGCACCAAACTTTAGTTATTATCAAATTATTGGAGAACTTTTTTTTTAAAAATCAAAAAAAAATCAATGGTTTCTAAGTATATAAAGGTAAAAATATCGTGAAATATATGTTCAGTGTACAGTGTATATTAAACATTGCTCAACAAAACATTTATCAGAAACTAAACTAATTCCCACACTAGAACCCTTATCAAACTTATTTTTAAAAATGTGTTATTTTTTACATATAATAATTATTTTATTATTATTATAATTCTCCCCGTAGCGTGTTGCACAGCCAGCTATCATCAGTCCTGGGGGTACTGGCAACACTGGTTAAAAATATGATAATGCCGGGAGATCTAATCAAAGTAAAACGGGTTTATGCTTAACATTTTAGCGCGATTAAATAATATAACAACACAAGTATAATTAGAAAAAAAAGAATTCTCTTGTTATTAATTAAACCTAGCACGGCTTATTGTGTTTTCGTGTACTTAAATGCATCTCTCAACTGGACACGAATTTCATTTCAATACAATTTTCTATCCGTCAACGGTCTTATTGTACGTCGACATGCAACTTCTTAAGACAGTGACTGCCAGTGGAAATACAACTTCTGCCCGTTCACACACATGTCTGTCTACATCTAGGTTCTGGTGACGTATTTCCGTCTTGGTTTCACGTCGGAATAGAACGTCTGTTAACACGACCGTCTGCCAACAGGACCGTCTGCCAACATTGCCAACAGGACCGTCCTATCACGGTCCTTTGAGACCTGAGCGAGATTCTCGCACCTTCAAACCGCCGACTATTTCTGTTTTATCCTCAGTGCAAAAGATCAACCAGTGCACCCGGCCAACCTTTGCTCGGGGACCAAGCTCGGACCAACCAAACAAGTCTGGTCCCCCGATGCTCGACTGCTACCCATTGTTCAGTTAGCGTAATATTTACTTGACATTTTACACACGAGTTTCCGGAACCAGACCGTTCTTACCGAGACCAGAGAACATACGTCAGCCGCTTGTGTTTTCCTTGTTTTTCCTGATGACGGACACGTGGGGTCGCCTGTTTTCTTTCGCGTGTTTTTTAAATTGCGATGATATTCGCTATGGATTCTTACACGTGTTGTTTCCGCCCGCGTCTCTATTCTTCCCTGCTCGTGGCCGTGTTCTTCATTTCCCCAGCCGAGTTCCCTGATGCACCTGAAGTCATCTCGGCCCGAGACTTCAGACGAGGGATATGTACTGGTTGCCATCCGAGGTTGACCACAGAAAATACAGTTGCCAAAGTCGACACTTGTGTAATCTAGGGCAAACTTAAAGAAAACATGTGTTCATACAACGACCTGGTCGGCCCCTTGACCTCATTCTCTGTAGCTTTGATGATGCTGAGCAGATTTGTTGCAGCTACAGCCTCGTTTTCACGTTTTTTAAAAGTGTTTTTAGTGAGGTCACCATTCGTGACTGCACAGTCAGGTCTCAAATGTTATCAACAATTGTCAATGGCATTAGGAAAACATAAATTTTCACGTCTAAAGACAATATTTTAAATTCCAATAAAAATTGTGCAGAAGTGTAGAACAATAAGTTATTAAGAACCCATAGCCCATAGGCTTCAAATTATTTATGGAAAAAAAAACGTTGGAATGCATTATTTTTTTATATTAAATTATGAAATAAGTATCTGGATAAACTTTCTTTGCGTTACAATCCTTAAGAAATAGTTAATTTGCACTTCAACTTTTAATGGGACATAGATTATTTTTAAAAGGTTTTACAAGCCTTATTGAGTTTTACAAATGTTCCCTTTCAATTACATATAGAAAGAAGATTCCGGACAACAGAGGAAATATTTGCTAAAAATCGTTGGATTACATGAATGTCGTGCTAAGTGAGTTAAGAGACACACTTCATTATTACACAATCTATCTTTACGTTAATGACAATAACAAACACATTGCCACTAACTGGTGCCTGCACTGTCAGCCAAGAACAGTGTAGTGACCAGCGTTTAGCCCAGTACTGGCCAGCCAGAGATGTTATAGTGATCAGCGTTTAGCCCAGTACTGGACAGCCAGAGGTGTTATAGTGACCAGCGTTTAGCTCTGTACTGGCCAGCCAAAGCTGCTGTCGTCACTGTGGTCCTTTGCTTAGCCAGGAACAGGTAAAGAAAATGCGGCTACTAACGTATTCGATGAATTTGTGATTGGAAAGAAAGTTCTTCATTAAAAAAGTATTTAAAACAAACAAAAATATTTATTGCAGAGCTATGAATTAGAATATAGAATATAATTGAAATATTTTTAAAGTGCAACAAAGAAAAATTCTGATGTACTCCAATGCCTTATGGTACGATTAATGTATGCCATTAATTAATGTATCGTGCCAGGAACTGGCACTATAAGAGACCATATCATATAACAGAGTTTAACATTGTGAATCAAAGATAAAGAAAATATAATATTATTATTTATTTTAAAGCTCTGTAAATAGTAAGGGTGTACCGGTTTCATATTTTTGAAATCCCACCGGAACCGGATTTGTAGGAATGGCCGGATTCCGGAATTGCCGGAGCCGAAATCCGGTAGACCGATAGGAAATATCCAGGCACAAGAGAGCACAGGAGAAAATGAGACACTTAAGATACCATCACTATTAAAAACGAAACTAAAATTCAATGTAAACGGCTAACTTCTCTATTTAAACAGTCACCCAAAGACTTTTCTATCTATCAAAAACAATGTCGACATTAACAATCAAATTATTCATTTATTACACGGTGTAATTATGCCCAATTTGTGTGAATACATCGTCTTACTCCCACACCAAATCAAAACCAATAACATCACATACAACAAACTTCCTTTACTGGTAGAACTGTTCTATAACGATTGCTTTTGAAAACAGCAACAGAACATTTTTTAATTTTAAAAATCACAAACGAGTAGTTGACTATACATTTCAATACATTAATATTACAGAAGATCAACTCGATCAGAGCGAATCTTTAAGTTAGGACCGACACTTAATACAAAGAATTGTGTTTGCCACTCTGTCCTAATTTTAGAATAACATTCTTTAAAAATCGTGACCCGTCAAAAGGGCCCCGTCATAACGGCCCGGGTCAAAACGGCCCAAGACATATTGTTTACATTTTTAAACACAAATTGTAAAAAAAATTATTGTGTTGTTATATTATTTCTTCTCAACAACCGTGACTTGGTATCATATCGAGTAAAGGCTATTAAATTATTTCTTGTGATGTCATTATTATTGTTTCTTGTGAACTAAACCTGACACTGAATCGGTGAGTAAAAATACGAATATAATAGTTAATTGTAGTTTTGACTACTAGTCCATCTATTAGTCCAGGGCCGTTATGTCGGGGTCCATTTGTCGGGGCCGTTTTTTCCGGTGCCGTTTTGTCGGTGAACCTTTAAAAATACATGTCAAAATGAAAATTCATTTAACCATTCAAGTAGTAAAAAAAACCATTAAAAACATTTTAATATTTCGTTTGATTAAAATAATACATAATCTTATCTGATCTAATAAACTGAGAATTGATTTTGGTTTAATCTTGGATCTCAAAGAGAAGTTATTACAGTAAGTCTGGTTTTGACATAGTCTGTAGTTGCGATAGAAACTGTTATCATGAATGCACTTTCTAGGTTTGCAGGAAGTAAGCTACGAAGTGGACATGCGATTTATTAAGGGCATGAAATATAATACGTCGAATAAATGTTGATGATATATCATTTGAGACAAGATAAACAAACTGATTGCTGATAGTGTTATGTGTAGTGCGCCTTTGTCTTAAACACCAGGAAGAAAAGACTTGCCAGTGTTAGAGGTGCGATAGATGCTGGCCCCTGGCGAGCTCGATGATCTGCCCTTCGGCGACACCCGATTGTTTACTTTTTCAACCGGACCCTGAGAACTTGACCTTCCTTTCTGGCTGGTCGGAGATGGGCCGAGTGGTCAGTCCGGAATTGGCTTATTAACAAAGCGTTTGACCTGGTCTGTGGGTATCGTGCTGGGAGTTCAGACAGGGGAAACAATTTTGGATCGTAAAGACAAATGACGGAGTCGTTTTAAATCAAGGGAGCTAAGAAGATAACGTCGTTATGTACAGTATTACTAGTATATTTATTAAAACAATAAAAAAACACACGAAAAATAGCTAACTTTATTCAACAACCAATGTGTACAAACTCATTGGAATTTGATTTTCTGCCCCTCCCCCGACACATGGTTACAGCTTTCCCTCCACCAATTTTCCCTAAAAGGTTCATTGGTCCGTGTACAAAGTAAAAAAAAACAACTTGTGTGCAAAGTTGCACAGCATCCATTTTTGCAATATGTAATAGTACTAAGTACATTGTTATTGTAAACTGATGCGAAACTTAAAGGGCACATTGCCCTCCACTACCAACGAGATAATTCATATTTATGATTCGGTCCGTGCAAACTGTCAAAAAGTTCAAATATTACAATATCTGGTCTATGTTAAACATTGGACATTAACACCTAGCGCTTCAAACACAAAACGAAAAAAACAAAAATAAATTTTTTAATGAAAAAAGAAAACACACAAAAACCCCGAGATCTTCTTAATTTTCTGATAGTGATTTCTGCAAATTCGTCTTAAATGTAAATTTAAATAATTAAACAAGATAATTAAATAAGATCATTAAATAAGATATTTAAATAAGATAATTAAATAAGATATTTAAATAATCGTCTGAAATAACACCCACAGCCTACATGTTAAAAACTTACTTGAGTGCAACATGAATCCTAATTTAAAACACAAGGTCAAACAATGGCAACGAAAAGGAGTGAACTCAGCACCAGCTGTATCTAGAGAACGACTTTTATGAGATTATCTTTTGATAATATTTATGGCATCAACTCAAAATGTCGCTTTGTTTTTATTCACTAAAATCCAGATTTCATGATTCCACCCCCGCCCCCTCGTATTATACTTATACAAACGTATCTTTGACGTCACACCTTTCCCCAAGCAAAGTTACTTGTTTCTGTACCACAATCTCCTTCAATCTTCATTTAATATAATGTCATTCATCATTTATATTTTATAACGATTTTTTTTTCAAAATTCTGAAATGTGCCTTAAATTTCAAAATGCATAAGTAATTGCCCCACCTTACATCGCTCGTTTATCACAAATTAATACATGCTCAAATTTTCTCATCTTACATCGCTCGTTTATCACAAATTAATATATTCTCAAGTTCTCTAAAATACCCACACAGTTTAAAATAATAAATCTTGCCATTCCTCGGATGTAGTAATCAGTATGGATGAAATTATTTCCATTAATCTGTATTGTTTAACACTGTTTCTGTATTGTTTAACAGTGTTTCTGTATTTTTTAACAATGTTTCAAAACATACAACATATTTCAAGATATTATATTAATGAAGCGGGACGAAAGTTTATTAGTTAAATCCAAAGCGTAAATAAACTTGAAAAAAAATTCATTTGTCTGTTATAAGTTATATTGATGATGTCATAACGATACAGGGGTGTATATAAGCAAAAAGCCATCACTCTGTCTATGTCAACTATAATCAAAATATCAGCTTATTGTGTGTGTTGGCAGTGTTAGATAAAATGACAAATTCAGCTTATTAAGTTAGGTATCATCACTTAAAATTAGCTTATTGTGTATTAGATATAACCACAAAGTCAGCTTATTGTTAAGTTAGGTACAACCACAAAGTCAGCTAATTGTAAAGTTAGGTATACTTTATACTTTAATCACGAATTCTGTGTATGTCAAGTGTATTGGATATTTATTTCCATGCTATACAACAGCCGTCTGTGTGAGTTAATACAACACTGGCATCGCCTTCACAGCGAGTTAATGACACAGAACGGGAAAGTGTTTTTTCTCGTGTCAGACACGGTCATAAAACTCTGGTGGTACAGTGGAGCCGCCTGCCTGTCTGCCAACATCCTCACGTCTCTTAGTTTCACGTCGTACAAAGTACAGCAACTTGCGAGTTAACATTTGTTGGCGATGTAAGCAATAGGCTAAGAGAGCATGGCCCCGCAGTCAGCTGATAAGATAAAGAAATTAGTTGGCGACACTTGGGTGTAAACAATCAACTTGGATAACTTGCAACTTTCTTATTTCACTATGAGCCGACGGCGTAACAATAACCACGACACCAGGGGCAGCGTCGGCGAACTTGTAGTCGTAGTCGTAGGGAAAGGGGTCAAAGTTATGAAGTCGAGAAACTGAGTCAAAGTCATGGCGTACGCGTAATGGAGGTGTCCTAAATGTGGAGTTAGAGTGGAGTCGTGTGCGTGTACCGTGGTATTCGTGGATTCTGATTTTAAAAGTTGGAGTAAATTATACTTTTAAGGTTAAATTTAACTACATTATAGGCATAGGATTTTCATTTGCGTCCTACATCATATATCCACTACATTAGATACAACTTCTCCAACATTCATATATCCACAACTTTGGATACAACCACTCCAACATCCATATATCCACAACTTTGGATACAACCACGCCAACATCCATATATCCACAACTTTGGATACAACCACTCCAACATCCATATATCCACAACTTTGGATACAACCACGCCAACATCCATATATCCACAACTTTGGATACAACCAATCCAACATCCATATATCCACAACTTTGGATACAACCAATCCAACATCCATATATCCACAACTTTAAATACAACCACTCCAACATCCATATATCCACACATTTGGATACAACCACACCAACATCCATATATCCACTACATTAGATACAACCTCTCCAACATCCATTTATCCACAACTTTAAATACAACCACTCCAACATCCATGTATCCACAACTTTAAATACAACCACTCCAACATCCATATATCCACAACTTTAAATACAACCACCCCAACATCCATATATCCACAACTTTGGATAAAACCACTCCAACATCCATATATCCACTACATTAGATACAACCTCTCCAACATCCATTTATCCACAACTTTAAATACAACCACTCCAACATCCATATATCCACAACTTTAAATACAACCACTCCAACATCCATATATCCACAACTTTGGATACAACCACTCCGACATCCATATATCCACAAATTTAAATACAACCCCTCCAACATCCATATATCCACAACTTTGGATACAACCACTCCAACATCCATATATCCACTACATTAGATACAACCTCTCCAACATCCATATATCCACAACTTAAATACAACCACTCCAACATCCATATATCCACAACTTTAAATACAACCACTCCAACATCCATATATCCACAACTTTGGATACAACCACTCCGACATCCATATATCCACAACTTTAAATACAACCACTCCAACATCCATATATCCACAACTTTGGATACAACCACTCCAACATCCATATATCCACAACTTTGGATACAACCACTCCAACATCCATATATCCACAACTTTAAATACAACCTCTCCAACATCCATTTATAACCCCCCTACTAACTCATCAATACGTTGATGTAAGTTTGCTCTCATAAATCCATCCTGTTTGTTAACTCTTGTTCCAATCAGACTTCACTATTGACTCCATAATCTTCGGATTAAAATAAACTCTGTAAAAGACTTAAGGATGAACTGAAGGTGTATGTGCTTTCTTTACCGTTTTACAATATACTTCAAATGGAAATGTCTGAAAACGTTCATTACCTCCTCGTTCCAGGACCACCATCCACAACTTCCATCACTATATCCTCCTCTCTCTTACCCACCCCCATTAACCCCGTAACCCCTATCCCTCACCTCATTACCATCCGACCCCTGTCTTTCCTCCTCATCACACCTTACCCTGGGACGCTTTGATGTCTTCCATCAACTGGTCCTTCTTGAAATTATCTTCTCTCTGTGATAACGCATCCTTTCAAGTGTCTGACCACTGTCTGACCACTAGCCCGTGGTCAGTTGACTAACAAAACCCAGTGCCCGGATCTCCTCGCCCTCGGTGGCGAGAACGAAAGCTCATCAGCTGACCAGAAACAATAAATATTTAACGGGAGATATTTACGGCTCGTGACTCTGCTACGGCAGACAACTCGCTCGGCATTTTTCATCTCTGGGAATCCAAGGGAGACGACTACGCGAAAGTGCCGCCATCAAGGTCCGACGTCATGAAATATCATCGTCAGTGGACCAAGAGATGTCTCCAGCAGACGCCCGTTATCACTGTGAATCAATCTAGCTGGCAGCTGATTTTAGAATTAGCTGGAAGCGCGTCTCAAATGACAAAATTTTTTATGGGGAAAACTTGTCAGTCACGAGAGGCTTAGCTGAGTTTCGGAAAGGGACACAATTTGTCGTGGAATGCCATAGGGAAGTTTTCAGCGGTTGTAAGCAGGGCCATCGCTCGACTGTTGTCGTTACCACCGTCGCGGAAATGCTACTAAAATGTAAAATTTGTACTGCATGTATTGACTAATAACAACTTTTCGCCCCGATATATTACAAGGCGCACATGCTCCTGTTTAAATAAAATAGTAAAGATACAACATATATCTGCAAAAGAACAACCATTCTAGCGATGGAGTCTGAAGAAGTGGGAGTTTCTTACCTACAATAAATTAATTGTTTGTGTAGATGTCGTAAGTGCCAGTTATCATTGCTCTGCTAACGTATTGAATCGTAAATATAATTTTTTGCCAGCGGGCTCAGCAGGCAAAATTTTAATCCAAACCTGATAGCGCAAGTTCATTAAAAAGATACAGCAATCAGGTTATTCGTTTAGTCATTAGTCTGATACTTATTGTGTAAGTAAGAATATTATTGGAACAATCTGTTGTGGAGATGCAGTTTTGTATAAATATCTGAAAACAACGAAAGTTGATCTTGACGTCTTCAGTCCAAGGCCACCTCACAGCATCCATTAAATAGCCAGCTATTTAAGTTACCAAGACTTTTAAAAAACAAAAATACGTGACTGGGTCACTCAAAACATCTTCACTATTCTACACTATATACATTCGTAAACATCAATTTTATAGGTCACATTTCGTAACAAACATATGTCTTTATTTGTCATATATTTTCTTCCATGTGTTTGCATTGACCATATGGACCATGTGTTTACCTCCATATGGTTCCAGGTTGGTACGAGAAAGTCAAGTTCTCCCAAACATATGGCATTTGATCTGAGCATTCATTGTTCACTGTACAGAAAGCTTCGCCTAGCTTGCAATGCCTTGATTAAACAATGCTTTTCTAAGTACACAATTAAAAAATTTAAAAGAAATTCAATCACCAACTTTTCTTTACGTGTCCATAGAAGATGTGTGACTAATTCTTACTCCTTAACTCGATTTTAATTAAAGTTATAATTAATCTTTACTTTCTTTTAACAAAACTACATGGAAGAAATATTGTAGAGAAGTTTAACTATAAACGAAACCACACAAGAACTATTAGTTATTAGATGATAACATTACGTGACCCTCAATTCCCACTGCTATTGTCGAGTAGTATATGAAAGTTAATCTCAGTTGTGTATTTTTGTAGAGTCACATTTCCACATGCTCGGAGTGTTTACATGACCTTGAGAGATCTCAAATTTGCCGTGAAGATTGTTTAGTCTTCAGCATGCTATGACGTCATTGACCTCTTTAATAGATTCACTAGTTCTTGGCGGCTGATTCTTGTCGGAGATGGACTACCAGGCTAGTTGGACGTGGTCAGCCAAGTGTGTGCACAGTTCATGGTTCAGTGAGTTCACCCGGATGATGAAAGGTAACGTGTCAGCCACTCATTGGTGTGGATAATACCTAGCACCTGGGACAAGTGGTCGGTCACCCGCTGGTCAAGAGAAGCAAGTGGAACCTTAAAGGAATAGATGCGGCACTTTGAATGACAAGATGCAGCACTTTGAGGGAATCAGATGCGGCACTTTGAAGGAATAGATGGGGCACTTTGTAGGAATAGATGTGGGCACTTTGAAGGAATAGATGTGGCACTTTGAATGAATAGATCCGACACTTTGAAGGAATAGATGCGGCACTTTGAAGGAATAGATGCGGCACTTTTGAATGAATAGATCGTGCTCTTTGAAGGAATAGATGTGGCACTTTGAAGGAATAGATGTGGCACTTTGAATGAATAGATCCGACACTTTGAAGGAACAGATGCGACACTTTGAAGGAATAGATGTGGCACTTTGAAGGAATAGATGCGGCACTTTGAAGGAATAGATGTGACACTTTGAATGAATAGATCCGACACTTTGAAGGAACAGATGTGGCACTTTGAAGGAATAGATGTGGCACTTTGAAGGAATATAGGTGGCACTTTGAAGGAATAGATGCGGCACTTTGTTTATTGAAATACTTTCTCACACACATTCCAACTACACTAGATCTATTACTGCCCTTTATAGTAAACGATATAATTTATAACCTTGATAAACAATGGGGGATGAATATAGTCTACCTAGGGGTGTACCGGATTTAGGCTTGGGAGAATCCGGAATCCAGCTGTTTTTGCAAATCCGGCTCCAGCTTGATTTCACTTCATAAATCCGCCAGATCCGACTCCGGCCGGATTTCAAAAATTTGAATCCGATACAGCCCTAATTCTACCAAACAAAATACTACAGCGATTTTACAGCTGTATACCTCCCAAAGTCAGTGGACTAAATGTGCATGCAAGTATCGGATGTTATCTTAATATGAATCCCAATTAATGCTAATTGCTCACACAAACACTCACTTTAATTTTACACCACTGTCTATAGAAATCAAATATATTATATATATTTACCCTCAATTATCCTGCCGTAACGCTGAGGGACATCACTCTGCTTTTTTTTGTTGAAAATATAGACGTAAAAATCATAATCATTTTGGTTTCCAGATTAACATTAAACACACTCCACACTATCCTATATAATAAAAGGCAAAGTTCTGTCCGTTCTGTCCCGTCATCTATAGCGATTGGTCCCTCAAACACATATGAATCCTACAGCCAATCACTAGCGGAGAAAAATTTACATATTACGCGGAGGTTCAAAACGAGTTATTTTTGGTGCAGTTTTTTTGTCATAATTCAGTATGTTGTTCCCATCTTGAAGTGATGCCTGCGCTTATTCCAATGACAATTCTGTTAAATGCTTTTTCCTTGATGGTCCTGGGGCGTAGTGGCAAGAGTTTTAAGTGTTGTTTGTTTTTTGTTGCTGTTATTGTTGTTGTTTGTTGTTGTTTTTTGTTGTTGTTTTGTGTTGTTGTTTTTTGTTGTTTTGTTGTTGTTGCTTTGATGTTTTTGTTTGTTGTTTTTGTGCTTTTGTGTTGTTTTGTTTTTGTTTTGTTTTTGTTGCGGTTTTTGTTGTTGTTGTTGCTGTGTTGTTGTTGTCCACATCCCTTGCCCTGCGACGACAATGTCCTGCAAACGCTTCAGCATAACAACTACCAAAACATAGCGTCCATGAACTTCACATGTCACCCTACACTTATTCCCAGTCCTTGGGCGGGCTTTGTTTCTAGTTATTAATAATTGAACAATTTCATGCGGACCTTCGAAAAGAGTTATTTTTTGGTGCAGTAATTTGGTGCGCTGCTTTCTAAAATTTCTCGCCTTAAAAATATATTATATGACGTCATTGTTTTAGCTCATATTTTAATTTTGAAAAAGGGAACGATGTAAAAAGAGGATTTGAGGATTGTTAATTATAAAATACTTTGTGTACATTTCAGGAATATTTCGTATTTATCATACAAAGATAAGATATCCGGGCTTTTGAAAAAGGTGGGCGCCGCAGGCGCCCTTAAAAAAAAGTGGGCGCCCGCAGGTGCCACGGCGCCGCAGCACAACCTAGTATTTTAATATTGACCCAGTTATATAAACAGATTTATGACATCACTATTTTAGCATCACGTCTAACATAGCAAATTTATAACATCATACCGTTTTAAAAAAATTTTAAAACAAGAGAAGACATTACGCATCATATGAACTCCGAACATAGAACAAAAGCGTGTAAAAATCTTAATAATGAGCGTTACTTGACAGAACAAAATGTAAATAGATTGTATTGTAGTTGCATTAATTATCTGCAGATATGTTGGTCGGAAAAAAGTTGGTGTACAAATTGAGTTGTGTCATCAGTATATCAAATGAAATAGATAAAATTAAAATTGAAGGAGAATATCACTGTGGAAAAAAGAGCCAATAGTAACTAAAACAAAAAAAAATATTTATTTTCGGGTGTTCCTTTTTTCCCCTGCACTTTCGACCCTGTTTTTTCTATTGCTGAAAATGTAATTTTTTTACAGCTATTTGATTTATTGTTTTAATAAAAAAAAAGATTTTGGGGAAATTAAAAAAAATAAAATTAAAAAGGGCTTTAAAACAAGCGGAATCTTTCAAGGTGGATAACTTACTTTAATATCACTGAATGAAAACAAATTGTGTGCTTGCCCTTTAAATTTGCCTCATACATCTATAAAGATCAATCACATATTAATCCAAATCGACTGGTTCTAAAACTATGATCTATTTCGGACAGATATTTGTTTGAATGATTCAAAATAACAATAATCTTTGTGTAGAGATTTAAAAACGATTCCCTCAGTTAAAACATCTGTGTACATGTAGCCCATATTTTTAAGAAGTAACATTTTCTTTTCAGTCCGGACGCTAAAAAATGAAAGGTAAGTCTCCAGGCCGTACACACACGCACACAAACATAAAAATTCCAGTGAATGCACAGTGACAAAGGTTTCTTGAAAAGTAACAATTCATTTGGTAGGATATTATCATAGTAAATAAGGTGCGAATCATCCAGAATCGGTAGGCTACTGGTAAACCTTTCTTACAAGTGAAAACAATAAAGGTATTACCTCCCTTTGTCCACACTTTGCATCCATCACGGTCAACTATAAATAAACTTATTATATTGAAACCTGAATAAAGTTAATTTGTTTGTTGTTTTTTTAACGATACGTTTTTGAAGAATAATATTCAACCACATTTCATCTTTTATCTTTTAACATAACGAGAATCTCTTGGAACTGTTCATCACATTTGGAAAACAAAAAATGATTTCGCGCGTAAAGATCCGTATCATGGTTGGGTATAATCAAGATGAAACACATAGCAATCCTCCTTACCGTCTGACGTTGGGGCGTGGAATGGGTTACCTGAACATATATGGAAAACCAGCACATTATCAACACCCAAAACGAACGTAAGACTGCACACAAGCATGGATAAACGTAGGACACACTAATCTTCTCGCGTAGAAGGAGAGTCTATATTAATAAGATATTTTAAAATGTAGTAAATAAAATAATATTTCTTCAAAAATTATTTAAGGAGTATAGGTCAAGTTCAAAAAAATGAAACATCTGTACTTGGCTCGCGGGGGTGGGGGGTGGGGGTGAGGGTATTTATTAACAGCGTGTCCATCACCTGTTCCTCTCTGTCCTATTCCAGTACTTTCTCAAGTTTCAGTTAGTCTTTCAAACATCCGTGGTATTATCAAATCACCAAGGTTACGAACGTGACATAAATAGATTTTACACAATTGTATTTTTAAAAAAAAGTTTTTGATAGTTAAAACTTCATTATCACTTTAATAATGTATTTCCAAGTCAGGGGCATGCTCCACCAAACCAGTTACAGCAGTGTAAGACTTAAGTGCTTCTCAGGGGGCATGTTCCACCAAACCAGTTTTAGCATAGTAAGACTTAAGTGCTTCTCAGGGGGCATGTTCCACCAAACCAGTTATAGCATAGTAAGACTTAAGTGCTTCTCAGGGGGCATGTTCCACCAAACCAGTTATAGCATAGTAAGACTTAAGTGCTTCTCAGGGGGCATGTTCCACCAAACCAGTCATAGCATAGTAAGACTTAAGTACTTCTCAGGGGGCATGTTCCACCAAACCAGTTATAGCATAGTAAGACTTAAGTACTTCTCAGGGGGCATGTTCCACCAAACCAGTCATAGCATAGTAAGACTTAAGTGCTTCTCAGGGGGCATGTTCCACCAAACCAGTTATAGCATAGTAAGACTTAAGTGCTTCTCAGGGGGCATGTTCCACCAAACCAGTAATAGCATAGTAAGACTTAAGTGCTTCTCAGGGGGCATGCTCCACCAAACCAGTTATAGCATAGTAAGACTTAAGTACTTCTCAGGGGGCATGTTCCACCAAACCAGTAATAGCATAGTAAGACTTAAGTGCTTCTCAGGGGGCATGTTCCACCAAACCAGTAATAGCATAGTAAGACTTAAGTACTTCTCAGGGGGCATGTTCCACCAAACCAGTAATAGCATAGTAAGACTTAAGTGCTTCTCAGGGGGCATGTTCCACCAAACCAGTAATAGCATAGTAAGACTTAAGTGCTTCTCAGGGGGCATGTTCCACCAAACCAGTTATAGCATAGTAAGACTTAAGTGCTTCTCAGGGGGCATGTTCCACCAAACCAGTTATAGCATAGTAAGACTTAAGTGCTTCTCAGGGGGCATGTTCCACCAAACCAGTTATAGCATAGTAAGACTTAAGTGCTTCTCAGGGGGCATGTTCCACCAAACCAGTTATAGCATAGTAAGACTTAAGTGCTTCTCAGGGGGCATGTTCCACCAAACCAGTTATAGCATAGTAAGACTTAAGTGCTTCTCAATGCAATCTTGATGCTCATTGCCCATGTTATGTTAGTGCTCATTGCCCATGTTATGTTAGTGCTCATTGCCCATGTTATGTTAGTGCTCATTGCCCATGTTATGTTAGTGCTCATTGCCCATGTTATGTTAGTGCTCATTGCCCATGTTATGTTAGTGCTCATTGCCCATGTTATGTTAGTGCTCATTGCCCATGTTATGTTTAGCGACAGATAAGTATTTACGTAAGATATTTATGTTAATTTTAGAACAATGAATCAGAAGTCCGAGCATATAACTAATCCAACTAAACTGTATGTACAACACGTATCCGAAGAACATCCTTCTGATTAAATTGTTTACTCTAGTTGAAGGCTGTATGTTAAAAAAAAGTAAGTTTACTTTAGTGGACGGCCCATAACGTTGAAGTTCAAATATTTTGATAGTCCGTCATGGATAGAAAACTTTTTGTGTGGAAATTAATCTTTCCAAAAATAATGTAAATTTATAAATACCCCTCAAGGCTGGTTCCAGTGATATTAACTGATGCAGTTAAGTGTAATGAATGTTGACTTATTGATGACATTTTAAATCAACTGAGAGAGTTTATGATGACAAGAAAATGAGTCAAGTTTCATCATCCGATGTCTTTTTTATCATTTGTTTATAAACACGGTTTGGTCTAAGTAAAGTGCTGTGAGTGGTGAAATGAAAGGAGGTGGGGGGCGGGGGGCGGTGACGGTGGATGGGTTTTCCAGCCATGTGCATACCTGGTTTATACCTACAGTACACCTGGAACTAGCCGCCGAGCTAAGAGGATATCATGATGTACACATAGTCATAATCCCTGCACATTCATGTACAACTTCAACACATCAAACACCAAACACCCTTGCACCACACGTACACAATGCCTGTCACATTTTATATTGTACATCTCCTATACAAAGCCAATTTATTCGAAGGAATAAATAATTGTTAAAAAATAATTGTATTACAATGTATAGAATTCTCTCATAACCACTGGAAGTTTCGGTAATACTCTAAAATTCCTTTGAACAAAATTCAGTTTGAAATAAATCCGTCCGAACAAACTAATATTTGAATGAACCACCTTCCGAACAAAACTTCATCCGAAAAATCTTCTTTCAGACCAACCTGCGATCCTGCGTACTAATTAGATTCGAAAAATTGGTTTCGTCCTTACTTCCGATAGCTCCATACCCCTTGTACTGTTGTTTCCAACACAAGTGAATGACACCACAAAATTTTATAAGATGACTTTTAGAATTTGCCCCCCCCCGACTTGCTGGATACTTCTTTAGTTCTATGTCTTTAAATATTGCAATATTGTTTTCCTCGCTGGTAGGTTCAACTAGGAACTGGGAATTATTTTTGTTATTCTTTTAAAAATAATTATATTTCTATAATTTAAGTCCAATAATTTTCCCAAGTGCTAACGTGGGGCAGGGCATTAGTCAAGGTTATTAGCGATACGAGGTAGTGGTAGTGGAGTGCTGCTAGAAATGCCGGAGAGGATACCTATCGGGGCTATGTGGCGAGGAAAAGAATGGTCATATAGGACATAGATATGGTTATAGGATAAAGTTGAAGAAGGGGGGATGTAAAGAGGGAGTGCTTTACATGGATTTCAGGTGTATGTGGAAGAAAGAGTGGCGGAAAGGGGCATACGTTAAAGGGTTAGTGGTGTGGAGAATGCTACAGGTCAGGATGTGATTATTAAAAAAAAATGTTTTTCAGGTTTCGGGCTTCGATGGAACAGTAATAAATGGGGAAACTAAAGGCATGAGTTGAGCTAACACGGTAGATGATAATTGGTTCAGTTTAGGACCAGATATTGAAGACTTATGTGAGGGAAAGAGCCTGGTCAGCAAATATTTGTGATACATCATTTGATTAAGTTAAATTGAAATTAAAGACACTAAGATTTATTAAACAAGGCAGCGGGAAACCTGAAAACATAATACAACAACAACAACAACAACAACAACAACAACAACAACAACAACAACAACAACAACAACAACAACAACAACAACAACAACAACAACAACAACAACAACAACAACAACAACAACAACAACAACAACAACAACAACAACAACAACAACAACAACAACAACAACAACAACAACAACAACAACAACAACAACAACAACAACAACAACAACAACAACAACAACAACAACAACAACAACAACAACAACAACAACAACAACAACAACAACGACAACAACAACAACGACAACAACAACAACAACAACAACAAATCTCAAATAAGCCTTTTAATTTTTATGTCCTCTTAGATATTACAACACAGCAACGTGTCATGTGTTTATACAACAGCGCAACATGTTTCATGTAGATATTACACAGCAACATGTTTTATACAAGTTGATATAACACAGCATCGCTTTTTTATTATGATAAAACAAAACCACGTTTTTTATGTTTATATAACACAACAACATGTTTTATGTTTATATAACAACAACATGTTTTATGTTGTCATACGTCTTTCGTTGTTTGATAGCTGATGAAAGTTTAGTTGACCCAAGTTAACTTTACAGTGATCCACACAATCCACATCATGGATAAGATAACCAAAAGAAGTCAAATAATATCAGTTAGATTTTTACCCATAAGTGACCGATAAGTGACCGGAACTGGTCATGACACCTTGGGTGCTGGCTGTAGCGTAGAGCGACGATGTTAAAAGATTAAACGATAAGTGATTGGGACTGGATGTTACACTTTTAGTGTGTGACAAGTTCGACACGGGGTGAAGATCGCAATACTAGATTAGGCAATGTGGAGCTGGGACTGTTCCCGAAAGACATGACCGGTAGCCGGTGTCAGCAGGCGAGATATAATTTCCACCAACATAGTTTTGGGAGCTTGGGGGGGGGTGGGTTGTGATGACGTGTTACGAAAAGCGGGGTGGTGGTAAAAATCACGTGACGGCCAATTAAGAGGTTTTTTTTAGACAATCAATGAATACAGTTGTCAGACTCGGTCTCTATTTAAAATAGTCTGACCAAGTTAATACATTCAAGTTATTATTATTATTGACACTGTGAGAATTCGTATCACAAAATAAGTTTTTTTAAACATAAATAAAGAATAATTATTTTCCAAAAGTTATTAGGTATTTAAACCTTCTTGGTTGTAGACACACAAGAAATATGATACACAGAGTCGTGTCCAGTGTCGGTCAGTGATGATCAAGATATTTTCATAAGAAGGCTAATTTGGTCTGTATTATCCTGAACTAAACAGTTACACGCAAATACTCTCGACATTCGATAAAAACTTGTCAACAATTATCTTTCAAACAGCCAACGTTTGTAAATAAATGGAGCAGTCATATTAAATGAGCAGTCATATTAAATGGAGCAGTCATATTAAAAGGAGCAGTCATATTAAAGGGAGCAATCATATTAAAGGGAGCATTCACATTAAATGCAGCATTCATATTAAAGGGAGCAGTCATATTTGAAATGTGCAGCTGAACTCCGTGAGAGCACAAAGGATTGCATTTTTAATCGATTTTAAAAATCGATTTCGTTTAAATTGACAAATCTGTTTGTACTCTGTCCTAGTGTGATGTCTGAAAGATTTAAATAGTTGTGCCGTTAAATAGGCTTGGATGTGAACACGCACACATTTTGATGACTTTAAATGTAAAGTTTAAAAATTAATTTTGGGTTTAATGTTGACTTTTGTTGGATTTGAATGTCTCACTCGTTATGTGTCCAGGGGGGGGGGTGAGGTTCACTTGAAATAAATTCAACTCAGACCATGGGTTGAAGTTTTACTAGAATTTAATACGTGAACTTGAAAATACAAATGTGTAACAAGCAGGTCAGCAGGTCTTACGAAAAAAATACAAATGTGTAACAAGCAGGTCAGCAGGTCTTACAAAAAAAATACAAATGTGTAACAAGCAGATCTTACAAAAAAAATAAAAATTTGTAACAAGCAGGTCAGCAGGTCTTACAAAAAAATACAAATGTGTAACAAGCAGGTCAGCAGGTCTTACCAAAAAAAAATACAAATGTGCAACAAGCAGGTCTTACAAAAAAAAATACAAATGTGTAACAAGCAGGTCTTACAAAAAAAAATACAAATGTGTAACAAGCAGGTCAGCAGGTCTTACAAAAAAAAATACAAATGTGTAACAAGCAGGTCTTACAAAAAAATACAAATGTGTAACAAGCAGGTCTTACACAAAAAATACAAATGTGTAACAAGCAGGTCTTACACAAAAAATACAAATGTGTAACAAACATGTCTTTAAGTCTACAAGTTGTAAACACGATGCAGAAAATACTTCAAACTCCTCTACCACTTAAAATAAAATAAAAGATGTGGCCCTTTTTAAATGCTTTGTATTACCTCGTGGGTCTGCCTGATTGATGCCTTGATTGTTTGCTGAAAAATTTTGGATTGATTTTTAACCCACTTTCCAGTGTGCTAGCGAGCTGAATTTTTGCAGGCAGACTTGTGCCGATGATAAAAATGATCTATCGAAATTTCAGATCGATAAAATGTACTGTAATTAAATTATTGAATTTTTAGATTATCTCTAAGTTGCATCGTAATTTTTGTGCTAGTGTCGCGGTGCATATTATATTAAACAACCTTTTTAAATCCCTTATATTAACTTCACCGCCGTCTCTCTCTGTCTGTCACTCTGTCTGTCGTCATCTCATGGGCGGGCGGGCGGAAAAACAAAAGTAGAAAATGACCCACTTCCCGTGATCCGATCGAGCTGAAATTTGGCACACGGACCCATCTCACCTAACAATGCATCGTATCAAAATTTCAGATCGATCGAACGTACCGTAATTAAATTAATGCATTTTTAGTCTATCCTAATATGAGGTATGTAATTCAAATTCACGGTTTGTTATTGTTTTTTTCCCCACGTGAAAGTTTGAGTTGACGCGTTGAGGCGACCAATCGAAGCACCGGGGCACTTTTGTTTACATTTTACGTGTCACGCTGAGCTCGGTCAAGCGATCGGTGACCAAACTTTTCCCCTCTCCCCCTCCCCAGGGTTATGAAGCAAACTTGAGTTAAGACAGATTCAGTCTGTAAATGTTTGAAAATAATCAATACTGTTAGTTATGTCTCATATATAAGGGATTTATAGTCAAAAACTTTGTTTTTACGGGTTTGTTTTATTAAATCCCTTATATTAACTTCACCGCCGTCTCTGTCTGTCGTTCGTCGTCGGGCGGAAAAACAAAAGTTAAAAATGACCCACTTCCCGTAAAGGTATCGAGGTGACATTAGGCACACGGACCTGTGTATGGTATTAAAATTTCAGATCGATCGAACGTACCGCAATTAAGTTAATGAATTTTTAGTTTATCTATATAAAACTATATGTAGAAGTCGCTATTGTTTACATTTTACGGATCGCTTAACTTCACGCCAGCCATCGGTGAACACATCTCGTGTTTTAACCAGGTGTACCGGCGTGCTTTTGTTTACATTTTACGTGTCACGCTGAGCTTGGTCCAGCGATCGGTGACCAGACCTTTCCCCTCTCCCACCCGCCCCCAGGGGTTATAAAGCAAAGAGAAGTTAAGACAGATTCAGTCTGTAATTGTTTGTCGCATTTGAACATAATCAATACTTTTAGTTATATCTCGTATATCAGGGATTTATAGTCAAAAACTTTGTTTCTACGGGTTTGTTTTATTAATATTTTCCTGTCGCGCGATGCGGTGCATATTATATTGACGATACTTATTTAAAATATATTCCTGATCTGTAAATGTTTAATCTGTCGCGTGGTGCACATTATATTAAACATGTTTTATAACCCTTTTACTGTGATCAAATCGAGCCGAAGTTTAGCAGGCAGACTGTAGTAGCATTTTTAACTAAAAATCCATATATATGAGACATAACTAAAATTTTAGATTTTAGGATTTTCATGTGATGCGTATTATAATGAACATATTTTTTAGTTTATTCTCGATTATAAAGGAATCATAGTCAAAAACTTTTGTTTTTTACGGGTTTTTATATTAGTTTAAATTAAATATTTAATATTAGTGCTGAACTCATAGTTATACAAAGTTTTTATACAATATTGTAGATAAGGAACATTCTCGATTTATCTGGAACATTAGAGATTACTTTTGAAACTTAAAGCACATTCTATCACGCTTCTAAAAGACTTCACTTCGACAAAGTACACACATAAACTCTACACCAAATCTACACAAAATATAACGTAATTAAAAAGAACCCATTGAAATAAATCATAATATATATAACTTATATAAATCACACTCTTTCTTTTCAATCACTCCCAAAATCCAATCTCCCTCAATTTTTTAATTAAAAAAACCAACCTTCTCTTTAAAAAACGATTCTAATAAATAACTTTATTAAAACGTTAAAGAAATATTTTTTTAACCTCCCAGAACTTAAAAACGGTAAGTGTTGCATTTGCTTAATTTAAATTTCGTTCTAATTTTTTAATATCCATAACAAATAATTTTGCATTCGCTTCTACAGTCGCCAATTTGACTGAAAATAAATCTTTGATGGGAGGTAAGTTAGTGTCTAGTTCTAAACCTATGATGGGAAGTAAGCCTGTTTCTAGTTCTAAACCTATGATGGGAGGTAAGCCAATGTCTTGTTTCTAAAAGTATAATGGGAAGTAAGCCAATGTTTAGTTCCAAACCTATAACGGGAAGTAAGCCATGTCAAGTTCTTTTAAACCTATAACTGGCAGTAAGCCAATGTCTAGTTCTAAAGCTATAACAGGAAGTAAGCCAATGTCTAGTTCTAAACCTATAAATGGAAGTAAGCCAATGTCTAGTTCTAAACCTATAACTGGAAGTAAGCCAATGTCTAGTTCTAAACCTATAACTGGAAGTAAGCCAATGTCTAGTTCTAAACATATAACTGGAAGTAAGCCAATGTCTAGTTCTAAACCTATAACTGGAAGTAAGCCAATGTCTAGTTCTAAACCTATAACTGGAAGTAAGCCAATGTCTAGTTCTAAACCTATAACTGGAAGTAAGCCAATGTCTATTTCTTGCCAAAACTCGTCCTAGCAATCTGCGATCGATTTGCTGCTGGCCACACAGCAGGTGATTAGTTCGGACCATCTGAACCGTGAGTGGTCGATTTGATTCTGGACACAACTATCATGAGTGGTCAGTTCCTATAGAGTATTTGCCAAAGGAAACTTTTTCACGTGATGATTAAACTTAATGTTAACAAACGATTTAGAATATAAAACACAGATAATCTACCCAATCGATGGAGATAACGAGCTCGCGTGAGAGACACATGTTTACAACACATTAAAGTGTATGGAAGTTAATATAACTTAACGGATTTGCAAAGAGGATTCATTTCAGCGAGTGTGTTGATCAAAATACGTTTATAAATATTTTTAAAAAGTCATTCTATAATTTTGTTATCCGTTGAATAGGACAAGCGGGAACAAAACAAATTACAAGAAGTCTATTGGTGAAGACATCGTAATGAACAGTTGTATGTGTATAGGACAACCCTCAAATATCACCACCAGACCATCCGTGACCTGGAATCTACAGGAAAGTAAAATTTGGAGAAAATTAAAAAAATATGCGTGTATACACGAAACAAAAATAAATAAATAAAAAAATTGAATAGAAAATCACGTCCTGGAATCAACTGAAAAGGAAAGCGAAGTATATAGATGAATGGAACATTATTGTACACATTCCATGCTCCAGTCGAGGTAACAGATGAGTGGAACATTTTGTAGGGGAAATAGACAGAAGTCAGCTTGCTACTCTTCTGGGTGGAAAGTTTATGAAAACAACATTGTTTGAAATCAACTTCTTCGCACTCCATCAACTGCCATCATATCAACACATCAACTGATTGACCCAAAAACTACAGATTTATTTTAGTTGCTGGGGTTTTTATCTAGGGGTTTGGTCAAAAACATTTCAAACCTCAAGCTACAATGATTACAATGTATATTTCTTTTGACGGGGGAATTTTAACATTGCGGAACGTACAACTTAATATTTAAAACAATATTTATTGAAGTTTATATTGGAGGTTAATATCAGACGACATTTTATTCCTCTAACTAAAGCAAACAAAGGATTTATTTGAACATGTCACTCCTGAGTTGAAATGTGTCACTCGTTTGTCACTCTATTTGCCACTCTACTGTCACTGCGCACGTTGATGCTCTTTCAGTCACTGCTTACATCGTCGTGATGTTGGTCAAATGTCCCTAAAGAACATCTAAATAAAACTATTTGATCATTAATTATGATGCCCCCATTGAAGACCCTTAAATATAATAAAACGCTGAATTAAAGCAATAATCATGGATAGGTCAATTTAGTTTAAACACATAAAATAATTGTGTTTTTTCAACGTATCATTTTATAACATCATATATTACTGTAGGGAGTCTGCCCACAAGGGTCACAGAGTGGACCGGTTGGTTAACGTAGGCAGTCAAACAAATTTAATTGGAACTTGACACAAATACCCGAAGAGCTATTGGACTCCAAAATGTCATGTTGTACCATTGAATTTCAACAAGGTAAATGACCTACAAGAGAACTAAACTAACAACTGGACTTCATAGGTCCCCACCGCCTCTGATAAACGACCTACAAGAGAGCTAAACCAACAACTGGACTTCATAGGTCCCCACCGCCTCTGATTCTGTGTCCAGTTTGGCGATGTTAATTAATCACTGTTTCAAAATGCAACTAAAATTATATTTGAAATAAACCTGTTATTATGTTCAGATACATCATTTTTATAATTTCTAAATGAATTCCCATCAAATGCTTAAATCAATGCAATTAGACCGATTCCAACTTTTAATTTTATATTAATTTTTATATACATGCATGTGATATTCATTCAACTTTGCTTTTACGTTATTTCAAATAAACATTCATTCTAGCCACGTTCATCGAACTTATCTCTTATGAAGCTGTTAGCTCGGTCCCTCTGCCTCCATTTCAACAATTTCATGACCACGGCATGTGCTTGCGTTCTATATATCTGATTAAATCCTTTGCCTCTAGGCCATGGACAGAGGTGAAATAATTGGCCAAATTACTTTAACTAAATTTGTTTTAAATAGCAATATCTATATGCATGGGGTTTTTCGTTTCTCTTTGAAAAGATTGAAATTATACTTGTGTATGAGCACTCCGTTTAGATAATCATGTATCAAGAATTTTCAATTCAGTTTGCGACATTTTGGCCTACTCTGAAAATATTATTCTCAAACGAAAAGCTGGTTGAAGAATTCTCACATTGAATAAACTCCCCATATCTAAATGATGTTATTCTTGGACATTTGTCTGCATTGCTATAGTTAGATGATAGATCACAACTATTGCCAACAGGCATATTGATATAAAGACTTCCATAGCCGAAGAACAAACATTCTGAAGTTACCATCCATTAACAAACATTCTGAAGTTACCCTCCATTAACAAACATTCTGAAGTTACCCTCCATTAACAAACATTCTGAAGTTACCCTCCATTAACAAACATTCTGAATTTACCTTCCATTAACAAACATTCTGAAGTTACCTTCCATTAACAAACATTCGGAAGTTATCCTCCATTAACAAACATTCTGAAGTTACCCTCCATTAACAAACATTATGAAGGTACCCCACATTAACACACATTCTGAAGTTGCCCTCCATTAACAAACATTCTGAAGTTACCCTCCATTAACAAACATTCTGAAGTTACCATCCATTAACAAACATTCTGAAGTTACCCTCCATTAACAAACATTCTGAAGTTACCTTCCATTAACAAACATTCTGAAGTTACCTTCCATTAACAAACATTCTGAAGTTACCTTCTATTAACAAACAGTCTGAAGTTACCTTCCATTAACAAACATTCTGAAGTTACCCTCCATTAACAAACCAGAAATCATCAGTGTTTGATTTATTCAAACTTTCAACAGCACCTTAATGTTAAGAAATAAGTCACAGGATCGCCTTGGTATAGTGATATTTGCCTATCTCTATAACATTTAACCCTCGCACTTAATCATGTTATTATACGATAACCCAACAATAAACAATTAATAACGTTAAAAATGTTTGCATTTATGCTACTACATGCTACCAATTATCCATCAAAGAGATGAAATGTGTATGAAATTAAGAAGTATCTGTTATTTACCAAACACACGTCAGAATTCTCAACTGCTTGGTATACTAAATGAGTTACTTGAAAATCTACAAATTGAAATAGTCCCCATTTTAATATAATGTAATAAATCAGCATTAAAAATGGCAGGTGGCGGGATAACAGAGAATTGGTTTTTATCGTGGGAATTAAAAAGGTTGAGTTATCTTGTCCAGTATTCCTGGTAGTTGGGAAGTCCAGGCATTGTCAATGACATTGTTTCGGTTAGGAGTGGGTGTTGTGTGTGTGTGTATTTATGATTATATATGCGTGTGTATGTGTCTATATGTGTTTGTGTACGTGCGTGTGTGTGTATGTGTGAAACTTGGACTGTTTATGCAAGAAAGCTTAACCACTTTCATACAACAAGCCTCAGGAAGATTCTCGGCATAAAGTGGCAGAACAAAATTCCAGACACAGTGGTACTGACCAAGGCAGGTCTCCCCAGCATCTTCACCCTCCTGATGCAGTCCCAGCTTCGCTGGGCAGGGCTCGTGTCCAAATGCCAGACGAGAGACTGCCAAAGAGAATCTTCTATTGTGAGCTCCAGTATGGCCAGCGGCCCCACGGTGGGCTAAAGAAACGCTTCAAAGACACACTGAAAGCCTCACTGAAAGCCTCACTGAAAGCCTCACTGAAAGCGTTTGCCATCAATCAAGACACGTGGGATCGAGCTGCAATGGACCGATCCACCTGGCGCTCTTCCATCCACGAAGGTGCCAAGTCATGCGAGGCAAACCGGATTACCGTCGCAGAAAAGAAGAGGCAAGCCCGAAAGGCCCTATGCTGTCAACCCTCCTGGAGATGTCCCACTCGTCCCTTGTCTCTTCTGTTCCCGAACCTTCGTGCAAGGATCGGCCTCATCAGCCATCTGCGCACGCACAGACAACCCTCTGATGACTAGATTGGTCCTCGTCGTATCGACGGGCGAACGAACATGTGTGTTTAGGTGTGTGTAGGTGTGTATTTGTGTATGTGTGTGTATTTGTATGTATGTGTATGTGTGTGTGTGTTCATGGGAGCTGACTTCCGTGACGTTACAACACACCAGTTAAAAATGGTCTCATATTTCAGCCTCCATGGCTTGTCAGGCGATGGCTAGTGCTGAGAACAGGAGACTAAAAAGCATTTAAAATGATAACAGAAGAATTAAAATATCTCAGATTGGGTTATATAATGGGGCGCTCAACGGGACACATCTTCCGACTGAACTCACGCTAATCCTAAAAATAATCGGCATCATAAAAATATCACGCGTGACAACCAGGTTTCAAATTTCACAAGCACATGACGTCATCAGTCCCACTCATTTCTATGGCTCTGTGGAAATATTGAATACTCACCACGCAAAACTCTAAAATATAATACCATTAAAGTTTAACATCTCTAAAATTTGACCTTGCCTAAAAAGAGGATATCTAAAATATAACATTCCTAAAATATAACATATCTAAAATATAACAATAACAACCGTAAAACATAATACATGTGTATCTGAAAAATAACATCCCTAAAAATAACATCGCCCAGGATATAAAATCCCTAAAATATAAAATCCCTAAAATATAACATCCCTAAAATATAACTTCCCAAAAACATAATGTCTCTGAAATAAAGAGAATAGATATTCATCATAGATTGACTAGCACAATTTATTGTTAAACTTTATACCGCCAAAAATCAATCGTTTGAAAAAAATGTATTTCAAAATCGAATTTGTTTAAGTGTATGAAGTTGTTTTCTAGTTCATTTTGTACACTAACTTAATGCATGCGTTTAATGTATAAATCGTCACCTAAATTTCATACAGTTTTAGACTTAAAAGAATTAGTTGGCTGAAAGACGGCAAAGAAGAGCAGGTGTCGGCAACATGCGGCTTGAGAGCATGCGGCTCGTTCGGTGTCAAGATGAGTCTCTCCAATTCCATGCGCAAATATTAATAATTATAAAATTTTATTTTCAAAATTCATGTTATTCGCTTTTTACAAAGTGGGAAATTTTGTATATAGCAATGTTTTGTCTCTTCGTCTCAAAATGTTGCAGACCCCTGAACTAGAGTAATAAAACAATGACATTTAATATGCGAACATAAAAAATATCAGTTTCGCCAAATTTTTTAGATAAAAAAGATATCAAGTTTATTATGATAATAATAATAATACTATTATTATTATTGTTAAAATATGAACGTTTATCAAAATGTTCTTGCATTTGATACTAATTATTCGTAAAGGTAATTATTTCATTGAATCTAAGCGCATTCTATAATTTAGGTTACATTAAACCAAATTTGTAGTGTGAAGTTTGAAGGAATCCCAACAAGCGCTAAAGATAAAAATGAAGTTAAACTATAACAAATTCAATTAATATCTGGAAAAAACACCAGGGGATAGAAGACCACAGCAAGTAGTAATAATACATATGACATACATTCTAAATGGGAAATACAACGGAATAAAAATCTAATACAACATTCAGACATAAAAACACTGTCATCTTTCAAGACAAAATAGAATAATTTCACGTCTATCCCTATTAGCATTAGGGCATGGAATGGGTTATCTCAATACAATAAACCATGGTTAAACGTAGGACGCAATAGTATTCTGTGGAGAAGAAGCTTTAATAATGTAAGATAGGATAAAATTTATAAGATAAGATATAATGCATAAGATAAAATATGATGTATAAGATAAGATATAATGTATAAGATAAAATATGATGTACAAGATAAGATAAAATGTATAAGATAAAATATGATGTACAAGATAAGATAAAATGTATAAGATAAAATGTATAATAAGATAATATATAATGTAGAGATGCTAGTTGTGGAAGTCATCAGAAGTTGAACTAAGGGAAACTACTCGAACCGTGGACAATTGAAGAGTTCAAGTAGGGCACTTCAAAATCACTGTCTTGTTTGGATCGAATTGGGTCCGAGCATCATCAATGATATTAGTTACTGTTAGTTGATATCCGAGCATCATCAATGATATTAGTTACTGTTAGTTGATATCCGACCATCATCAATGATATTAGTTACTGTTAGTTGATATACGAGCATCAGCAATGATATTAGTTACTGTTAGTTGATATCCGAGCATCATCAATGATATTAGTTACTGTTAGTTGATATTAATGCTAAGAGTCAGACTTATATACACAAGAACAGAACAATAATTTTCACAGTCGCAAGTCGCAAGGGAGGTTAAATTCAGTTAATGTTAAAATTTTAAAATATAATTCAGTATCCTAATAATATTAAAACAACAAACAATAACAACAACAAGAAAAAAAATAAAACAACAACAACAAACTTTCTCTGTTGTGTTCATTTCTTCACTATTTAATACTATAATCATGTTGATGAAATATGACATGTAAACATCCGTGTCGCTGTTCAATCCATAACTTTACAGTAAATATTTCCAACTATTTATATAAACACTTACATTATCGTCTATACAACATAACTTTGTTTCCATATAATTCTAAAATTTGACTTATATATCAATAAACTTTTAAACAATTTTTAAAAATTCTACAACAAACTAAGTTCAATAATTACAAAATCACCCAATCAAATATTCTTTCCCCCATTCCAACACGAATTATCCATTACTTTATTCTAATCACCTTCAAATTCCTTTATCTTGTCAGGAAATATTTCTCAAAATGTTTCCTAATACGTTCATCATATTATTTTCTCCTGTCCGATTATTGTTCTACACTCCCCCCCCTTAACTTCCGTGCATTAAACTTACACTCCAATAAAATCTCCAACCCGTCTCCTACTGCACTCAGCCCCCAACCGCCCCTCCCCTCACCTAAATCTATTTCATCAATCTACCCGGACACAATTCTTTTTACCCCACCTCTACCTTTTTATCTCCCCTCTCGCCCTTTCCGTGCCGTTAATCTGAGGAGATCAATAGGAACATCCAGGCCCGGCCCCTGAGATGTGCACCACGAGCTACCGCTGCATGTACTTGGACCCCTCTGATCCCCGCGACCCCACCACCCACCAACCTTTCCGACTCGCTGCGGGATGGAGGGGGGGGGAGAGAGAGAGACCTGGTCTACGACAATGAACTTACGATAGGCGTACCTCCACCCCCCCCCCTTTTCTCGTTGTGGAGACAGAACCTCTAGTACCACACCTTAAGTGCCCCAAAACATTCCCCCCCCCCAACCACATCCGCATATTGACTTTCTCAACACAGCAGCTGGTATAGATGAGACACCCCCTCCACCCTTTAACCCTACCCTATTTCTCTCCCCTTGACTAGCACAAGTTGCTTGTGTCCGCTGTCCGCGATTGAGCCCCAGTGAGAAGGCCGCCCTCTGGAGTTACTCTTGTAATAAAAAAACGTGATAGTAAGAACCACCTGCTGGACTCCTAATGTCACGTGGTTTTAGGGGATGATATTTTGATAAACTGCGCTCAGTGTTGGTTTTAAAGACACATCTTACGCACCTCGACACCAGGAAGCAGATTTCAACCAATAAAGCATGCGCAGTCATACACTTGAAAAGTCTAAGACGTCATATGGCTAGCGTGATGGGAGACAGAAAGATTAAACTTGTGCTCTGTGATCGCACTCAACGGTCTGCGCATGTTTTTCGTTAACAAAACTTCACCGGAACCAGAATGTAAACAAAACGTTGGAACTCTTCTAGCCGACTTGTGTTTTATTGGAAATGACGATGTTTTGGCCGAGGTTTGATGGCAGAAGTTCGTTTCTCTGGTCAACCCTTCTGTTAGCATCCTGGGCCCCATCTGTGTATCAAGTCGGTGGTAATGTGGATGAGAGAGGTATGTTACATTCTTACATGCTCGTCTTATTTGATGTTACATTCTTACATTCATGTCTCATATTTATGTTAGATTCTTACATTGTCTTCTCATTTTATACATATTCTTGCATTTTCTTCTCAATTTATGTTACATTCATTCTTACATGCTCGTCTTATTTGATGTTACATTCTTACATTCACTTCTCATTTTATGTTACATTTGTCTTCTCTTCTCGTTTTGTGTTACGTTCATACATTCACTACTCATTTTGTTACATTGGCATTCTTTTCTCATTTTTCGTTACATTCTTAAATTCATTCTCTTCTCATTTTACGTTACAAATTTGGCTTCTCTTCTCAAATTATGTCACACTAGTGTATCACCCGTCAAAAATGACGGAAGTTTTCAAAATAAATACAGATCAGATTAAATATGAAGGATTAGGTTGGAATTAAAGTTGAAATGTTTATGTATTGAAATGGGTGATGATTTATTATGAGTGTCAACGTGTTGATAAATTTGCATGATTTCAGTTTATAATATATAAAGCTTATGATGTAAGAAAGAATAAACAAACGTAAAGACATTTTTGTTATCGCAAGTAAAACGATATCTGTCACTTAAGCCCTAGTAACTCTAATATTTCAGTTCCTTTTATAAATCAAACATTATGTTCCTTTTGATAAATCCTTTGATTTCGAACAAACAAATTTGGACTTAACTACAATGTGAGAATGTTTTTTTATGTCAGGAAATTTCTTGCCAAACTTCATGATATTTTTTGTATCTCTCTGGTCTAGCATTTGTTGGCACCTTTGTGACACTTTGCTAACATTTTTTTGGCAACGTTTTCAAAACGTGTCTAATAAAAAAAAACACCCAAATCATGAATGTTGCAAAATAGTAACATTATTTATTTTACTTGTTTGTGCTGCGGCGCCCACTTTTTAGGGCGCCAATTGCGCCCAACTTTTTCAAAAGCACAACTAACTTGTCCTTGTATTATAAATACGTAATGTTAAACTTCCTGAAATGTACACAAAGTATTTTATAATAGGTGTTTTTCTTCTTCAAAAGCCCAAGTAATTTATCCTTGTATGATAAATACGAAATATTCCTGAAATGTAAACAAAGTGTTTATATAAATTTTTTTTACAATGCTAATCACCACACGATTTTAAAACTAATTTTAGAAAGCAGCGCACCAAATTACTGCACCAAAAAATAACTCTTTGAGTCAAGTCAGCACTGTTTACAACACAAATTCAGACGTCAAAGGTTCGTGCGTTGTTTGGTTAATGTTAATCTGGAAACCAAAATGATTATGATTTTTAAGTCTATATTTTCAATTTTTTTTTAAAAAGCAGAGTGATGTCCTTAGCGTTAGGCCAAAGCGAGTCAGTCATACATAATTGAGGGTAAATATATATATGATTTTAACTTGAATAAACAAGTGCCGTATATGTAAGCAATGTTCTTATTCGCTTTAAAATGAAATAACTGATACAAATTATTTTAAAATAAAAAAAATGAAATATACTTTTGTAAACTCTTGGTTTATTTGCGATTTAGGTTTTGTCTATATATTAAAATTTAAAAAAAAATGTTAACACATGCTTATAAATATAGTGCTCATTGAAATTCACACAATAACGTCATCATATATTCTAAATACACACAATCATACCATCTTATACTCATATTTCACACAATCACCCCAGTTTGTATTACTCATTTTCTAAACATACACATTTTATCATTTACACATGTATGAATATTTTTTAATTTTTAATCAATTTCTATTTTCCCCTCGGAATTATGTATTAAAAGTATGGGTCATGGACGTTAATTAACTATGACAAAAAAGTTAAATCAACTTTTACCAAACTTAATCTCAATACTTGCTAAAGACAATGACGTCATTGTTAAATATTTCTTTTCCAAGTAGTGCAAAAAATTATATTTAAAATAAAAAGTTGAGAAAAGACGCCATGAAAATTGTATTTTAATTGAACTTTCTGATCAACCTGATTTTGTCAGATAAAACTGGCGAAATATCAAATCGATTTGTATTGCTATAAATAACTAATCACGCCAGAAGTCGATTTCTTTCACACCTTTCTACAACCTCTTTACGTAGTTGTCCCCATACGGAACCTTCAAATATCCTACCTGTGATGTCTGCCTCTCTACCCATTGTATTAGTAAACGCTGGTATAGATCATGTATCGCAATGTTTTTTGTCTATATCACGTTTCAAGATTTTTGTTCTAGATCACGTCCTAATATTAAAGTTATACCTTGTGTGAAGATTATGATTCGATCGCGCATCAATGAACGTCTAAATAATGTGTATAGTTCAAATGTCTCCACAATATGTAATAATTTTGTCAATATCTTGTGGGATTTTTTTTGTGGTGTGTTTCTAGATCAAGTATCATGCCAAGTTCTCTTATCGAGTTCAATTCAATTAAAACATTTTGTATGGATTTTTCGTCGCTTGTACTTGTGGGCGGAGCTACACCACCTAGACATTTTGCGCGGGGATTTGGCCAGGGTAACCATGGTAACGCCGGATAAAGCAGTGATGCCTCGGGCAGGGTGTGGGCCAATATTGGATCTTAACGCATTCTTCATGTCACGGATGCATATAGAGAGGTAAACACTTGCCCGCAGATAAAATAAACTCATAAGACCTCATAAATATTTTTATAAAAAAAGTGTCGTCATGAATATTCTGAGCTTAAGTATTTTCTTTAAAAAAATCCAAAACATCAATTTGAGAAGCTAAGATTATGGTCACAATGGTCCTTTAGATTATATTACTACTGAAAAAAAAGTGAAATATATTTATTGTGGGGTCGTTAAGTTCGATAATAATGTAGTGAGCGAAGTTCACCAATGCATGTGTCAAATTTGGTCACTAAGGTTTGTGTCAATACTGGTTCACTAAGGTTTGTGTCAATGCTGGTTCACTAAGGTTTGTGTCAATGCTGGTTCACTAAGGCATGTGTCAACTTTGGCTCACTAAGGTTTGTGTCAATACTGGTTCACTAAGACTTGTGTGAATGGTGGTTCACCAAGGCCTGTGTCAATGGTGCTTCACCAATGCCTGTGTCGATAGTGGTTCACCAAGGCCTGTGTCGATAGTGGTTCACCAAGGCCTATGTCGATAGTGGTTCACCAAGCCCTGTGTCGATAGTGGTTCACGAAGGCCTGTGTCGATAGTGGTTCACCAAGGCCTGTGTCGATAGTGGTTCACCAAGGCCTGTGTCGATAGTGGTTCACCAAGTCCTGTGTCGATAGTGGTTCACCAAGTCCTGTGTCGATAGTGGTTCACCAAGGCCTGTGTCAATAGTGGCTCACCAAGGCCTGTGTCGATAGTGGTTCACCAAGGCATGTGTCGATAGTGGTTCACCAAGTCCTGTGTCGATAGTGGTTCACCAAGGCCTCTGTCGATAGTGGTTCTCCAAGGCCTGTGTCGATAGTGGTTCACCAAGGCCTGTGTCGATAGTGGTTCTCCAAGGCCTGTGTCGATAGTGGTTCACCAAGGCCTGTGTCGATAGTGGTTCACCAAGTCCTGTGACGATAGTGGTTCACCAAGGCCTGTGTCGATAGTGGTTCACCAAGTCCTGTGTCGATAGTGCTGGTTCACCAAGGCCCGTGTCGATAGTGGTTCACCAAGGCCTGTGTCGATAGTGGTTCACCAAGGCCCGTGTCGATAGTGGTTCACCAAGGCCTGTGTCGATAGTGGTTCACCATTGCAGAATAACAAACCAGTGTGCATAGTGGCACGTCATACATTTTTTGTGTGCAAATGTTTAGAACAACAAACATAGATTTTATGTTATCCTTATCAAATTTTGCGGCGCAGTAATTCTTAACAGCTACGCGGCTTCGACCTGATATCTGTTTGGTCGCTCAACCGCGTCGTTTAAAGAGAACATTGCATGCCATGTGTCAATAATAATTCACTTATGCATGTATCAATGGTGCTTCAATAAGGCTTGTGTCAATGATAATTCACTAACGCGTTTATCATAGGTGGTTCACCAAGGCATGTGTCAAAGGTAATTCCCTAATGCGTGCATCAAAGGTGGTCCGCTAAGGCTTGATTCAATGGTAGTTCACCAAGGCATGTGTCAAAGGTAATTCCCTAATGCGTTCATCAAAGATGGTCCGCTAAGGCTTGTGTCAATGGTAATTTACCAAGGCCTGTGTCAAAGGTAATTCCCTAATTCGTGCATCAAAGAAGGTCTGCTAAGGCATGTATCAATGGTAGTTCACCAAGGCCTGTGTCAAAGGTAATTCCCTAATGCGTGCATCAAAGGTGGTCCGCTAAGGCTTGTGTCAATGGTAGTTCACCAAGGCATGTGTCAAAGGTAATTCCCTAATGCGTTCATCAAAGATGGTCCGCTAAGGCTTGTGTCAATGGTAATTTACCAAGGCCTGTGTCAAAGGTAATTCCCTAATTCGTGCATCAAAGAAGGTCTGCTAAGGCATGTATCAATGGTAGTTCACCAAGGCCTGTGTCAAAGGTAATTCCCTAATGCGTGCATCAAAGGTGGTCCGCTAAGGCTTGTGTCAATGGTAGTTCACCAAGGCATGTGTCAATGGTAGTTCCCTAATGCGTGCAGCAAAGGTGGTCCGCTAAGGGATGTGTCCCCTGACCACATGGCATACTTCATCTCATTTTCAAACTGTCGTTGACAATAGCTTTAATCTAGAAAATGTGTCTGACCTGAGACAGCAGCTGCTGGTGATCAGGTCTGACAACCAGTGACGTATTGTGTAGTCCTCATGTCGCTGACCACTGGGCTACGTTCAGCTCAAAACCTCGTTGGTGTGAGTAGCGGCAAATCAGATAGGTCCACATGATCAGGGAAAAGGATTTAGTGGCACTGGTCGGCTGAGATAATGTAATTAGTATCTGGGATTCTCAGAGTAGTTTACAGGGGTCTCAGACCCAACTCTGTCCAGACCGATTGTTGTACCGGAGTTCAGATGACTTGTACTTATTGGACCTTTTTAAAAAAAAATATATATTGTTTTTTTTAAAGATGGCATGTACTTTCTGGGTTTTAAAATGGTTTTTATAAAATTAGGAATTGTTTTGTACCCAGTGAACTTCTACGTAGGGCAGTGATTTGGTTGCACCATAGATCAGCACATCGTCTATAAAGGGCAGTAATTCGGATTTACCAGATTTCAGTACAGCTTTTAAAAAATACAGTTATTTAGCTTCAAGAGCATAACTTACCTGTATCATTAACATTTTATCTATATTTACAAGCAAAATAATATATTTTTATGTAGTTCAATCAGCTAAGAATAGGTATATGAGGTGAAAAAGTAAACATAAGAACTAATCTTACAATGTATGCTGTTGGAGATTATTGACCAAACTGAAATGTAAAGTGCCTAAGTTCATGGAAATAAAACATTTAGTTTCGCATTAACAAAGTATAGTGTTTAGTGAGCCTCAGAACAATGAACTGAGATCATCTAAATATTTTATATATTGTGTGATAATGTATGAGGTCAAATGTTTTTGCATATAAGAATGTAAGATACTCAGTGCGCTGTAATATTTCAGATATTCTAGAGTTCAATGATAACAAAGTAGCGATCCTGATAATATATGGACGTCCAAATCTTTGGAGCTTTTCGGGGAAAATAGATTTACTTTTGTCGATTCTCAGCAATTACTCTTTAATTGTTATCTTATGAGTTCACCTATACCAGGATGTTTGCATGACATCGCCAGTCATATGTGAAGGTCTCATACTATTGTACAATGTTTGGATACCATGGCCAGTCATATGTGCAGGTCTCATACTATTGTACAATGTTTGGATACCAAGGCCAGTCATATGTGCAGGTCTCATACTATTGTACAATGTTTGGATACCAAGGCCAGTCATATGTGCAGGTCTCATACTATTGTACAATGTTTGGATACCATGGCCAGTCATATGTGAAGGTCTCATACTATTGTACAATGTTTGGATACCATGGCCAGTCATATGTGAAGGTCTCATACTATTGTACAATGTTTGGATACCATGGCCAGTCATATGTGAAGGTCTCATACTATTGTACAATGTTTGGATACCATGGCCAGTCATATGTGAAGGTCTCATACTATTGTACAATGTTTGGATACCATGGCCAGTCATATGTGCAGGTCTCATACTATTGTACAATGTTTGGATACCAAGGCCAGTCGTTTGTGCAGGTCTCATACTATTGTACAATGTTTGGATACCAAGGCCAGTCATATGTGAAGGTCTCATACTATTGTACAATGTTTGGATACCATGGCCAGTCATATGTGCAGGTCTCATACTATTGTACAATGTTTGGATACCAAGGCCAGTCGTTTGTGCAGGTCTCATACTATTGTACAATGTTTGGATACCATGGCCAGTCATATGTGCAGGTCTCATACTATTGTACAATGTTTGGATACCAAGGCCAGTCGTTTGTGCAGGTCTCATACTATTGTACAATGTTTGGATACCATGGCCAGATTTTTTGGAGGTCTCATACTATTGTTCAATGTTGGAATGTCATTCCCAGTCGTTTGTGAAGGTCTCATACTATTGTACAATGTTTGGATACCATGGCCAGTCATATGTGCAGGTCTCATACTATTGTACAATGTTTGGATACCAAGGCCAGTCGTTTGTGCAGGTCTCATACTATTGTACAATGTTTGGATACCATGGCCAGTCATATGTGCAGGTCTCATACTATTGTACAATGTTTGGATACCAAGGCCAGTCGTTTGTGCAGGTCTCATACTATTGTACAATGTTTGGATACCATGGCCAGTCATATGTGCAGGTCTCATACTATTGTACAATGTTTGGATACCAAGGCCAGTCGTTTGTGAAGGTCTCATACTATTGTACAATGTTTGGATACCATGGCCAGTCGTTTGTGCAGGTCTCATACTATTGTACAATGTTTGGATACCATGGCCAGTCGTTTGTGCAGGTCTCATACTATTGTACAATGTTTGGACACCATGGCCAGTCATATGTGAAGGTCTCATACTATTGTACAATGTTTGGATACCATGGCCAGTCGTTTGTGCAGGTCTCATACTATTGTACAATGTTTGGACACCATGGCCAGTCATATGTGAAGGTCTCATACTATTGTACAATGTTTGGATACCAAGGCCAGTCGTTTGTGCAGGTCTCATACTATTGTACAATGTTTGGATACCAAGGCCAGTCGTTTGTGAAGGTCTCATACTATTTTACAATGTTTGGATACCAAGGCCAGTCGTTTGTGAAGGTCTCATACTATTGTACAATGTTTGGATACCAAGGCCAGTCGTTTGTGAAGGTCTCATACTATTGTACAATGTTTGGATACCAAGGCCAGTCGTTTGTGAAGGTCTCATACTATTGTACAATGTTTGGATACCAAGGCCAGTCATATGTGAAGGTCTCATACTATTGTACAATGTTTGGATACCAAGGCCAGTCGTTTGTGAAGGTCTCATACTATTGTACAATGTTTGGATACCAAGGCCAGTCGTTTGTGAAGGTCTCATACTATTGTACAATGTTTGGATACCAAGGCCAGTCGTTTGTGAAGGTCTCATACTATTGTACAATGTTTGGATACCATGGCCAGATTTTTTGGAGGTCTCATACTATTGTTCAATGTTGGAATGTCATTCCCAGTCGTTTGTGGAGGTCTCATACTATTGTACAATGTTTGGATACCATGGCCAGATGTTTGTGCAGGTCTCATACTATTGTACAATGTTTGGATGACATGGCCAGATGTTTGTGGAGGTCTCATACTATTGTAAATAATGTGATCTTGGAGCAGGATAAGGCAAGCAAGGTCCAGGTATTGATCAACGCGAGACTTAAGACGTCCAAGCCGCCCGTCTGGCTACTATTGACCAAGCCGGTTTAATGCCTTAAAGAAATACATCCGCGTTAAAAATGTCATCTGAGCTGTTAGCAGTGTCAGTAGTAGCTGGGATGAGAGATTAAATGTAGGTATGGGGGGGGGTTGTTAGTTCAGCTCTGAAATAATCCTTGTCTTAATCCTTGTCTTAATACTTGCCTTAATCCTTTGCTTAATCTTGGCCTTAATCCTTTCCTAAATTCTTGCCTCAAATTTTAGGCGATCTCTTTAGTTAACCTGACAGAAACACTGCCAGATAATCAACAAATATAAAAATGAATGGCAAACAGAAAAGGCGGTAAAAGAACAAACGTGCGATAAAGAAATCATGAGGAACTCTGATGAGATCTGATTTGTGAGTCTGGCTTTGGAATTCTAATGAGTGATTTATTGGTCTCGGCCTCTGGGATCGTCTCAACTAATTTAAGATAATTGCAGGATCGATTCCGTGTTAGCTATGATACATTGGGTGGCGACGGTTCTTATTTATGACAAGTAGAATGTGTTTAGTTGACCATCGCATTGCTGTTTGATCCACTGTTTATTACTAACAGAACATGTATCGGGATATACAGCAAAGTTGTATTTTTATAATTTATTTTCCTGACATCTGATATTTATTTTGGAAGGGACTTGTACTCAGTCAAATTCTTTTCTTTCCTTTATAACAGATTGTAATTGAATGGTTTATATAATTCATGTTTATTTTTCTTTACACTTTATGGGCTTATTTTATTGCTTACAACAATGTCAATAATAAAAAAAATTACAAATTTTATTTCGCCTATCATTACAACCCAACACATATTGATTTATATAGACCGCATTTTTCCTCACTTCGAGATAGAAGAGGCTAAAGTTGGAGAAATAAAATTGCACCATGTGTAAGTACTTAATTCACTGTTAGAGAGAAGTGCCAAGAAAAAATGAAATATAAATTAGAATTAGATAAACAATACCTGTAAAAGTATTTTCAACAGAATCTAAAAAGTGTTTTTCTTTAGATATTACAGACCGCGAACAAGGAAATGTTAAGTACATTTCTATAATTACATTTTTTAAGTGAGACACTTTTCAATAAATTAGACGCATGTAACAGAAAATATTAAGTCTTTTGTTAGACATCAAATTCTGTGTGGGATATCCCACTGTATTTTGTTGTTGTTTTGTTGTTGATACAATACGAAAAGTCTCAAAACCAATGTAAGTTACAAAGACAACATATCAAATGGACACTTTAAAAATAATATAATTTCAATATATGCCCAAAAATATAATTTTATTTATTTACCGTTTAGGATAAATTACAGGAATATAAATATAAATGTGTATATTTGGGCTTCTAAATAATGCAGTGCAAGAACATACACCAGCAAGAATTCACACTAACAGGAAGACAGTTACATCAGAAGCCTAAACTGGTTACTGGGATTCTATCTTTGTAATGACTGCCTGGCGAATCCACCTGTATAATCGATATCCTATAATGTAAATATCCTAGTGCATTATTGAAATATGTGACTTTATGCGGTGGTTCGGTCATGACCGCAAGATGAGCTCGGAGCGTATTCCAATAGCCTTGCTTTATGGTGAGCTGGCAACTGGTATGAGGAAAAGAGGTCGCCCTGTTTGCGCTTCAAGGACGTCTGCAAGAAAGACTTGTCACTGGCGTAGATAGACCATAAAACGTGGGAGACCATTGCCGAGGAGCGCACCTCGTGGCGGGCAAAAGTGCGTGAGGGCATTTAAGTCGCGGAAGCATCCCTCACAGCTAGGAGTGAAGAAAGAAGGGCAAGGAGAAAGGGGAAGTGGGCAAAGGAGCAGAAGTAAACGCCATCGTCCCATGAGGACGGACGGATGCCATACTATACTATACTATACTATACTATACTATACTATTGAAATATTTGACTTTATATATAAACTGTTGTGTTGACCAGTAATAAATCTTGACAGCGTCACGGAAAGCTATAGCGTGACACTGCTCACATCCTCTGACACTAACAGTCCAAGCCTATTGGTACTCTCATATTTCTAGGATATCTCAGTGATGTCAGATTACCCCGCCAAATATCTGGCAATGTCTGATCACTTTATCCGATCCCCGGAGGCTCGACACGTCGACATGTTATAGATCACTCATTTCAGATTACAAATTTCCCCAAGTCCGTTGGCTCTTTTCTGTACACAAAGCACTTAACATATGTTTTTAAGATTTCTTTTTTGTGCAATGAAAGGATATTGAGTTAAATATAAATAATGCTTCCTGAACACCTCCAGTATCTACAGTGAAATATCTAATTTATGAAAATAATAATTCAATTCACCATATTTGTGATACAGTTTTTTTTTAACTTAAAAGTTTCAGGCTTAGCCAAATATACAGGATAATGCATCAATGTAATATGGAGAAATAAATGAACCTATAAAGCCGAATGGTAGACTTGATTGAATGTATGAATAAAAAAATATTTTTTAAAAAACTGTTAACTAACGAATGAACGAATAGGAAAAAAATGTAATACTGGGAAATCTATTGCAGAAGCCAAATTTGTAGATAATAATAATAATAATAATAATAATAATAATAACAATAACAATAATAATAATAATAATAATAATAATATAATAATTAGGCCACGTTGTTTTTAAAGATGAAAAAACATTTTTAATCAGTAGTATTTTTCTGTGACTATGTAAGTAAATTAATCTGTATTTATTTTTAGAAATGAAGGCACCTAAAGGTTATCAGAAGGACATATAAACTACTAGGGGCTTATTTTCTTTTGCCATTCCGTCAGATTCAATATTTATCTCCAACGTATCAAAATACGCACTTCTTGGCAGCATCCAGCTACATGGATGATAGAAGTTCTCCAAATTAAAGGCAGGAAGTTAGGTAACTTCTAGGTAACATAAGATAGAAGCTGTAAGCATGACACCCAGGAAATGGCAAAGGTAAATATGAGACGCCGGAATTCGAACACGATATGTATGGCAATGGTTCGACATAGCTCAAGTGGCCACAAGATGGTGCTAACATTCAAACAGAACATTTTGCTAGAGTTGCGTGCTCTTTGAGCAGTGCAATGCACCCGTCCCTCACACTCGACTTTGATCTTACAAAAGAACCATAAGCACGAGCGTTGATTAGTTGAGAGAGAACAGGGTAAGGGCCCCTGGGACCTCGGATAAAACAGACACGATTTTGTCTATCCAGACTGTTAACGCATCGAGCTTCGGGGTGAGAGATTTATGTGCGAAGCATGCACTGGTCTTTCATGTTTACACCAGGCTCACAAGGGCCAGTGATAACATAAATAGGTCATTAACGATCCGATAACAAAGTAACCATCAGAACAGACTAAGAAAATACATGTTGCATAAACTGTATCGGGTAAAGGTATGCGGAGTTCCACCTGTCGTCCTATATCTGGTCAGTGTAAGGCAAGTTGGTACAGCTGTTAAGAGGTAATCATCTTTCAAAATGTTATTGTAGTGTATCTATAGCGCCTTACATCCAACACTTGATGGTGACCGTTATGATAGTTACACGTATGTAAATAAACTCATGAAGTAATGCAAGTTCAGCAGCGAGGATGACAAGAAAATATTCAAATAGCTTTGAAACGTAAAACTTTTAAAAATATATATATAAACGTTTAAAAAATTCTTCAAAATTTCATTTCTTAACACCTAAAAGAATTCCATTAAAACAAGTTTGTTGGCCTTATGTAAATCATAACTTGGTTGTCAAAATGAAGCAAAAATTGTTATGTCAGCTTTAATCTTTTCTGATCTAGTCTCTACTTGTTTCGCAAGTCCAGGATGTCCTGTCTCGCCCCATGTTATATATCGATTAGCATGGGGAGACTCTGTTCGAGCTTTCTGGAAAGCAATTTTAGAACATGAAATCTGCAAGAATAAAGAAGAAAAAAACACATAACGGATATCTCGGCTGAAGGCATTCACAGAAAGAGAGAGAGAGAGAGAGAGAGAGAGAGAGAGAGAGAGAGAGGAGAGAGAGAGAGAGATGAGAGAGAGAGAGAGAGAGAGAGAGAGAGAGAGAGAGAGAGAGAGAGAGAGAAAAAGTAAATGACAATGAGCTGAACAAGAAGTTGCTTTCACAATCCAGAGGTAACACATTCCTGGCATCACTGCACGTAAGACTCTTGTCTGCATGGGGCGCCCGTCTCTGTTCCTAGCATCACTGCACGTAAGACTCTTGCCTGCATGGGGCGTCCGTCTCTGTTCCTAGCATCACTGCACGTAAGACTCTTGTCTGCATGGGGCGCCCGTCTCTGTTCCTAGCATCACTGCACGTAAGACTCTTGTCTGCATGGAGCGCCCGTCTCTGTTCCTAGCACCACTGCACGTAAGACTCTTGTCTGCATGGGGTGCCCGTCTCTGTTCCTAGCATCACTGCACGTAAGACTCTTGTCTGCATGGGGCGCCCGTCTCTGTTCCTAGCTTCACTGCACGTAAGACTCTCGTCTGCACGGGGCTTCCGTCTCTGTGCATGTCTTCTCTGTCAAGTAGAATCGATTGCATATATACAACGATGTCGCCTGGCTGATATTTACATTTGTGACTGAAAGAGTCTTCTCTACCAGTGGGTTTTTATCCAAGGTTATAATGGAGAGAATCTCTGCATAATTTATAATTTCATTTTTCTGCACGTTGAAAGGAATTATGAAACACTTCAAGAAGAGGGAAGAAACCTATCTTCTTCACAAATATCAGCGGCATTCGAGTGTGAAAGTAATTTGTTGCCAATAATACGATGGTTATTACAAATCCTTGTATCACTCACAACCCTGAATATAAATTTCTAAGAGGGGTCCTTTTATTCCACATCTTGTGCCCCATATGTTGCAGATGTTATTTTATGTCCTGGAAACGGGCGAGAATATAAACGCTAAACCCTAAGCAATATTTGAGAACTACTGTTTTTGATTTTGGTGAAAGAAAGTGGTTAAAAATATATCTGTAGTTTGGTAAAATATTTTAGAGCAATAATCACTTAAGATAAAATCAGACAGAAGTATATTGAACAATATTTATGTATGATGATTATGAAGTTTGTGAAGAATATGTCTGCAGGACATATAACATACGTACTTTTGTGATGACAGTTGTGTAAGTTTATTATTATGCACAAGCGATACATTTTTGTTCACTTTTTAATAAATTGCTTCAGTTAAATGGTTTTGATTGTATTGTAGAACTCTGTTCTAACAAACTGCCCGTTGTCCACTTAAGAGGAGTCTTATACCTGTTGAGAAGGGCACCGGTGAGTGACCATCATTAAACATTTAGTGCCATTGTCTTAATTCTAATTTTTACTGATTTCAGATTGTACTCTTGCATCTCATTTTCGAACACTTTTTTGTTGATGCCTCGTTGAGACGAACATTTTATGTAATTTCACTTACATGATCTTGTATAATCTTATGTTGGAGTCTAAGAAAAGATGTAATCTCACTTACATGATCTTCTATAATCTTCTGCTGGAGTCTAAGACAAGATGTAATCTCACTTACATGATCTTGTATAATCTTCTGCTGGAGTCTAAGACAAGATGTAATCTCACTTACATGATCTTGTATAATCTTCTGCTGGAGTCTAAGACAAGATGTAATTTCACTTACATGATCTTGTATAATCTTCTGTTGGAGTCTAAGTAAAGATGTAATCTCACTTACACGATCTTGTATAATATTCTGTTGGAGTCTAAGAAACGAAAAGTGCTAAAGAAAATGAGTTCTCAAATGCAGCTTACTATAAGAATCAATTCTGTTTGATGCCTTGGGCCCCGCACACTCTATGGCCGGCCCTGACTATAAGAATCAATTGTGTTTAACTACAGAAAGTCAGCACTAACCTTAAAAGCATATAATGTTTATATTTCAAAGGCAACCTACGCATTTTTAGCCATGTTTATTTATATGTTTAAGCATATATTTAAGGATGCGTCTAGAATATTTTTTATGATATCCCTTTGTAACATTGTTCAATGAAAGATATTATTTGATTTTTCGGATTGTTTATGTTGTTTGTGTAAGGTAATCTGATTATGTTTGTGTATGATAATCATCGGCAGTTGGGATGACCACAAAGCTTATGTCTGACTACGGCCGGCCATGATGCCAGTGTTTACTCTGAGGGATGACTAGATCCTTGCCCCACAAATTTTGAGCTTCTGAAGGTTTTTTTTTATCCCCAGGGATTCTCACCTTCGAAATGAACAGCCCTTTACGGTATTTAGCATTTATCTGAAGGAAACTACCTTATATACTGCATCAAAGTACCTGAAATAAGCTTTAAATTTAAACCCCTAATTGAAAACATTGTAATTAATATTGGTGATATGAACATAGCTAAATATTTGATTAGTCTTATGGTAAAAGTGGTGACGCGTTTTAGTGAAAAATTGAGATGAGCGATAAAAAAGGAAACTTAAAACTGATTGAATGCTTTCCAATTTTGCCACAAAGTTTTATAGAAAGAGCAGACGAGAGCGCAATGTTTTTTTACAATTTATAGTTCAAAGACAGAACATGGAACCATAGAAACAAGTTCTAAGAACATATAACCTTACAATTCCTGGGATACAGCGCTATATAAATTATCAATTTATTATTATTATTATTATTATTATTTAAGAAGCAATTACTGAGCCACGTTCTGATAACTTGTAATCTTTCAAAGGCTTAGAAATAAGAAACAACTACAAACAATTAGCAGAGAATGTGTTTATTTGTCTGATGAAGACCAGCGAGAGAAAAAGTACTTTATAGTTATCTTAAGGCAACTTATTCTAATAACGATGAATACATTATACGTAAGACTTAGAACGAATTCCAGTGGGCTCAGTTAGCCAATACAGTCGTTCAGTAGGTCAAAGGTGAGCTTGTGTTATATACGTATATCTGTAAAATTTAACCTCTAACATGTAGCCATAAAGACTTTAATAGAAATAATAGATTTGCTGAGATTACAGGTATGTGGTGGTAGTTTTTTTTAATAATTTTTTTTTAATTTAAAGGAGTTTGTTGAGGGCTATCTCTGTGTTCACACACAAGACTATTCGCTCATTTGTTCTCAGGAAGTGGTCGTCTCGTCATAAGTAATTTGTCACCATGTCATCTGCTTTGTTCCTTATTTTTGGGCGGAGATGTGGATCATATTAGAGTTGTGAGATTTGAGGGATCTTTGAAATGAAAACAAAAGTATCTATTGAAGATAATTAAAAAAAACTCACATAGGTAATAATAAAAGCGTTATAAATTAATTAAATGTCTAAGGCTATTATACATAAATAGAATCTAGAGAATAATATTTCTTAGTAGCATTAACTCGTTTGAGAACCACTATTGCAGAGAATGTTCCTGTTGAGTGGGAGGTGGGGAGGTGGGGAGAGAGAGGCTATAGATGATCGGTGGGTGGTATCAAGAATTGGGCGGAACAGAGCTAGACACAGGGAACTAACCTCAGTTAACCACACACACACAGAGAGAGAGAGAGAGAGAGAGAGAGAGAGAGAGAGAGAGAGAGAGAGAGAGAGAGAGAGAGAGAGAGAGAGAAAGAGAGAGAAGGAGGAGGAAAAATGAAAAAAGAGATAGAGGGAGACGTCGAAAAAGGAAAAAATGTGGATTGAAGTGAATAATATGTGAAGAATATATGTGTACGTATGTGTGGCAAGGATGAAATGGAGGGGAGATAAGGACTTTGGCAATGATCAAACACATAATCGATAAACAGATGTAAGTCTGTCTGCCGACCGTTTATTGAAACATTATAAACAAACCTTTTGGACTCCATTGCAAATTCAGTTGCTATCTGAAGAAATCTATCTATTTTTAGTTAATAAATTAAATATAAATATAATTTTTATGACCAAAGAAGAAAAAATCTACTAAGGGGCCGTCCATAAGCGACGTCTTTCGATTTTGGCCGATTTCTCCCCTCGTCACACTTCGTCACAAAAACATAGACCCCCTCCAATATGACGTCACAAAGCTGTGGACAAAGTAAAATAAAGAAAAATAATATTTACAAAAAAAAGAAAAAAAGCAGTATTTTCTATTTGAAAATTAACAAGTTTCAAATAACTTTACTCTCATTTCAGTATGTACTTAAAATAATTTAGTGTAATGCTGCACTCTAATATCGTAACACGCGAGAATACATGTAAAACGTATAAAATAAATTGTAAGAAATGAAATATTTCAGTGGAACTTCGATTTTAAGTAGAGTGTTTTGACGTGACGTCACAATTCTTAAACTCTCAAACAAAGATTTAAAAGTAAAATACCTAAGCCACATAGAAACAACGTTAATGTTAAAAAAAACGTTAAAAAAACCAAGTTTTTGACTATAAATCCTTTATGTACGAGAAGTAACTAAAAGAATGTTCATTATAATACGCAGCGCACGACCATCCAAAAATGCAAAATTGTAGTTGTGTCGTAAAACGCGGTGGTCGAGTGACAGCGCACTGGACTGTCGTGCCGATGGTCAGGGGTTCGAATTCGTGTGAAGGCAAGGGTTTGTTCCCCCTGGGCGTCCCTGAGTCACCCAGAACCGAATGGGTACCTAACACTAGTTAGGCGGCTGGGTAATGCGTGGAACCCACAAAGCCGTGGCCTGTGAACGCTGCATCACTTGCCAACAGATCATCTGTCATGGTCTGTGCACGCAACTATCTTCTGCATAGAAGGAGCGTCTGTATAGATAAGAAGAAGAAGAAGAAGCGTGTTTAATATACTGCGCAAAGATCAGGAATATGTTTTTAAAAAGTGTTGGTAATAAAATACGCACCTTATTGCGCGACAGGAATGGTCGTTCAATATAATATGCACCGCGACACTATAGTAAAAAAAATTAACATTATACATAGATATAAAAAAAATAATCTAAAAATTCAATAATTTAATTACGGTACAGGCAATCGATCTGAAATTTTGATACATTGTTTTTATCATTGGCACGAAACTGCCTGCAAAATTTCAGCACGCTAGCTTACCAGTAAGTGGGTTAAAAATCGATCCAAAGTTTTGGCGACAAGCAAGGGCGCAAGCAGACACCACGAGTTAATATAAAGGATTTAAATAAAAAGAACCCGTAAAAAAAATAATAAAACCCGTAAAAAAACAAATTTTTGACTATAAATCCTTTATGTACGAGTTGTAACTAAAAGAATGTTCATTATAATACGCAAGGGCAAGACCATACAAAAATACAAAATTGTAGTTGTGTCATAAAACATGTTTAATATAATGCGCACCGATCAGGAATATGTTTATAAAAAGTGTTGTTAATAAAATACTCACCTTTTTGCGTGACAGGAAAGGTCGTTCAATATAATACGCACCACGGCACTCTATAAAATTTAACATGATACATAGAGATGAATAAAATAATCTAACAATTCAATAATTTAATTACAGCACATGCGATCGATCTGAAATTTTAATACATCGTTTTTATCATCGGCACGAAACTGCCTGCAAAATTTCATCTCGCTTGCTTACGATCCAAAGTTTTGGCGACAAGGGCGCAAGCAGATACCACGAGTTAATATAAAGGATTTAAAAATTGAAACAATCGTTGTTAACTATAGAAAAATCAAAGTGGGATTCTTTAATCTTTAAAAGAACATATTATACAACACTAGGGGCAAGTACCCGGCTCCCGCCCGGGTTTAACAACAACAGCAACAAAACAAAAACAACAAAAACAACAACAAAACAACAAAAACAAAACAACAACAAAAACAACAAAAACAACAAAACAACAAAAACAAAACAACAACAAAAACAACAAAAACAACAACAAAACAACTAAAACAAAACAACAACAAAAACAACAACAAAACAAAAACAAAACAACAACAAAAGAACAACTACAACAAAAACAACAAAACAACAACTACAACAACAACAGCAACAACAACAAAGCAACAACAACAAAACAACAAATACAACAGCAACAACAACAAAGCAACAACAACATGAAGGACATTGCCGTCGCAGGGCAAGTGATGTGGACAACAACAACAACAGCAAAAACAACACAAAAGCAACAACAGCAACAACAACAGCAACAACAACAAAAACAACAACAGCAACAACAACAAAAACAAAACAACAACAAAAACATCAACAACAAAACAACAACTACAACAACAACAACAAAGCAACAACAACAAAAGCAACAACAACAAAGCAACAACAAAAAAAAATTATTTTATGGCGATAATCGCCTTCTTGTTAATCTCGACACCAAAATGTTTATTAATTTGCGTCATTATTTTACGTCTTAATTTTCAATAATTTTTATTTTATATAGCTCATATAGGGAAAAACTACATTTTGGGCCCCCGGGCCCCAGTATCTTATATATATGGAACGAAACCCGTTTAATAACCCTTCCGGTATAATTTTGTGTACGTGTACCAAATTTCACGTTATTTGGTTGTCTGGATCTTGAGTTATTAGGGAACAGACAGACAACAAATGCGGCTTATATATATAGAGACTAGGGGCAAGTACCCGGCTTCTCCCGGGTTTAACAACAGCAGCAACAACAACAAAAACAACAACAGCAACAAAACAACAAAAACAAACAACAAAAACTAACAACAACTACAACAACAACAGCAACAACAACAAAGCAACAAAAACAAAACAACAACTACAACAAGAACAGCAACAACAACAGCAACAACGACAAAACCAACAACAGCAACAGCAACAAAACAACAAAAACAAAACAACAACAAAAAAACAACAAAATCAACAACAAAACAACAATAAAACAACTACAACAACAACAGCAACAACAACAAAGCAACAACAACAGCAACAGCAACAACAACAGCAACAACAACAGCAACAACAACAAAAACAACAACAGCAACAACTACAAAAACAAAACATCAACAAAAAAATCAACAACAAAACAACAACAAAACAACAACTACAACAACAACAATAACAAAGCAACAACAACAAAACAACAACTACAACAACAAAACAACAAAAGCAACAACAACAAAGCAACAACAACAAAAAAATTATTTTATGGCGATAATCGCCTTCTTGTTAATCTCGACACCAAAATGTTTATTAATTTGCGTCATTATTTTACGTCTTAATTTTCAATAATTTTTATTTTATATAGCTCATATAGGGAAAAACTACATTTTGGGCCCCCGGGCCCCAGTATCTTATATGTAAGGAACGAAACCTGTTTAATAACCTTTCCGGTATAATTTTGTGTACGTGTACCAAATTTCACGTTATTTGGTTGTCTGGATCTCGAGTTATGAGGGAACAGACAGACAACCAGACAGACAACAAATGCGTCTTATATATATAGAGATAGAGATATACATACGGGATGATAATACCATGAAAACGGAATAAAATAAATGAAAAATAATTTGTATACAAATGTGAATTTTTACCTTTCGAGTGAGGCGATTAATTATTAATTTCGTTGAAGCCATGGCCATAAAAATACGCTTTTCCAAAAATTTCACGAAAATATTCAAATGCTTAACTTTAACTGTGCTGCCCTAGGGAACGTCCGTTTTTAAAACAATTAATTATAACATGTTTTAGAATTACTTTTCCTGATAAATTATTATTTCTCTATTCTAGGTTGTGCTGCGGCGCCCACTTTTTTTAGGGCGCCTACGGTGCCCACCTTTTTCAAAAGCACAACTAACTTGTCCTTGTATGATAAATACGTAATATTAAACTTCCTTAAATGTATAGAAAGTATTTTATAATAGGAGTCAAAAGCCCAAGTAACTTATCCGTATATGATAAATCCGAAATATTTCTGAAATGTATTCAAAGTATTTATGTACTTTTTTTTTACAGTGCTAATCACAACACGATTTTTTAACTAATTTTAGAAAGCAGCGCAACAAATCACTGCACCAAAAAATAACTCTTTGAGTCTGTCAGCACTGTTTACAACACAAATGCTGAGATCTAAGGTTCGTGCGTTGTTTGGGTAATGTTAATCTGAAAACCAAAATGATTATGATTTTTAAGACTATGTTTTTCAATTTTATTTAAAAGCAGAGTGATGTCCCTTAGCGTTAGGCCACAGTCATACATAATTGAGGGTAAATTTATGTATAATGTATTTTTCACTCAAATGTGATATCTTTGGTCAGTCACAATGGCGCTTATATATTTAAGTTTTACAATAATTCTGTAGTTAATAGTTTTAGTTTGAAACTATGCGAAATTTATCTTAAGTTTTACATTGTATAATAGATTTTAAAAGCGCACAGCCTTCTACGGCTGTATGTAACCATATCACCGGATATTATTATCCAAAAGGGGTTAAAAAAGAAAGAGAGAGTGTTCCCTGGGACACAGACTGATAATCTGTAGCAAGTAGGTGCCCAAAACAAAGAAATGAAATAAATAAATATAGAGTTGACAGTTGATGAACATAAATAAATCCTTTTAAAAGTGACTTCCATAACTAATTGCACGTTATGTTTCGAGTTATTTTCTGGATGTGAACACATCTCCATTCATTTTAACCCATTACAATAATATTCAGAAAGGAATTAGCGCACTTTTTCTAAGGGCACCAAAACAATTATTATTAAACAATATAATTTGCAATGTCTGTCCGTGACGCTACTAATTTTAGAAAGCAGGGAAAACCAAATTACTGCACCAATGCATCAAAAGGTGTGCAAATTAAAGATGCGCTGTAAAAAATATCATATGATGTCATTGTTTTCGCTCATACATGTATTTTAATTTTGGAAAAGGGATCAATGTAAAAAGAGGATTTGATGATGGTTAATTATAAAATAAAAAATCAAAGGGGGCGCCTACAACCCCTATTATAAAATAATGTGTGTACATTTCAGAAAGTTTAATATTTCGTATTTATCAAACAAGGACAAGTTAGTTGGGCTTTTGAAAAGGTCAGTGCCGTAGGCGCCCTAAAAAAGTGCATTTTTTATCAAATAAAAAGATTTCAGCTGAAAACTTCCGTCATTTTTGACGGGTGATACGCTAGTAAACAATATAATAGCCTAAGGCACAGGTTGGTTGGAGTATGTAATTTTAATGCTATGATGTGATTTTCAGCTTATATTTAATTCAAGGTGTGCATCAAAAGGTGTACAAATTAATTATAAATTAAAGACGCGCTGTAAAAAATAATTTATGACGTCATTGTTTTAGCTTATATCTTGATTTTGGAAAAGGGAACGATGTAAAAATAGGATTTATAATTATAAAATACTTTGTGTACACAGGAAGTTTAATATAATATTTCGTATTTATCAAACAAGGATAAGTTACTTGGGGTTTTGACAAAAGAAGTGGGCGCCAGAGGCGCCCTACAACCCCTAGTTATACATTATAAACGATGTAACTTGTTCCCGGGTCTAAGCGTGTCCTCGAGTCCAACCAGCTCTGATGGGTACCTGACAATAGTTGGGAAAATAAAGGCGGCCGCTAATTGTTCAACATAATCCACTTATAGCCTTGCCCTGTGAACGCTGCGTCCCTCGCCACCAGGCCATCTTGTTCTGTGAACGCTACGTCCCTCGCCACCAGGCCATCTTGGTCTGTGAACGCTACGTCCCTTGCCACCAGGCCATCTTGGTCTCTTCGTTTTTATGGACGCAATAATCCTCTTCTCAGAAAGATGCGTCCGTATTGATGGAAAAAAGCTCCTTCTATACGGAATATTATTGCGTCCTACGTTTAACCATGGTTTGAGTCTGTTGTCATTATGTTGGTTTTCCTGGCTTGTTCAGGCAACCAATTCCACATCCAAATGTCAGACGGGAATTAGGAGGATTTGGATGTGTTTGCTCTTACACATGGAACAAGAAACAATGACATGGACTTATTTTTTCTGTGTAGCCGAAAATTACTCAACTGTAGGGGAATAGATCAATAAAATGTTTATGATTGAAATCTTGGTTTAAATTACCCATTTTTATACTTGTTCCCGACAATTCATTTCTAAAAAAATCATTGAAAGCTTCTTGCCTCAGCGTTTCTCTTTTTAAATTAATCACAGACATTTTTGATACAACTTTCAACCTGATTTTATCCAAACCTAATATGTTTTGAGAACATTGACCGATTGATTCACTATCTGGAGGTGTTTGTTATAAAAATGAAGTGCATTTCTTCATTGAACATGGATATTCCTCTCACTGATAACTTTAATGTCATTCCTTTTCCTTTACTTCTGAAAAAATCCTCAATTTTGAACAAGTGCCATTATATATTTGACAGAGCTTGACTTACAACTGAACTCGTTGGAATATTAATGGAGAATTTTTGTTATCAGATCAGAGGAGCTGCAATGTAAGCGAAAATAAGACTTAGTTTTGTATGTTTATTCATTGGTCGTGTGATACATCCATAGAGAGAAAATTACAAAAGTCATTTCCGGAATACTACAGAAGACATTTGGCATTAGAAATGACGAAATGGATCTGCAAATATTTAAATCCTTTAAGTGGAGATTTTCATGCATCAATTAAATTTACTTAAATAACCCTAAATAAATATTGACTTTGTACGCATCAGAAATAATTTTTAATGAAAATAACTTCGCTATATTAATATAACACAAGTAACAATTTCCTGCTTCATCCCCTTCTCGGTTATGTGCTTATATCCATTCCATTTCCTCAACTCATCATAAAACTATTATGAGAACTTTTGGGTGGAAGAGGCGGATATGGAGTTTTTCTGAAGTAGACTATATTATGAACCAATGTTAGAACAAGTTGTTCCTTTATTTAAAGCTATGTCCATACAAGGTCGATTAATGTAACTCTTTTTTCATTCAAATATATTTCACGACACCTTATTGCCCTTACTCATTTATTTTTAAAAAAAACTGCTAATTCCTAATGCGAATCTTGCCACTTATCAGATTTTGAAACGAATCTCTCTATGGTCTCCTTATTGTTAAGGGCACATTGGACATACTTGTTAGAAGCCTCCTCATTGCCATTAACCAGGGTTGTTAACAATACTAAAAAAAATTATTGGCAATACCAATACCAATACTGCCTGTAAAATCTATTGGCAATACCAATACCAATACAATTTTAAAACCAGTATTGCAATACCAATACCAATATTCATTTATTATTGCCTTACCAATACCAATATTTGGGTCATTCGACGAAACGCAAATACCTAATTCATCGCTCTATATCACTTACATCGATAAACGATAACAACATTTTTGGCTAATTTAGACAATGTATTTTTAACCATATTTTGTTCAATAGTTAAACACTTGCTTCATCAGTTTTCCTCAAAGCATTCAAAAGTCTTTGACAACATATTAAATTAGTCGGCATACCTTAACGTCCCTAAGCAACAAGATTTTTAATATGTATACTGTACACATATTGTGAATGAATGAATGGATGGATGGATGAATGAATGGATGAATGAAGCAAATGACTGTCATAGAAAAGCAAATGATACATAAACGGTTAAACATCATAATAATCTCATGAATATTAATTTGGGCGAAGTTAATTTTCATGAATATTAACATCGGCAGATAAATCAGTTTTACCGTTATTAATAATTAAATTTTAGTTTAAAATTTAAATTCATGAGTTATATCTAAAATCTGTCTACATTGGCATTGGATGAAACAAAACATTAACTTGACTCACTTTCAAGCAAGAAATTCTGTAAAAGGAAATCGGAAAGAAAATATTGACCAAAGAAAAAAATGGCATCAAGATCTTGAAAGTATTACCTATCAGTCCATAATATGCGCAATCATTGAAAAGTTATGAACGAAATAGAACGACGCATTCACGCTACTAAAAATAATTCTAATTACAACAAATTTAATATTATATAAATTTAAAAAAAATTGTTCTTTGTTTGGCCTTATTTTTGTTTGTAGGCCCTAGGCACGGTGCCTAAAGTGTCTAGGCCTTAATCGAGCCTTGGTAAGTCACTGGTCAATGCTCATTGCCAAAGATATCATATATGATTTGATTTCTATTATCATTCATTTCATTGAACAGTCTCATTCAAAAATTGTTTGGCAATGTCACTCGCAAGATGGCGACACCAAAGAAAAATTTATTATATTCAGCTTTATTCACAACCAATGTTGTAGAGAATTTATTGAATATTGCTTTTAGTATTGGTTAAAAATCAATACCAATATCAAAAATAATTATTGGCAATACCAATACCAATATCAATTTCAAGAAGTATTGCAATATCGTCCCAATACTGAAAAAAGTATTGGCAATACTACCAATACCAATACAATATTGCAATATTAACAACCCTGCCATTAACGCACATATTTGCATTAAAAGTTGAGACCGAAGTCATTTTTACTTATGTCCCTATGTATAACGAAACTTAATAACATCATTTTCCCTATAGAAATATGCAGAGATCAAAACGATTTATTTGATTAATCTGAATGTGATTCATACCGTCATTTCTAAGAAATGTAAAACATCATGATGATGGATCGTGGTCTTTAACTGTTTGTATCAAATATTGTCTCAGTCCCAACATCACCAATAGATTGGGTTTTTTAGAATCTAGCTATGTCTATACAAAAAATTGTATTTGTTGGTAATGTTCTATGTTCTTAAAAGTTTTTGTCTTCTTAATAAGCTGTTCACTGAGCCTGGAGTCCAATGGTGTCTCATTAGAATACAACAAATGTTCCCGCAAATTACTCACATTGGCACTAACTTGTTTGTTTGTGTAGTGGAATCCTAAGATACTTCAAACTGGTGGATCTGTTTTCTCGTTCTAACTTTTATTGTATTTAAGTTATTTAAAAATTTCAATTTCCTTACACATTAAATTAATGAAATTTCATCCCTTTAATTCTGTAGACGTACGTTTCCTTAATCTCACTACAAGTTGAGCTGATATATTTAAATTAGGGCTGTTACTGAAAAAAATTGTGTTCGATTACTCGGGGAAAAAAAAGATTACTTTCGATTAATTATAACGCTTATATAAATCCAATTATTTGTATCTGATCTGCAACAATCCATGACTTAACTTTAGAGTTCACACACAAATGTAAATTCACAACTCACGAGATTTTTCTATAACTTTAAAAAAAAACTTTCAAGTTTCAAGTCCGCTAAAACTTTGTCTAATACAGGCTTGTTTGACGGACAATAAAATAATTAGTTATTGGTTGTACTTGGAACTCTTCTGCCTGTCACTGTTGACAACGTATTGATACTTGGGTGGATGTTTGGGCCGAAGGTGGTCCGTCAGCGATGTATTTGAACACCAAAAAAGCGAATTGTTTATGGCAGTTAACCGAACGCAGTAAATTCTGTCGCCGCTATCTACTTTGCTATCTGCAGTTAGCCTAAAAATAAAATGTTTGCCCATCTTTCCGTTTAAATGCTTAACTTTAACTGTGCTGCCCAAGGGAACGTCCGTAAATGAAGTCACGCGATTTTGCAAGATTTCCCCCCCCCCACTCGTCACAAAAAGTTATACCCCCTACCAAAATGACGTAGCAAAGCTTTGACCCCCCCCCCTATTAAAGCCATTTTTCGATTTGAAAATGAGCGTGTTTCAAATCACTTTTTGTCATTTAAGTATGTATTTAGTTTTAGGCTGCACTGTAATATCGTAACAGGCGTGAAGCCCATGTAAAAAGGCCTTAAATAAATTGTAAACAATCAAATATTTAAGTGGAACTTTTGTTTAAAGTTGCGCTTATTGATGTGACTTCACAAATGCTCAACGCCTCCCATCCCCCCTCCAAAGGTGCGTGACGTCATTTACGGACGGCCCCTTAGTCGCCTTTTTGGTTTACATCTGCATGTCTTAATAAATAATAATACGTGGGAAAAGTATGTAAGTAACAAAAAATATAAATTATTAATAAATTATAATAAATTGAAAAAAAGCTAGAAATATTTTCTTAAATTTTAATCGATCTAAATAATTTTAATCGATAAATTTTTTAACGATTAATCGATTAATTAATCATTAATTTCCGCAGCCCTGATTTAAATTACTGGGTTGAGCTGACTTGATGTGACGTGTTGTGACGTCAAATACTTTCCGGCCCAAATGTCTTAGGAGGGGGGGGGTGAAAAATCTTGCAAAATCGCGTGACTTCATTTACGGACGTTCCCTAGGGCAGCACAGTTAAAGTTAAGCATTTAGTACGTCACGCTCCAGAGGGGGGAGGGGGTGTAAGAAAGTGTGACAGTTTGTGACAGGGGGGAGGGTGTCAAGTGATAATCACGAGATTCAAGCAATTATAATAATTTTTTCTTTGGTGTCGCCATCTTGCGAGTGACATTGCCAAACAATTTTTGAATGAGACTGATCAATGAAATGAATGATAATATAAATCAAATCATATATGATATCTTTGGCAATGAGCATTGACCAGTGACTTAACAAGGCTTGATTAAGGCTTAGGCACTTTAGGCACCGTGTCTAGGGCCTACAAACAAAAATAAGGCCAAACAAAGAAAAAATATTTTTTTTATTTATATAATATTAAATTTGTTGTAATTAGAATTATTTTTAGTAGCGTGAATGCGTCGTTCTATTTCGTTCATAACGTTTCAATGATTGCGTATATTATGGACTGATAGGTAATACTTTCAAGATCTTGATGCCGTTTTTTTTCTTTGGTCAATATTTTCTTTCCGATTTCCTTTTACAGAATTTCTTGCTTGAAAGTGAGTCAAGTTAATGTTTTGTTTCATCCAATGCCAATGTAGACAGATTTTAGATATAACTCATGAATTTAAATTTTAAACTAAAATTTAAATTATTAATAACGGTAAAACTGCTTTATCTGCCGATGTTAATATTCATGAAAATTAACTGTTAAAAGATTTTCTTGATCAAGGAAAGAATGATCGGCTCGTAATTTGTTCTCCATTAGATTCATGTCTTTTGAATGCCATCGATAGAAGATTTTCAAACATGTTTGACAGCATTGATGCTCAGCTGGCATCCGTTGTACATCCCAAATTCAAGTTGGACTGGATAGATGATGATTTACAGCGTTCGCATCTTATTGAAGCACTGAAGAGACGCGTTTCACAATCACTATTGGTTGCTCCTACTGATGATCAGAAAGCAACATCGGCTGCTGCTGATGGTACAGATAATCAGCCAGACTTCTTCGCTGGATTGTCAGCCAGACGACATCGTGTGAATGATTTACCTGATGTGAATCAAGAAATTAATAATTACTTGGCAGACACTTCAGCCAGTATTGCATCATTGGATGCCTATCCACATATCCGTAAAATATACATAGACCTGAATACAGGACTTCCTTGAAGCGCTGCTGTTGAAAGGTTGTTTTCATTAGGAGGACGAGTATTTTCCCCTCTTCGTTCACGACTGAGCAGTGCGCATTTTGAAATGATTACTTTTCTTCGCCTGGCTAAGTGATAACGGCCAAATAGGTGGCGTTACCCTGTGAACTCTACTAAAATTCATCGTTCATCGTTAGTTTTCCAGATGTGATGCAATCCACTGACTCGGTCTGACTGTTTTTACTATAGTATGATGTTTAAGCGTTTATGTATCATTTGCTTTTCTATGACAGTCATTTGCTTCATTCATCCATTCATTCATCCATCCATCCATTCATTCATTCACAATATGTGTACAGTATACATATTACAAATCTTGTTGCTTAAGGACGTTAAGGTATGCCGACTTATTTAATATGTTGTCAAAGACTTTTGAATGCTTTGAGGAAAACTGATGAAGCAAGTGTTAACTATTGAACAAAATTTGGTTAAAAATACATTGTCTAAATTAGCCAAAAATGTTGTTATCGTTTATCAATGTAAGTGATATAGAGCGATGAATTACGTATTTGCGTTTTATTCGTCGAATGACCCAAATATTGGTATTGGTAAGGCAATAATAAATAAATATTGGTATTGGTATTGCAATACTGGTTTTAAAATTGTATTGGTATTGGTATTGCCAATAGATTTTACAGGCAGTATTGGTATTGGTATTGCCAATAATTGTTTTTAGTATTGTTAACAACCCTGACTAATACTAGTAACTACTAGTAATAGGAATGTTGGAAGGAAACTTTGGCTTGAAATTGCAGACGAACCTAACTCTACAAGTAACTAAGCTGCAACTATTATTAAAGATATTGTTTATTTAATTCAATCAAGAATGATAGATAACTGAGTCTAAAAATAATTATAAAAATATTAATTTTAGGACTATCAAATCCAAGTGGTTAAGAATTTAATTAAGTCAAGACGATTCAAGTCGGTGATCGACTTTTAAAACTTTTAAATATAATATTTATTAATTATAAGCTTCAAAATTAGGTTGAAATTGTATAGCCTATAATTATATCTATTTTTATACTTATTATTTTTCTTTAAATAATTAATATATTGACTAAAAGGGAATCAAATAACAAAATATTATAATTTAATGAAGTGAAATACTTGTTTCACTATTTAAACAACTTTTGTTCCAATTAATAAGTGTTTTGCATATATTATATACTAGCAAAATACCCGCGCTACGCTACGGAAGTTAGGATTTTAGTAAGCGCTGAAAACCCGTTTCACAACTAGGGCTGTCAATTTTGTTGAAAAAAGCTGCCCGGGTACCCGTGAAAATTTCGAACGGGTACCCGGGTTACCCGTTCTAAACTTAAACGTCGCATAATTTTCCCCGTCATGATCGCTATACAATGCAACCTAGCCACCATCAATGCACCTCATTTCACACAGTTGTAGTAGCCAACGGCTTGCTTCCAGTAACATACTATTACTAATGCACTACAATTAACTATAATGCACTAAAAAAACTTTTATTCGTTCTTATGCATTCGTCATACTCATAAATGACAGTAAACTGAACATGCAAACAAAATGTCAACGGCAATGACGTAACGTTCAGTGTCATACCTTGAATGCTAATATCCACTTGGCGTCGGTAGTCGATGCTAATGGCGATGAAGGACGCAATACTGCGGTAAATCTCAAGTGATCGTGCTTTGGTCAGTGGTACTGCTTTTGTTGACACACAAAAATTGCTGACATTGGGTGGATCAGCGGTTTGTTTATAAATATCAATTTATGAATGGCGTTTTATCGCGTTGGGTTGCCACCCTTTGCAGACACAATTTCATTACAATGGTTGCATTTTGCTGATTCCACACGGCCGACATCTTACCCATCTTATTAACCATACAAGCTGAAAACTTTGGGTGTATATCAATTTTTGGGCTAGGCAAACACGTGTTAATGAAGGCAAGAAACACACGCGAATGCAAGGGCTGTGGGTTATAGCAGTGCTTCTCAAAGTGGGGGTCCGCTGAAGTTATCAAGAAAGGAGAGAAAAATATTTTTGTAATCCTCCAATTGCTATCAATAATACTAACCCTATAGAATTTGTCATTTTTGACAATAAGCAAATAAATGAAAGAAATAAAAGGAAATAAAATAAAAGGAAATATAATACATTTCGCTACCATGTCAGCACAGGGAAAATAGTGCACCGATTCCTGATACAATGGAAAAAATTCCTACCGGTCCGCAATACAAACAATTTTGAGAAGCACTGGGTTATAGGAGGGAAGAGAGGAGAGGAGGAGGGGGAGTAGAAAAAACGGCATTAGATAGATAGTATCAATCAGTGACCCACTGTCGGCTATTTCAAAAGCAAAAATTAGTTTCAAAGCAAGGGTGTTTGAATGAACAAAAAACAAACACGGCATCTTTCATCGCTGTGCAGTCCATCCTCACAGCCGACGTCTTACCCATCTTACACTGTTAGTAACTATTTAATTTATTAAATTTAAATACTGACGACCTTGTACGCATTATTAGCATCAGTTTTTCTAGGTCACCACGTGTTAATGAACACAAGAAGTGAAGGGGTGTGGGTTATAGGAGTGAAGGGAGGAGAGGGGGTAGATAAACACATTAGCTACTATCAATCGGCGTATTTCAAAGCAAAGTTAGTCAAAGCAAGGGTGTGTTTTTTTTATTAACAAACACAGCGTCTTTCATCTCTAAGCAGTCCATCCTTTTTTTTTGGCAGAGGACATTTGTTTTCTTTATACGATTCTTTTAAAGAAACATTTTTTTAGTGTGTTGTGCGATTTCTGTTTCACGTTGAGAAAAAAAAGATATATTAAAATACATTGTATTTGTTGGGACCGTATTTTATTTCCCGTCGACAGATATTTCTCCTTAGATGTACTTCACAGCATATATTTGAAACAAAAATTTTCATTTGATAAATTGTTTCGAAAGCCACAATGTAAACACAAAAAGCCGCATGGGAGCCGAAGTTTGGCCTATGGTTAATATAGACATAGAAGCCACATTTTCACGGGTACCCGGGCGGAATTTTACTACCCGGGTAATCACACGGCAACGGGTACCCGGACGGCGTGTACCCGTTGACAGGCCTATTCACAACAATTCAAAACATCAATTGATTTCAGCCTAGATCATGATGGGTATACTTGTTTGTCAATTTTTGTCAAGGTCTGTAAAATAAAATGGGTACTAAAGTGACATAACGGGCCCTGGTGCAAAATGGATAGAGGATGTGCATATCTCATAAGGTCTGAGAATTTCAATCTAGGTCATGATAGAGATACGTGTCTATATTTATTTAAATTATTTAAAATCTAAATTTAAAAAAGCTTTAAATGTTTTCGAAAAAATTACCTTTTATATAACTAAATTTATATTAGGGCCCCAGGCCCCTAATAAGTGATGTTTTTAAAACTTTTACTTTCATTGCCAGAAACCTTCGCTGGAGCGTACCCAAAAACTTTCTAAATTTTAATGACCAAGGGATGAATGAAATACATTGACTATTAATACGTCTTTAAATAAAACTAAAATAAGGGCCGGGGACCCTATCTGTGTAATATGTATAGTTCAAAACAACAGCTTATTTCAATTTGGATTATGATGAATATATTTGTTAGTCAACATTTGTTTTTAAAAAATCGAGTGAAATCTAATGGTTAAAATGTCTTAAATGTTTACAAAAAATAGATTAGGGGGCCTAGGCTACCAAAGATTGAAAAAATACAATTTTAATTTAATATAGGCCATCAAGTTTTTATCTTTTGTAAAAATACATTTATCAAATATTTTTTTTTGTAATTTAACTCATATAAGGTGAAAAATTACATTTGTGTCCCGGGCTCCCAGTGAGTGATAATTAGAAACAAATTTCGCCGGTTACTATCCCGGGAGTGTACTCAGCAACTTCCCAAAATTTCAAGCTTCTACCTACACGGGAAGTTGTAGAATTTGTGATGATTAGCTTTTTATATAAGAAAAATTACATTTGGGCCCCCGGCCCCCGTGACTGATAAGTTAAATATATTTTTTCGACGCGGTGGTCGAGTGGCAGCGCACTGGACTGTCGTACCGATGGTGGTCACGGGTTCGAATCCGTGTGAAGGCAAGGGTTTGTTCCCGGGGCCTAGTGCGTCCCTGAGTCACCCCGCTCCGAATGGGTACTTAACACTACATGTAGTTAGGCGGCTGGGTAATGCGTGGAACCCACAAAGCCGTGGCCTGTGAATGCTGCATCACTTGCCAACAGATCATCTGTCATGGTCTGTGGACGCAACTATCTTCTGCATAGAAGGGGCGTCTGTATAGATAAGATAAGATAAGATGCTACCACTACGGGAGTTTACTCAACAACTTCCCAAAGTTTCATGTTTCTACCTATACGGAAAAGTGGAGAATAAAGTGATTTTCAGTATAAGGAAGAAACGTTTTTGGGCCCCCAGCCCCCTAAGAGTATGAATTTTAAAATTCTTTTAGCCATTTTTTGTCGTGAGAAGGTACTTAACATGTTCCCAAAGTTTCATGTTTCTACCTACCCGGGAAGTTGGAGAATTAGTGATGAGTAGGTTTTTAATATTAGAAAAAATACTACATTCTGGCCCCCGGCCCGCATTAAACAATAATTTAAATATTGTTTTAGTCTCTTAAAACTGCGGAAGTGTACTTAACCAAAGTTTCATGCTTCTACCTACACGGGAAATTGGAGAATTACGGATTTTCAGTTTTTATATATCTCATATAAGGAAAAATCTTCATTTGGGCCCCCGGTACACAAAAGGGGATAATTTAAAAAAACAATTTAGCTGTTACCATCGCGGGATTGTATTCAACAACTTCCCAAAGTTTCATGCTTCTGCCTGCTCAGGAAATAAGAAAATTAGTGATTTTCATATTGTATATAGTCCATATAAGGAAAGAAGCATTTTTGGGCTCCCGGCCCCCTAAGAATGTGAATTTTAAAATTCTGTTTAGCCATTTTTCGTCGTGAGATGGTACTCAACATGTTCTCAAAGTTACATGCTTCTAATATTAGGAAAAAAATACATTTGGGCCCCAGGCCCCCAGTAAGTGATAATTTAAGTATTGTTTTAGTCTGTTAAAACCACGGAAGTGTACTTAACAACAACCCAAAGTTTCATGCTTATACCTACACGGGAAATAGGAGAATTAGTGATATTCAAAATTTATATAGCTCATGTAAGGAACAACTTTATTTGGGCCCCTGGCCCCCAGAACTTTTTTGGGCCCCCGGCCCCATGAAAGTGAATTTTAAAATTCTTTTACGCCAATTATCTTCCCGAGAGGCTACTCAACTACTTCCCAAAGTTTCACGCTTCTACCTACACGGGAAGTTGGAGAATTAGTGATGAGTCAGTTTTTTAATATAAGAAAAAAATTACATTTGGGCCCCGACCCCCAGTAATGATAATTTAAATATTTTTTCGCTTGTTCCAATCGCGTAAGTGTACTTATCAACTACTCAGAGTTTCATGCTTCTACCTACACGGGAAATATGAGAATTATTGTTGCGATAGTGAGTGAGTCAGTGAGTCAGGGCTTTGCCTTTTATTAGTATAGATACTTATAATTTACTATTACATGTACTATTATTATTAAATGTAGCATTAGGTAGATATCCCATAATATTAAGTTCAAAATTAATGCTTAAAATGTTTTAATAATATTTTAAATTTCATCGAAAGAAAAATCAAGATTTAAAATTTAATTAAAACTACACTGTTACACTGTAGTTTTACATGCCGAAAATAAAATTGATTTTTTTTTACTATGATTACTTTTTTTACAATAACAGTTAACTGTTGAATTATTTATTCAATTTTTATCAACGTGGTAATTAAAAAAGTTGTGGTTTAACTTAAACTTTTAGAATTTATTATGTATACAAATAATTTTCAAGACTAATTATTTTTTTTAAACAATGATGCAATGTGTGTAAAAAGAACCTTTTTCTTCTTTTCAGCCAATCTTGTAGAAACAAAATGGCAAAGCTTGGAAGAAAACTTTTGTAAAGAGCATTTTAAAAACAACAAGACCTCTTACAGGTAGTTTAGCTACATTTAATGGACAAAATTCTTCATGGAAATTCTATAACCAGATACTATTCCTGTTGGATGTGTTCTCTTCAAGACAAAGTAAGGGTTATGTACAGTTTGCTGACATAAATTCAGGAGAAGAGAGAAAAGAAAATGTTATGCCAAATAAGACAATAATTCAGACCGATTTTAATGACAATGTCAATAATAATGAATCACAACATGTTGGTATATTTGGAGAAGCAGCTCAAAAATACCATCTTTCTAGTACACATGATATACCTTTGAAAACACCAAAAATGCAAAGGAAAAGAAAAATGGTAAAGGATATGTCAGAAGCTATTATCACCTGATTAATTTGGAGGAAAGTTAGATGGAGAAGCTGAAAAAACAAAAACAGTATCATGAGTCTGCTAACACATCTGCATAAAATGCCAAAGAGGCTAAAGCCTAAAGCTAGGAATGAAATTAAAAGTTCTACAACTTTCGGTAAATGCTGATGGATCAGAAAAAGTGGAAAGGTCAAATTCATTTATGGATCAAGATGATTGTTCTTTGCCAATTTGATCACCCAACATAACCAAATGACAACAAGCTACAAAGAAATTTCATGTAAAATGGGATTGTAAACAAACGGTTGAATTAAGCACTCATGACATTTAATCAAAATGAAGAAACAAAAGTTTACTGTTAAGTGTTAATAATTTACTGTTAAGTGTTAATGTTTTTACTGTTGAGTGTTAATAGTTTTCCTGTTACATGTTAATTTTAAAAATAGTTCAAATTTTAAAAATAAATTAATATAATTTTTTGTTGCCTTCATTTTTTATAAAGACAAATTATTTCTGTGTGCTTGAAAGGAGTTTTAAACTCAAATTACATGATGATATAAGACATTAAAATTGTTAATAATAATTATATTCAAATGAAATTTATTATTGTTTAAATATCAAATACAACAAGATGAATTAAAAGAAGCATTTATGACATAATTGCAATAATGAACATCATCCATTAATTATCCAAATTAAAAAAGAAATTAACTCATCTAAATATTTTAACAAATTTTTTGAAAATAAATTATTCAAGAAAAAAAAATTCTGTCTGTTTTATGTTTACATTAAAGAAAAACATCTATGTTAAATACTGATGTCTATGTTCGTTCGTCCGTCGATACGACGAGGACCACTCTAGTCATCCGAGGGTTGTCTGTGCGTGCGCAGATGGCTGATTAGGCCGATCCTTGCACGGAAGGTTCGGGAACAGAAGGGACAAGGGACGAGTGCGACATCTCCTGGAGGGTTGACAGCATGGGCCTTTCGGGCTTGCCTCTTCTTTTCTGCGGTGGTGATCTGGTTTGCCTCGCATGACCTGGCACCTTCTCGGATGGAAGAGCGCCAGGTGGATCGGTCCATTGCAGCTCGTTCACACGTGTCTGGATTGATAGCAAACGCTTTCAATGACGCTTTTAGTGTGTCTTTGAATCGTTTCTTTTGCCAACCGTGGGACCGCTGGCCATACTGGAGCTCACCATAGAAGATTCTCTTTGGTAGTCTCTCGTCTGGCATTCGGACAACGTGCCCTGCCCAGCGAAGCTGGGTCTGCATCAGGAGGGTGAAGATGCTGGGGAGACCAGCCCTGGTCAGTACCACTGTGTGTGGAATTTTGTTCTGCCACTTTATGCCGAGAATCTTCCTGAGGCTTGTTATATGAAAGTGGTTCAGCTTTCTTGCATGGCGCTGATAAACAGTCCAAGTTTCACAAGCATATAGCAGTGTGGGGTGCACCACTGCCCTGTACACTTTCTGCTTGGTCTGAATGGTAATGCCTCTTCTGTTCAGAACATTAGGGTACAACCTGCCGAAAGTGGAACTGGTTCTAGCAATTCTGACGTTCACTTCGTCATCGATGGTGACATTTTGAGACAGTGTGCTGCCTAGGTATGTGAACATATGCACTGTGTTGAGTCTCTGGCCATTGACAGTGATGTTGGGCTCTACGTAGGGCCTTCCAAGCGCGGGCTGATGGAAGACCTCAGTCTTCTTAGTGTTGATTGTAAGACCAAAGTTTGTGCAGGCGCTGCCTTGCATGTCGGCTTCTGAGACAGCGTTGAGGGCACAGTCATCAGCGAACAGCAGGTCTCTGATGATGTCTGTCATAACCTTGGTTTTTGCCTGGAGCCTCCGAAGGTTGAACAGCTTGCCATCTGTGCGGTACTTCAGGTTGACACCAACATCCTCGTCTCTGAAGGCCTCTGTCAGCATGGCGGAAAACATGAGGCTAAACAGTGTTGGTGCCAGGACTCAGCCCTGCTTGACCCCGTTTGTGACTGGGAAAGGATCAAAAAACTCCCCGCTGCCCTGGACTCTGGCCTGCATGCCCTCATGGAATTGTTCCACCAAGACGATGAATTTCCTTGGGCAACCGTCCTTGGCCATGATCTTCCACAGACCCTCTCTGCCAACAGTGTCAAAAGCCTTGGTCAGGTCGACATAGGTAGAGAACAGGTCGGAGTTCTCCTCCTGACATTTCTCTTGCTGCTGCCTGGCAGCGAACACCATGTCGATGGTTCCTCGCTCTTTTCAGAATCCACACTGACTTTCAGGCAGGAGTCCTTGGTCAAGGTGGACTGTGAGGCGGTTGAGCAGGATTCTGGCAAGAATCTTTCCTGCGATAGAAAGCAGGGATATGCCTCTGTGGTTGTCACAAGCCTGTCTACTTCCTTTTCGCTTATATAGATGTATGATGGTGGCATCTTTGAAGTCCTGTGGGATCGTCTCTTGCTGCCATATTAAGAGAAACAGCTGGTGGAGCCTTTCAGTCAGGGCTGTTCCCCCCTCCTTGTAGACCTCAGCTGGTATGGCGTCAGAACCAGGTGCTTTGCCACTGGAGAGAAGATAGATTGCTTTCTGGGTCTCTAGCAAGGTCGGGGGGTCATCCAGTGCTTTGTTTGTGGGCACTTGGGGTAGACGATTGATCGCTTCGTCGTTGATTGTCGAAGGGCGATTTAGGACGTCATCGAAATGTTTGACCCATCTCTCCAAGATCTTCTCTTTGTCTGTGATGAGAGTGTTACCGTCTGCGCTGAGGAGGGGGTTTGATCCTGAGGGCGTGGGGCCATATACTTCTTTTAAGTCGTCGTAGAAGTTTTTATAGTCACGCCTGTCTGCATAGCCTTAGATCTTATGTTGTTGAGTGCATCTCTCCTTGCCGTGGACTTGGGGTTATTGAGGTAAGCTTGGTGAAGGTGGTGTTTCTCATCCAATAACTGCTTGATGTCTTCGGAATTATCATCGAACCAGTCCTTATGTTTCCTGGTCTGGGGCCCCAGGGTCTCTGTAGCTGTGGTTTAAATCAGCTTTCTGAGTGACGCCCAGTCTGCCTCCACGCTCTGGTTTCCCGGAGAGGTGGATTTCAAGCACTTTTCCAGAGCATCTACAAAGGACTGTTTGCAGCTGTCGGTATTCAGTTTGGCAACATTAAGCCGTTTCGGGGCCTTCTTCCCTTGCGGGCGTCGTTTAGGCTGAATGCGGATGTTGAGCTTGGTGATGATGAGGTGGTGGTCTGTCCAGCATTCAGCGCCGCACATGGATTTGGTAACTCTTACATCCTGCCTGTCCTTCTTCCTCACGATGACGTAGTCAATAAGATGCCAGTGCTTCGATCGGGGGTGCATCCATGACGTCCGTTTACGAGTGGGGAGGCGGAAGATCGTGTTGGTGATCAGCAGTTCAAGTTCAGCGCAGGTCTGGAGTAAAAGAAGACCGTTGCTGTTGCAATGACCCACTCCATGGTGTCCAAGGACTCCTTCCCAGGCAACGTTGTTCTTTCCAACTCTTGCGTTGAAGTCACCTAGCAAGATGAGTTTGTCCGCCTTTGGAACGTCGGCAATGACAGTGTGAAGTTCTTCATAAAACTTTGCCTTTACGTCATTTGGATTAGTCATGGTTGGACGTTAGGCACTGATGATGGTGAGGTGCTTCTTTCCAGACAGTGGGAGTTTCATGGTCATGAGCCTGTCGTTCACTCCCTTGGGAAGTCCAGCCAGCTTTCCGACAAGAGTTGTCTTAACTGCAAACCCAACGCCTGCCTCACGTCGCTCCTCGCTGGGTCTGCCACTCCAGTAAAATGTGTAGCCAGATCCTCTTTCACAGAGCTCTCCTTCTCCCGCGAGCCTGGTCTCGCTCAGGGCTGCGACGTCGATGCCATATCTAGCGAGTTCTGTACCAATCAGGGCTGTTCTCCTCTGAGGTCTGTCTGCATCGTTAAATACTATGTTAAATACTGATGTCTATATACTAGACATCAATATTCGTATTGGCTCTGTTGTCTAGGAGTAATATTATTAATTATGGCTCTAGCCCCCAGTATTACAATACTTACTGAAATTTGAGTACTAGTCTAGAACTACTCTTCAAATACTACAACTAAAAATCTAAACATATACAATTAATTACGCATAACACCTCTGTACACAATAGAGAGAATATTTAATTCATTAAATATTACATACCAAATGGAATAGCTTTAAACAATATATGGGTAACGATAACGATTAACATAGACAAATCACTAAACATTAGACGAAGACTAAAACGGATAATATATGAGTATGACCCAACTTTACTCTGGTCACTCTGGTCAGTGGGTGTGGTCAATTAGATGATTGACGGGTCTGTCTAGCGTCACTGCTTCTAACTAATTCAATTCACTCATTTTCTTACTCAACATTGTAAACCCTAATCATTTTAGTCAAAAAAGTGCCCGCCCACGTTTTTAGTCATTACATCATAGTACTTGAGCATATAAGTTTGAAATTTTTTTTCAATCCAGAAAAAGATTATTTTTTTTCACAATTCTTTTTAGTACACTTATAAAAACGTGGTTTTAAAAAAAAATTTACTTCTATTTATTTTATACTTTTTAGTCTAAGTGTATGCTGTGGTGAGTTTTGAAGTATTGATTATATTCAAATATAATACGCATTGTCCGACAAACATTTAAAGACTGGAAATGACTGATCTCCCCTTGATGTTAAACATGGTTGATGTTTTTGGGGTTGGTGTGAACTCGGCACGTGAATGTAATGTAAACAAGAGCAGACGGATAATACATATGCTTATATAGATAAACTAAAAAGTTCAATAATTTAATAACGGTACATTCGATCGATCTGAAGTTTTGATACAATGCATTGTCATCAAAGATCTTTTGGTGGTAAAATTTTGAGATCTCTAGGACCATCAAAAGTGGTTTAATTTTACGTTGGCAGATTTGAAAAATTGTGGACAGACAAACAAACAGGAACGAAAGTGAGTTAATAAAAACGTGGTAAAAATAGGGGGGGGGCAACGATGCTTCACTTGCATTGTTTCCATATGCTTCGTAGTGTAGTTGTTATCACGTCCGCCTTGCCCGTGGAAATTACTGAGTTCAAGCCCCAGCGTGAACACATTTTAAAAAAAAATAATAATGTCTTTTTTCTGCCCGTTCTTTTCCCCATTATTTTGCGAAAATGACTAACCCTCGTGTCCGTCGCTAGGGTCGGCAAATCACAGTTTATGGTTGGGAAGGGATGATAGTAAAGAGGAGGAAGGTAACAACAACCGCTGTGCACATGTCTCCACGTTTACTTGCTTGTTTTCATTACATCGTGCTGCTGTTTGTGTCCGTTCTCTCACCCCCCTCCCCGTTCTTTGCACTATCTATGATGAGCAAAGGTGCGGCGTACGCTACGCCGCGGGTCTTTCTTGTAATGTTTTAAATTTCGAAAATCATGCATTAAAGCTAATTCTTATATATTAAATGATCATTTACACATAAAATTTTACGATGTGGGAAAAATTTCAGCCATTTTGTTGATCTTTGAAACCAGATTCGCACGATACCGCTGTAAAAAACAAAATATTCGCACGTTCACGGGCGTGTACTGGCGTTTTTCACTCGCATAATTTAATGTAGCCATGCACACTATGATATTGCATTTGTTTTTTCAAGAGATTCGCGCGTATACTAGATTGGCGAATTTCGCGTGCAGTGTAGCCACAGAACAGCTCTAACATTTTCTACTGTCTGCGTTGAGAGAATATTCTCTCAAGTATACACTGTATGAAGTACTAAAGATAATCTAATACAACACTCCGATAAACAAAATAAAAACCCTCTTCCTATTCCGTATGCATGAGCAAACACATAAAAATTCTCGTTCTTTTAGTCCGGAATTTGGAAGCAGAATTGATTGCCTGATAAACAAGGAAAGCCAACATTTAAAATTCAAATAAAAATACACCATGAGACTTAAACAATGGATACATGTAGGACTCAATAATCTTCTGTATAAAAGGGGCGTCTGTATTATATAACATAAGAATGATTCCAAGAATGCTGATAAGATTGCCAATAAAATTTATAAGGAAGATGACATAAGTGATGAAAAAATGCAGATGTAATTATATTTTAAAAATAGTTATGTAGAACATACTAATAAGTGCCAACACGCATCGGGGGTAGAAGGGGGGGTCACCCTTTTGTGAGATGTGTGACAAGGGGGGGGGTGTTTAAGAATTTTGACCTCACTTCAAAAACGCGCAACTTTTAATGAAAGCTCCACATAAATATTTATTTGATTACTTATAATTTATTTAATGGCGTTTTAAATGGCTTCACGCGTGTTATGATATTAGAGTGCAGCTTTACACTAAAATTCATACTTAAATGACAATAAAATAATAAAATGATTTGAGACATGCTCAATTTGAAATAAGAAATTCGTCTGTCTCTCTTTTTTTTAGTCTGCCGTTACTTTGTCGTAGCAGCAGACACTTCGTTTGAAAAAAATCAAGTTAAAATTTATTTTTTGTCTATTTTACGATACCATTTTAATTTTTTAGGCTGTTAAAAATTGAACTTAGTTACATTGTATTATTTGTATTATTTTCAACTTTATACAGTAGATTGGTCCAAACCAAATATTAAATGATAACTGTTTAGTTTGAATTTGAAAACAATATGAGACTTAAGTGTCTTACGTACTTTTAGCACTGGGGTTTTCAATTTGAAGTATGGCTTTATTTTATCACCAGGAAATAGCATTTTAACTATGTGTCTTCTATGTAATAAAACCCTGTCAAATGATTCAATGAAACCTTCCAAGCTTAAGTGATCTAAAATAAAAATCCAGAAAGACCCCCAAAAAGATAAGAATTTAGCGTTTTGTTTTTCAAACTGCCAATGAAAAATATTTAAAAACACATTCAGTGCAACAACTCATAAGGACAACATCTAATCGAGATGAAGATGGAATGCGAGCTTATTATAACATTAAAACATTTCTTTATTGATTGCTGTTGATTGAATACAGCGGCGTAACTGTGTTTTCGACGCCCTTGGCTAATTTATAATTGGCGCCATTCATATTATTGAAAGATTTAACAATTAGAAATTTAGCGGCGCCCTTTTGAACTGGCGCAGGCCGGCGCCCTTGGCAACTGCCCAAATGCCAAGCCGTTGTTACGCCACTGATTGCATAGTCCAAAAGACGTACATTATTGGTGAAGAACTTTTTTTACAGCTTAAAGTGAGTTAATATGCACAGTGTTGCCAGCTTTCAACATTATAAAAATAATTCCAATGAGTACAAAGAATGATTTACGAAATGGCTCTGTGCTTAGACAATTCTTTGTGTGAATACTCACAAACATATAATTTACATACAGCTTGACTTAAGACTAGTCCACTTTACTAGGAAACAAAGCTTTATTTTTGGCTAATGAAGATTTGTAAAAGAGGAAATATTTTGCCAAGAATTATTTGCTAAATGTTTGGAAACAGATACAAAAGGTGAAACGTGATTTAATGTATTAAAACTATTTTTCGATGTTATATTTTCTTGACTTATCTGTTTAAAGACGCTCCTTCTATACATAAGATTATTACATCCTACGCTTATCTATGGTTTGTGTTTAGTTCTGCATTTCTATCAGAGATTTAAATGTTGATAAAGTGTTGGTTTTCCTGGTTTCTTCAGGCAACCCATTCCACGCCCGAATTCCGGACGGGAAGAACGAACATTTGTATGTGTTTGTTCTTGCATACGGAATAAGAAAGGTTTTTTTATCCTTATGTCTATCTGAGGGTTGTACTAAGTTATCTTTGTGTTGTATTTCTAAAAAATCTAAGAGTTAATTGCTGTATGTATGATTACTACTTTGCTCTTGGTTTTTCTATCCTCTAGTGTTTCAAGGTTTAATGATTTAACTAATGGTGTTATCTTATCTTATCTTATCTGTTACAGACAGTCCTTCTATACAGAAGATTATTGTGTCCTAAGCTTATCTATGGTTTTGTGTTTAGTCCTGCATTTTTATTAGAGATTTAAATGTTGATAAAGTGTTGGTTTTCCTGGTTTCTTCAGGCAACCCATTCCATGCCCGAATTCCGGACGGGAAGAAAGAAAACTTGTATGTGTTTGTTCTTGCATATGGAATAAGAAAGGTGATTTTTATCCTTATGTCTATCTGGGGGTTGTATTAAGTTATCTTTGTGTTGTATTTCTAAATTAGAATTAATTGCTTTGTGTATGATTACTACTTTACTCTTGTGTCACATCAGCATGATAGTGAATAGCTCAAGATTTCCACGTTATATTACCTCAAATGATTCTTATGTGTACAATATATATGTATATTAAAGTTGTTTTGGATAAACGAATTCTTCAGTGAATTATTGTGCACAAGATTAATTACTGTGAGAACGCCTACATAAAAGAATATAAAAAGTTATATCGTTACATTCGACGACAGTACAAGCATACTACACAGTACTGGAATCTGGGTCGTGTAGGCTTACTGAATGGTGACACACGGTGAACATATATAGGTCGTGACGTCAACAGGCTTAATGCTAGTTGATTCCAGGAAATATTAGTAATAGTAAACATAACATCGAACCGAGAAGCTATGGACCATGGACTATTCAATGTGTTGGTGTGAATTATAAATAAAGAAACGGAATTTTTATCCATTCATTGTGTGAAGAGTTTGATTATCGCAATTTTGGATTAATGGAGTGAACTAAATTGTTTAAAAACTACTCAAAAATTGAAATTTTAACCAAGTGACTTTTATTCAAAACGATCGGACCATTTAATATATTTTGTCAATCTGAGGGAGCGTATATATAAAGTATACTAAAGATCCCGTGTGAGGATTCTTTTGTTGTCTCATCTTGTCGAAACTAGATTTCATGGTTTAGACGTGTCACTTATTTGAACTTAACATTTTTGAATTCAAGATATTTCATTTGGACGATTTATAACTTTATCAATATATATACATACATTCCTTACCGAATTGCTAGACTCATATTATTCAATCAAACAAAACATGGATCACTACAAGGAATTCACTGCCATAGCTAAAGAGATCGGACTAAAAGGAAAAGAAATGAGAGATTTCATTGAAGAAAAAGTAAGAGAAACTGAAGAAAAAGCAAGAATAGCTGAAGAAAAAGAACAGCGAAGAAAAGCTGAAGAAAAAGAAAATCAAAGAGAAGCTGAAGAAAAAGCAAGAATAGCTGAAGAAAAAGAACAGCGAAGAAAAGCTGAAGAAAAAGAAAATCAAAGAGAAGCTGAAGAAAAAGCAAGAATAGCTGAAGAAAAAGCAAGAATTGCTAATGAAGAACAGAGGCAAAAACTCATAAGTGAAAGAGAACTTGAAAAAATGAAACAAGACACCTTAAAATTACAAATTGAGCTAGGGAGTAGAGGCCACAATCCTGGTGATGAAACAAATAGAAGGTCAGCACCAAGGGATACTATCAAAGTAAGAAAATATGATAGCCAAAAAGAAAAAATGGATGTTTATCTGGATTATTTCGAATCCATAATGGCTATGAAAGGCTATAATGAATAAGATTGGCCAGCACAACTAATGACTCAATTAACTGGAGAAGCATTTGAAGCTTATAACAGTATAGCCAAAGAAGACAAAAGCATATATAAGAATGTCAAAAAGGCACTTCTGTGTCATTTTGGAAAGTCAGAAAATGATTATAGAAGAGAATTTCATGAAATGAGAATCAAGATGGACAAAGATCCACAGATCATAGTACATGAAGCACAAGTCAAACTAACAAAATGGCTGGAACTGACAGCAATAGATACGAGCAATCCAAAGGCCATGATAGACATGGTGTTAATTGACAAGTTTTTAGAAAATGCAACACCAACCCTATTCACATATTTGACTGACAAGAAAGTTCGTACTCAAGCAGAGCTAACAAATGCATTACGAACATTCAAAGACTCTCATCCGAATGTGGAAATGGATAAGAGACAAGACATATTTGCAGCAATACAAATTAAAAGTCAAGAAAAAAGGCAAGGTATGAGAAACCAGAGTCTGCCAAACCAAGGCAACAGACAAACTATTTGTTGGTACTGTAACAAGCCAGGACATATGGCGAAGCAGTGTTACCACAATAAAAG
>CALYLW010001133.1:296455-371372 GCA_944989445.1 Ampullaceana balthica
GCAGCGTGAAAAACGCCAGTATACGCCCGTATACGCGCGAATAATTTGATTTTTACAGCGCATCGCGCGAATCTGCTTTCAAAAGTCAACAAAATGGCGGACATTTTTTTGCCACATCGTCCAATTTTATGTGTGTAAATGATCATTTAATAAATAATAATTGGCTTTCATGCATGATTTTCGAAATTTAAAACATTATATTTCCATTTTAAACTAAAATTATTTTGATTTTTATTATGGATATTGACAAGTTAAATTCGTAAGTCCATGAGCGCACACTCCTCTCAACGACGTCGAAGTGTGACAATAGTAATACTAATACTATACTAGTAATAGGAATGTTGGAAGGAAACTTTGGCTTGAAATTGCAGACGAACCTAATTCTACAAGTAAGTAAGCTACAACTATTATTGTAGATTTTGTTTATTTAATTCAATCAAGAATGATAGATAACTGAGTCTAAAAATAATTATAAAAATATTAATTTTAGGACTATCAAATCCAAGTGGTTAAGAATTTATTTAATTAGGTCAAGACGATTCAAGTCGGTGATCGACTTTTAAATATAATATTTATTAATTTTAAGCTTCAAATTAGTTCTAAATAGTATAGCCTATAAGTATATGTATTTTATACTTATTATTTTACTTTAAACTTTAAATTATTAATATATTGACTAAAAGGGAATCAAATAACAAAATATTATAAATTAATGAAGCGAAATACTTGTTTCACTATTTAAACAACTTTTGTTCCAATTAATAATTATTTTGCATATATATATTATATATACTTATAATTTAGTATTAATATTATTATTAAATGTAGCATAAGTTAAATATACCATAATATTAAGTTCAAATAATGCTTAAAATGTTTTAAAATATTTAAATTTCAAGGAAAAAACACAACATTCATGGAAAAGAACTGACCCAAACTAAAGATGCAAAATACTTAGGAGTCTTAATAAATGAGAAACTATCATGGAATCCCCATGTCAATGAAGTTATTAAAAATCAAACAAAACCTTAGGCTTTATAAAAAGGAACTTTAACAATGTAACAGAGATATAAAACTAAAATGCTACATCACTTTGGTGCGACCTGCACTAGAATATGCATCTTCTGTATGGGACCCATCCACCAAAGAAAACATTGATAAACTAGAACAAATTCAAAAAAGAGCTGCCAGATTCATTACTGGAGAATATTCGAAACTGACAAGAGTAACACCATTAGTTAAATCATTAAACCTTGAAACACTAGAGGATAGAAGAACCAAGAGCAAAGTAGTAATCATACATAAAGCAATTAATTCTAATTTAGAAATACAACACAAAGATAACTTAATACAACCCTCAGATAGACATAAGGATAAAAACACCTTTCTTATTCCGTATGCAAGAACAAACACATACAAGTTTTCCTTCTTCCCGTCCGGAATTCGGGCGTGGAATGGGTTGCCTGAAGAATCCAGGAAAACCAACACTTTATCAACATTTAAATCTCTAATAAAAATGCAGGACTAAACACAAACCATAGATAAGCGTAGGACGCAATAATCTTCTGTATAGAAGGAGCGTCTGTAACCAGATAAGATAAGATAAGATAATATTAATTCAAAATTATGCTTAAAAGTTTTTAAAATTTAAATTTCAAAAAAACACACAAGATTTAAATTTTAATTAAAACTACAATGTTACACTAGTACTAGTTTTACATGTCGAAAAATAAAATTGAATTTTTTTACTATTAATACTATTATTACTATTTTTAACAATAACAATAACAATTAACTGTTAAATTATTTATCAATTTTTTATCAAAGTGGTAATTAAAAAAAGTTGTGGTTTAACTTAAACTTTTAGAATATTATATATGTATAAAAATAATTTTCAAGACTAATTTATATATTTTTTTAAACAATGATACAATGTGTGTAAAAGCAACCTTTTTCTTCTTTTCAGCCAATGTTGTAGAAACAAACGGCAAGGCTTGGGAGAAAACTTTTGAAAAGAGCATTTTAAAAACAACAAGACCTCTTACAGATAGTTTAGCTACATTTAATGGACAAAATTCTCATGGAAATTCTATAACCATATACTATTCCTGTTGGATGTGTTCTCTTCAAGACAAAGTAAGGGTTATATACAGATTGCTGACATAAATTCAGGAGAAGAGAGAAAATAAAATTTTATGGCAAATAAGACAATAATTCACACTGATTTTAATGACAATGTCAATAATAATGAATCACAACATGTTTGGTATATTTGGAGAAGCAGCTAAAAAATACCCTCATTCTAGTTCACATGATATACCTTTGAAAACACCAAAAAATGCAAAGGAAAAGAAAAATGGTAAAGGATAAGTCATAAGATATTATCACCTAATTCATTTGGAGGAAAGTTAGATGGAGGAGCTGAAAAAACAAAAACAGTATCATGAGTCTGCTAACACATCTTCATAAAATGCCAAAGAGGCTAAAGCTAGGAATGAAATTAAAAGTTCTACAACTTTTGGTAAATGCTGAAGAACCAGAAAAAATGGAAAGGTCAAATTCATTTATGGATCAAGGTGATTGCACTTTGCCAATTTCATCACCCAACATAACCAAATGACAACAAGCTACAAAGAAATTTCATTTAAAATGGGATTGTAAACAAACAGTTGATTTAAGCACTCATGACATTTAATTTTAATCAAAATGAAAAAATAAAGTTTTACTGTTAAGTGTTAATAATTTACTGTTAAGTGTTAATCTTTTTACTGTTGAGTGTTAATAGTTTTCCTGTTACATGTTAATTTTAAAAATAGTTCAAATTTTAAAAATAATTAAATATAATTTTTTTTTGCCTTCATATTTTATAAACACAAAATTTCTATGTGCTTGAAAGAATTTTTAACCTCAAATTACATGATGATATAAGACAATAAAATTGTTTATAGTAATTATAATCATGTGAAATTTATTATTGTTTAATATGAAATACAACTATATTAAGTAAAAAGAAGCATTTATGATTTAATTGCAATAATGAACATCATCATTTATTGATCCAAATTAAAAAAGAAATTAACTCATCTAAATTTTTTAATAAATTTTTTGAAAATAAATTATTCAAGAAAAACCATTTCTATGTCTGTTTTATGTTTACAATAAAGAAAAACATATATAAACTCATTTGTATGTGATTAATAAATTTTAATGCATGTATGGACCTTATTATGGATGATACTTGTGTGATTATGCTGCATGCAATGTTACATCACAATTTTTCAAGAATTATGTTAAGGGGGGATATGACAGTGTTTTGATCAATTAACTGAAAAATTACATGTTTTGTCATAATTGACTACCTAAGCCATTGTAGAATATGTCAAATGTTATTTTATTTAATTAAAGTTGTAAAAAAAATATTTTGTAAGGTCACTGTTTGCGTTTTTAATGATTTTAATAGCCATTTACTGTTTATATTGCCATTGTTCAAGCCATAGCAAGTCATATCAAACTTTTAGTTTCCATATAGTATGATATAGTGTTTGGAATAATTTTAAAGGATTTTTATATGAATATGGATTTAGTCCAATATCGACTACCTCTTTACTACTGGATATACAAAAATAAAAATATTTACGAATGAAACAAATTCAACAAAAAATTTATCAGTCTAAAATCATCACCCGAAGGGCATTGGTCATCGTCAAAAATTACCAGTAGCTAGTGGTGGTCAAGCTCTACTCTAGTGCCACTTTACAGCCATCACTTGGCACCATTTTATAGCCATATCCTAGTATCACTTTGCCGCCATCTCCTAGCACCGATTGGCAGCCACCGCTTGGCACAACTTCGTTGCCATCGCCTGGCACCACTTCCAAGCAAATGCCTGTCACTTTATCACCTGGAACCTATTCACAGCAATTTTATGGCACCATTTTAGAGCCACATACTAATACTATCACAATCTCAAAACCCACTCACACTTGGGTCTTAGTGATGTTGCAAATCAACAATATGGAGATACCATGTATCCAATTTGCTTCAATGACAATTTTTTTAAATGATAATTTTTTTTTAATGTTTCTAGTAAGTTTAAGGGCTAAGCTATATTCTCAAAAAGTTTCACTCTTTTATCTCTCACGCAATTGTGATTTTTCGATATACTAACTTTAAAAGTCGTTTTTCTCAAAATTGCGTTTTCATAAATTTTTTTCCACGCAAAATAAAATTTCTCAAAAATTGCTTTATCAATTTGTTTAATATTTTCAGGGTTTGTTCTGTATTCATATTGTTACAATCCTAAGTATGCATTTTTAATTATATTTATTATTTATTATTTTAATAAGATTTTTATAACTTGACCACCTTAAATGTTCATGTTTTTTCAACTATTTTCACTGAAAAATTTATATTTTAAAATCTAATGGAGATTTTTTAATTCTAATACTCACAAATATCAATAAAATGTATATATAGCTAAAATTTAAGTTTCAAATCATTCTGTTCATTATTTTTTTGTTTAAATATATTTTTTAATTTTGTCTTTTTTATGTCCTCTTTTTGTCCTCCTTGTTTATAACAAAATATTTTCTTCACAATTTTTTTTTGTCACTTACTAGCTATATGGAACAAAGTAAACACATAAAAATGTAAATATATTGATGTTCTAGTTTTAAACCTTCATAAGGTGTCATATCCCCCATTAAGATGTGGTATTAATATTTAAGCAATAAAATATATTACTTTGCTTATACTTATACTCATACTTAAAACATATAAACATATAATATATATTTAAATAATATTTAGAAAATCAAATTCAATAAATAACTTTTAATATATATATATATATATATATATATATATATATATATATATATATATATATATATACATACACATCTACATGTATTATTTGAAAATGTTAATATAATGAGAAATAGCACTTGCTAATATTCTGATAGTTGAATAAAAACATAATACTTTCCTATAATCAAAATTGAAAAACTATTTTTTTTTAGAAGAGATAAAGTATGCACAAACACTTGGGTATACCTGTTCCCAAATATAAGTAGATTCAAGATTTAATAAGAAGCAGAGAACAGTATCTAAAAAATATTGGCTCTAAATCATCACTCAAAATGGTAAGCTCACTAGTTCCACAAGAACATTTTCTAGTTCCCCCTCCCCCCTCCCCTAAGTTCCACAAGAACATTTTCTAGTTCCCCCTACCCCCCCTCCCCTAAGTTCCACAGAACATTTTCTAGTTCCCCCTACCCCCCCTCCCCTAAGTTCCACAAGAACATTTTCTAGTTCCCCCTACCCCCCCTCCCCTAAGTTCCACAAGAACATTTTCTAGTTCCCCCTACCCCCCCCTCCCCTGAGTTCCACAAGAACATTTTCTAGTTCCCCCTACCCCCGCCTCCCCTAAGTTCCACAAGAACATTTTCTAGTTCCCCCTACCCCCCCCCCTCCCCTAATTTAATTATAATTTACATAAATTATTTACCCAACAGCATCTCATCAATAGCAAAAGTTATGATATTTGCTGATGATTACATAAGCTATAGAACAATTGAGTGTGAAGAGTATACAGAAATGTTACAAATACACTTAGATTTAGATGAATTAAAAAATTGGAAAGTAATTGGATTATCATACATAGTGTTTACACTAAATTTATTTTCAAATTTTAAGAGTATAAAAGAAAAATAAATGCAAATTATTGCATTCAGGGTAAACATCTAACCCAAAATAAAGATTAAGTACTTAACTATACATTTTAGAAAAATAATAATTTTTAATAATTTTATTAAAACATTGTTATTTTTACAATTGTGTTAATAATATTAATCATTCACATTGAAAACTCCACTATAAATCATGTGTTCATAAATCACTCATGAGCGTTAAAGTTAAGATTATTAAATTTCATTTTTTCATAATTCATTAAAAATTAAAAATAATTTATATAGCTTATTAAGCTTTAAATAAATAATTGAAAACAGAAATACTAATGTTCCATATTTATATCCAATAACTTTAGATTTTATTATTTACTAACTATTTTTGGAAACTCATGACATTTACATACCCACACTCACATGAGCAAATGTAATTATGTGACATATCATGGAACAATATTAGTATTACATGTAGTAGGTTTCGCAATCAATCTTTAACAATATTTCTGTATTTTGATAAGGCATATGTTCATCAACAAAACACTGGCAAATAGCATCAGGTCTCATAAATTATTTTGAAATTGTTAAGTGGTTATTCTATAAAATGAGAAGTCCTAAGTCTTTTTTTAGTCTGTTGACTGGAATCTGAAAATACATAAGTAAAAGTAAATTCTTATTTTAACTAATATTGCGGACAAGGCAAACTATTAATGTACTATGTCATAACTTATCATCTGTATGAATATCAATATCACCCTAAAATTAATATAATATATTAAAATGTGTCATATGAGTGAACAAAATTCATATTAATTTAAATATTATCTAATAATATATAATATTTTGTAGACAACTCAGCAACAAACTAAATTTTTGTAATACATTTAATAATAAATATTAATGTGCTGCTTTCACCATAGTCATAGTCTATAGCCCTGAATTATATAAGCTTTGAATTTGAATATTATATTCTTAATAAAAAATATATTAAAAAACCTTTAAAGTTAAAGTGATAAAAATTTCACTTACAATTCAAAACTTCTACAAATGACAGTGATATTTGTCAATTTGTTCAATAAGTAGTTAACTAATGTAAATTAATTTACTTGAATAATTTTTAGCCTTATTAGTCTTTAAATTTTTTTTTCTAACACAAATTAACCGTTCACCGACAAAACGGCCCCGACAAATGGGCTCCGACATAATGGCCCTAAGAGCAAAGTAGTAATCATACATAAAGCAATTAATTCTAATTTAGAAATACAACACAAAGATAACTTAATACAACCCTCAGATAGACATAAGGATAAAAACACCTTTCTTATTCCGTATGCAAGAACAAACACATACAAGTTTTCCTTCTTCCCGTCCGGAATTCGGGCGTGGAATGGGTTGCCTGAAGAATCCAGGAAAACCAACACTTTATCAACATTTAAATCTCTAATAAAAATGCAGGACTAAACACAAACCATAGATAAGCGTAGGACGCAATAATCTTCTGTATAGAAGGAGCGTCTGTAAACAGATAAGATAAGATAATACTAATACATAATAAAAAATGTAAACAATTTGTCAGGGGCCATTTTGTCCGGGGCCGTTTTGACGGGTCACCCAAATTAACTTACCTTAGCCTTAGTGAGTGTGTTAAGGCCACCCTTTCTTCGGTAGAAATTGATTCTCAAAATTAGTGGGTTTTTAATCTTTAAAAAAATGTTTTAGGTCTCATCCTGAAAAATTAAAAGCTTCTTGGACGACAAACTACTTCGGTGACTCTAGCGGCTTAAGCGTAGGCAACAATGTTTCAATGTATGAAATTCAACACTCTTAACTCTCTGCAAGATTTGTGTTTAACCAAATTCAAATGTCTCTCTGATCTTTACCTATCATAATAAAATTATGGGGGAAATATATTTATCGGCGTATAACACGCACATTTTCCCCCTGAATATAGGAGGCAAATGATGTATGCGTGTTATACGCCTATATAATGTCAAGAATTACAGTATTAACAAGTACCGTATACACCATATTGTCCATATACACCGCCGATATAATGTACATACCGCCGATATAATGTACATACCGCCGATATAATGTACATACCGCCGATATAATGTACATACCGCCGATATAATGTACATACCACCGATATATTGTACATACCGCACAGCAGCGAGTGGATCAGTAGCAGCGTGTGGAGTTGCTTTTACTGTCATTTTACATTATTTACTTTATAAGTGGTAATAATATTAATTTTTATAAATTTCTGAGCTACCCTTATTTTGCTTAAATTAGTTTAAAGTTCTTTATTTGAAATTTAATCCCCCCCCCCTGAAATTTCACTCTTAAAATGAAGGTGCGTGTTATAAATACGGTATACGATTTTTATATATTCTAATTCTATATACAAATATTAACGTAAAACAGTGGTTGTTAAGCTAAACAATTAAAACGAAAGTCGGCGATGTCTATATTAACACACAAAATGTGTGTTTAAATAGCGAAAAGGATAAAGGTTAAATGTTGTTGTCAAGACAAACAATGAAAATCGCGCGATATCAGCTGAAGCAAACGCTTGCAGTGTAACCACCCTCAAATTTACATTTCAGATGCGTGTTCGCGCGTATACTAGATTGGCAAATTCGCGTGCAGTGTAACCACAGCCTTAGTTATAATATCCACTATGTGATCAAAAAATGTTGAGCGAATCCGTAAATTAAGAGTCGAAATTACAAATATTTTTGTTTCACCTTGGTTTTCACTCTTCAAAAGAAAAAGGGCGGTTGTCGGAAATGGTTGTACTTTTCAAATGCCCACAAATGACGCCCCCTTAATGAGTGCCGCCCGGGGCGGACCGCCCCCACCACCCCCCCCTAGCTACGCCACTGGGCGCCGCAGCACAAACTAGTCATATATATATTTACGCTCAATTATCGCTGATTGCCTCACGCCTAACGCTAATGCACATCACTATGCTTTTTTAAATTGGATACTCATTTTGTTTTCCAGATTATGGGCCGCCCGTAAATGACGTCACGCACCTAGAGGGGGGAGGGGGGTCACACTTTTGTGACGATGCGTGACGAGGGGGAGGGAAGGGGGGTTGAAGAAATGTGACGTCACATCAAAAGGGTAACTTTTAATAAAACTTCCACTGAAATATTTGGTCGCTTACAATTTATTTAAAGACTTTTTTTTTCATCAGTACTTCTCAATGTGCCGGTCGGCAGGCCATCAGACGCTGGTTGGCGTAAGCTATCAAGACACGAAAATTAAATCTAATTATAATCCTTAAGTTTGAGAATCCACAAGATAACATATGAGATTGTTACACTGCGTCGTTTGATGTTGACATCAAAGCATTTGTGATGTAACCGCAGCTCCGTTTGGGTTCTCTCCTGGCAGGAGTCATCGAACGTTTTTGCCCGCTTCCCCAAAATATACAAGTTTATGTGTGCGTTACCCCTCTCCCCAACCCCCCAGACTCTAGGTCCTGCTCACATGACTCCAGGGATTTTGGGGAGCGTCGTTAGCGAAAATGCTACTGGTGAGTTTTACAAGCATGACAAGTGTCTAAAAATGATCTGAATAGGATTATGTGTAGATATTTTTTAGCCAAAACGACACGGAATATCCTTTATTTTTAAAATTGATGAAACAACATTTCTTTTAAATGATTAACGTAGCTTATGTATAATGTATTGTAATTTTGTGTGTTTGTTGTGATATGAAAGTTAATTTAATACTTATAAGTATGTTATTTCTTTCATGTAAAGCGCTGTGAGCCCAGTTCCTTACTGGGATACAGCGCTATATAAATAATCAATTTATTATTATTATTATTAACGTGAGATTCGTATTGTACTGGTTATCACGTCCGCCTTATACGGGGAAGTCCTGGGTTCAAGCCCCCACGAAAACATTGTGTGTTTTTTTAATTTTTAAAAATGTCTGTTTGTGCCCGTTCTTTTACCCTTTTATTGCCATTACTAGCTGCCCCGCGGTGTAGCATACGCCGCTAAAGATTTAATGACGGGTGAAGACTTCCTGAAAGACACAGTTGTCAAAATGGGGTAGTTTTGGGCAAACGACTGTGAGTAAATGAAAATAAGGAACTCTGGAGAGACCCGCGGCGTAGCATACGCCGCAGATTTGCTCATCATAGACAGTGCAAAGAACGGTTGGGGGGTGAGAGTACAGACACAAAAAGCAGCACTAAGTAAATAAAAAAATAGCGAGTAAACGTGAAGACATGCACACTGAGGTTGTTGTTACCCGCCTCCCATTTATTACTACCATCCCTTAAACATAAACTGTGATTGGCCGACACTAGCGAGGGTTAGTCATATTTAGGGTTGTTAATTGCGTGTCGGTTTTTTTGTTTTTTTTTAAATTTTAAATGTATTGTCGATTATGTAACTCCGATTTTAAACCTATTATCGTTTTATAGCTGACTTCATAGAAGTTAGGGGTGTATCGAATTTCGCCTGCAAATGTCTCGAAACCAACAATGAGTTGGCAGTTTTCTCCCCCCCCCACACACACCAACCAACGTTCACTCGCGTTGTTTTTATTTCTTCGTGCTGTAGTTTTTGTCCGTTCTTTCTCCACTTTCTTTGCACCCTCCATGAGTAAGTCTGTGGCGTATTCTACGCCGAAAAGGGGGGGGGCTAGTAATAGAAAAAATAGTGTGTTATGCTATCAAAATTAAAATTATCTGTAAAATCTTGTTCTATGGACTATGTACTCAGTATTGCAAGATTTTGTTGACTTTAATTGCTCATTGTGGAACGAAGATATTTTTTTTATCAATTTCAGTTTTGAGAAGCTCCTTTCCTAACTAGCGACACTGATTGCAATAGTTGAAACAATTCATAGCAAATTTACAATGTTGGGTACAGAAAATTTCAATCTATACTGTTGAATAAATTTTAATAGATCAAGGGGGCCTTTCCCCCCAGTTTTCTAACATAATGTCTCTTCTTGTAGTGTAGGTACAGCCATAAAATCCTGGATCCTTTTTCTTTCCATATTGAACTGTTCTTTGTCAATGTCAATAAAGTGATTTATTTAATGTTAAAATTCTTCATTTAGTAGGCTACATGGTATTACGAATATTTTCTTGCAAGGACATGCAACTCATCAAAGCGTTCTTTTATTTTCTTTTACATATCCATCCCTGGATAAAAACATTTCTCGTTGTACTTCTTGTTCTAAAAATAGAACCACGTCTTCTGAATTTTCCCTACTCGTATGTTTTTCTCTTCTAATGGGCGTTCAGTTGATATCTCCATCTCTCACAAATTGTTTGACTGATATAACAACATTTTTTATTAGCACATCTCTTTGTTCCATGCAATGGCTTTGCATTAATTTTAAAAAAGACGGGTTTCCATAAATTGAGATAACATAGAAAAGAAAAAGGTTATATTGAATTGAGTAAAATTCCAGCATCTGATCTCGTTTTCCTATGTACTTTATCAGATGTCAATTTTTCAAAGACGATTGAAATTTTAATTATGTCGTTTTTCGAAATTATTATACCTATTGTGGTGTTTATTATCAGAGAAATTTGAATATTTACAGATTCTTGTCATAAATCTTAATAATTTTCCATAAAATAGACGAATTCAAATTATTTACACATTAATTGGATAGGCGTAACATGTTTAATGAATAACCGTATTTTAATGAAAAACACAAAATATTTGTGTCACTTTAATGCAATAAAAACAAAATAAATTAAATTTTTTAAAACTTACCGTGCAATAATTTTCTGAAAACTGAAACAGTAATATAAATTACTACTTGCAAGTTAAAAACAATATTTCAACCACCATGCCTTTAGAATTGAGGTACGTGTTCGCGCATCATTTTGCGAATGTCAAAATTCCACGTACAAACTGTCGTGGAGATATTATTAATAGCACACATTTTTCGGCCCAGCGGTTATGTGTTTTTTGCGTACTTTTCTTATAAAAGAGTCATCTGTGACTTATACCGCTCAGTTTTCCAAACAATTGGACACCTTTTTTGAGTGATTTTAAATTTTTGAACGGTTTTGCGTTAGTTATAATATCCACTATGTGATCAAAAAATGTTGAGCGAATCCGTAAATTAAGAGTCGAAATTACAAATGTTTTTGTTTCACCTTGGTTTTCCCTCTTCAAAAGAAAAAGGGTGGTTGTCGGAAATGGTTGTACTTTTCAAATGCCCACAAATGACGCCCCCTTAATGAGTGCCGCCCGGGGCGGACCGCCCCCACGGACCCCCCCCCCAGCTACGCCACTGGGCGCCGCAGCACAAACTAGTCATATATATATTTACGCTCAATTATCGCTGATTGCCTCACGCCTAACGCTAATGCACATCACTATGCTTTTTTAAATTGGATACTCATTTTTGTTTCCAGATTATGGGCCGCCCGTAAATGACGTCACGCACCTAGAGTGGGGGAGCGGGGGTCACACTTTTGTGACGATGCGTGACGAGGGGGAGGGAGGGGGGTTGAAGAAATGTGACGTCACATCAAAAGGGTAACTTTTAATAAAACTTCCACTGAAATATTTGGTCGCTTACAATTTATTTAAAGACTTTTTTTTTCATCAGTACTTCTCAATGTGCCGGTCGGCAGGCCATCAGACGCTGGTTGGCGTAAGCTATCAAGACACGAAAATTAAATCTAATTATAATCCTTAAGTTTGAGAATCCACAAGATAACATATGAGATTGTTACACTGCGTCGTTTGATGTTGACATCAAAGCATTTGTGATGTAACCGCAGCTCCGTTTGGTTCTCTCCTGGCAGGAGTCATCGAACGTTTTTGCCCGCTTCCCCAAAATATACAAGTTTATGTGTGCATTACCCCTCTCCCCAACCCCCCAGACTCTAGGTCCTGCTCACATGACTCCGGGATTTTGGGGAGCGTCGTTAGCCCCCCCCCCGAAAATGCTACTGGTGAGTTTTACAAGCATGACAAGTGTCTTAAAATGATCTGAATAGGATTATGTGTAGATATTTTTTAGCCAAAACGACACGGAATATCCTTTATTTTTAAAATTGATGAAACAACATTTCTTTTAAATGATTAACGTAGCTTATGTATAATGTATTGTAATTTTGTGTGTTTGTTGTGATATGAAAGTTAATTTAATACTTATAAGTATGTTATTTCTTTCATGTAAAGCGCTGTGAGCCCAGTTCCTTACTGGGATACAGCGCTATATAAATAATCAATTTATTATTATTATTATTAACGTGAGATTCGTATTGTACTGGTTATCACGTCCGCCTTATACGGGGAAGTCCTGGGTTCAAGCCCCCACGAAAACATTGTGTGTTTTTTTAATTTTTAAAAATGTCTGTTTGTGCCCGTTCTTTTACCCTTTTATTGCCATTACTAGCTGCCCCGCGGTGTAGCATACGCCGCTAAAGATTTAATGACGGGTGAAGACTTCCTGAAAGACACAGTTGTCAAAATGGGGTAGTTTTGGGCAAACGACTGTGAGTAAATGAAAATAAGGAACTCTGGAGAGACCCGCGGCGTAGCATACGCCGCAGATTTGCTCATCATAGACAGTGCAAAGAACGGTTGGGGGGTGAGAGTACAGACACAAAAAGCAGCACTAAGTAAATAAAAAAATAGCGAGTAAACGTGAAGACATGCACACTGAGGTTGTTGTTACCCGCCTCCCATTTATTACTACCATCCCTTAAACATAAACTGTGATTGGCCGACACTAGCGAGGGTTAGTCATATTTAGGGTTGTTAATTGCGTGTCGGTTTTTTTGTTTTTTTTTAAATTTTAAATGTATTGTCGATTATGTAACTCCGATTTTAAACCTATTATCGTTTTATAGCTGACTTCATAGAAGTTAGGGGTGTATCGAATTTCGCCTGCAAATGTCTCGAAACCAACAATGAGTTGGCAGTTTTCTCCCCCCCCCCACACACACCAACCAACGTTCACTCGCGTTGTTTTTATTTCTTCGTGCTGTAGTTTTTGTCCGTTCTTTCTCCACTTTCTTTGCACCCTCCATGAGTAAGTCTGTGGCGTATTCTACGCCGAAAAGGGGGGGGGGCTAGTAATAGAAAAAATAGTGTGTTATGCTATCAAAATTAAAATTATCTGTAAAATCTTGTTCTATGGACTATGTACTCAGTATTGCAAGATTTTGTTGACTTTAATTGCTCATTGTGGAACGAAGATATTTTTTTTATCAATTTCAGTTTTGAGAAGCTCCTTTCCTAACTAGCGACACTGATTGCAATAGTTGAAACAATTCATAGCAAATTTACAATGTTGGGTACAGAAAATTTCAATCTATACTGTTGAATAAATTTTAATAGATCAAGGGGGCCTTTCCCCCCAGTTTTCTAACATAATGTCTCTTCTTGTAGTGTAGGTACAGCCATAAAATCCTGGATCCTTTTTCTTTCCATATTGAACTGTTCTTTGTCAATGTCAATAAAGTGATTTATTTAATGTTAAAATTCTTCATTTAGTAGGCTACATGGTATTACGAATATTTTCTTGCAAGGACATGCAACTCATCAAAGCGTTCTTTTATTTTCTTTTACATATCCATCCCTGGATAAAAACATTTCTCGTTGTACTTCTTGTTCTAAAAATAGAACCACGTCTTCTGAATTTTCCCTACTCGTATGTTTTTCTCCTTCGAATTGGGCGTTCAGTTGATATCTCCATCTCTTCACAAATTGTTTGACTGATATAACAACATTTTTTATTAGCACATCTCTTTGTTCCATGCAATGGCTTTGCATTAATTTTAAAAAAGACGGGTTTCCATAAATTGAGATAACATAGAAAAGAAAAAGATTATATTGAATTGAGTAAAATTCCAGCATCTGATCTCGTTTTCCTATGTACTTTATCAGATGTCAATTTTTCAAAGACGATTGAAATTTTAATTATGTCGTTTTTCAAAATTATTATACCTATTGTGGTGTTTATTATCAGAGAAATTTGAATATTTACAGATTCTTGTCATAAATCTTAATAATTTTCCATAAAATAGACGAATTCAAATTATTTACACATTAATTGGATAGGCGTAACATGTTTAATGAATAACCGTATTTTAATGAAAAACACAAAATATTTGTGTCACTTTAATGCAATAAAAACAAAATAAATTAAATTTTTTTAAACTTACCTTGCAATAATTTTCTGAAAACTGAAACAGTAATATAAATTACTACTTGCAAGTTAAAAACAATATTTCAACCACCATGCCTTTAGAATTGAGGTACGTGTTCGCGCATCATTTTGCGAATGTCAAAATTCCACGTACAAACTGTCGTGGAGATATTAATAGCACACATTTTTCGGCCCAGCGGTTATGTGTTTTTTGCGTACTTTTCTTATAAAAGAGTCATCTGTGACTTATACCGCTCAGTTTTCCAAACAATTGGACACCTTTTTTGAGTGATTTTAAATTTTTGAACGGTTTTGCGTTAGTTATAATATCCACTATGTGATCAAAAAATGTTGAGCGAATCCGTAAATTAAGAGTCGAAATTACAAATGTTTTTGTTTCACCTTGGTTTTCCCTCTTCAAAAGAAAAAGGGTGGTTGTCGGAAATGGTTGTACTTTTCAAATGCCCACAAATGACGCCCCCTTAATGAGTGCCGCCCGGGGCGGACCGCCCCCACGCACCCCCCCCAGCTACGCCACTGGGCGCCGCAGCACAAACTAGTCATATATATATTTACGCTCAATTATCGCTGACTGCCTCACGCCTAACGCTAATGCACATCACTATGCTTTTTTAAATTGGATACTCATTTTGTTTTCCAGATTATGGGCCGCCCGTAAATGACGTCACGCACCTAGAGGGGGGAGGGGGGTCACACTTTTGTGACGATGCGTGACGAGGGGGAGGGAGGGGGGTTGAAGAAATGTGACGTCACATCAAAAGGGTAACTTTTAATAAAACTTCCACTGAAATATTTGGTCGCTTACAATTTATTTAAAGACTTTTTTTTTCATCAGTACTTCTCAATGTGCCGGTCGGCAGGCCATCAGACGCTGGTTGGCGTAAGCTATCAAGACACGAAAATTAAATCTAATTATAATCCTTAAGTTTGAGAATCCACAAGATAACATATGAGATTGTTACACTGCGTCGTTTGATGTTGACATCAAAGCATTTGTGATGTAACCGCAGCTCCGTTTGGGTTCTCTCCTGGCAGGAGTCATCGAACGTTTTTGCCCGCTTCCCCAAAATATACAAGTTTATGTGTGCGTTACCCCTCTCCCCAACCCCCCAGACTCTAGGTCCTGCTCACATGACTCGGGATTTTGGGGAGCGTCGTTAGCCGAAAATGCTACTGGTGAGTTTTACAAGCATGACAAGTGTCTAAAAATGATCTGAATAGGATTATGTGTAGATATTTTAAGCCAAAACAACACGGAATATCCTTTTTCTTTAAAAGGGGAGGGGGGAGGGAGTCTATATGATAGAATTAAAAACGTTTTAAGTTTGATATAATTGTTCGATTGGTTTTTGGTCAAACGCCCCTGGCCATTCTAGTCTTCTAGATCAGTGCTTCTCAAATTGGTGGTCCGGGCGGTGCCGGTCGTGGGCCATCCGCTGCCGGTCCGCAGATATTCTCAAAAAAAGGACAGAAAAATTTTTTTCAGTGCAGGGAAAATAGTGCACCGGTCCCTGGTGCAATGGAAAAAATTCCTGCCGGTCCGCCATACTAAAAAGTTTGAGAAGCACTGTTCTAGATATAATGGTAAATGAGCCCATTTAAAATTAGTCAAGTATTCATTAACTTTATTGAATGCATCAAATTCTTGACATCGCAATTCGAGAGGAGCACAAAACAACTTTTCTTCTTAGCTCAGTTTTTAAGGCATTTTAATTTTAAATATCACAGAAAGGATACGTGATAAAGACAAGTCATGTGGATTAAGATTATTGTCACTCGTGTCAATATAAATGAAAGTAGGGTAGATTTAGGTGTCTTCGCATAGCACGTAGGTAAGAAAGCTACATATTGTCAAATTTAAAAAAAATGCATTTTCTGGAAGGAACCGGTTCAATAATGAGCATGTGTCCAGCGTACACGTACACATGACGTATTTTAATATATCTAGTGGATTGTAGTGGATGTTATATGTCCCAAATGAGTCTGCATTAACCCCAAGAATTCCCTTTTTGACCCCAGATGAGGTTATTTACCTCTGTTCGCCGACCTCTTTCTTACGGGATGCCCGTCAGTCAATTGAGGGATTTTTAAAAAATACATTTTAAAAATGTTATTTTTAAATAATTTTTTTTTCTAAACAAAGACATTAACCGTGATGATTAATAGTCAATGTTTAATTTGTATGCATTAAAATAAAATATAATCTAAGGATGTTACCACACAGTTCGTTTTCTGAAGGCCGGTTAAACGTTTTAAAAAATGCTTCATGCGCGTTACGATATTACAATGTAGATCTTCACTAAATAAATAATAAATACTTAAATGACAATAAAAGTGATTTGAAACATACTTATTTTCAAATAGAACATAAATATATATATATATTTTTTTGGGGGGGGGGTAGTATTTTTAGAGGGGGGGGTCTAAGTTTTTGTGACGATGCGTAACGAGGGGGGAGGGGGTAAAATTATGGACGGCCCCTTAACATTAAACACCCTCCACACTATTATTAATAATTGAACAATTTCATGCGGACGTTCGATAAGAGTTATTTTTGGTGCAGTAATTTGGTGCGCTGCTTTCTAACATTTCTCGCCGCAAAAAGATATTATATGACGTCATTGATTTAGCTCATATTTTAAATTTGGAAAAGGGAACGATGTAAAATGGAGGCTTTGAGGATTATTAATTATGAAATACTTTGTGTACATTTTAGGAAATTTAATATATCGTATTTAGTTAGCTGGCACTCCCAGCACAAACACCCTCAATTACCACTGACTCACTCATTCCGGAACGCTCAAAGCACACTATGATTAAATAAACTAGCGCTGGCAGCACTGTTTACAACACACATGCTGACGTCAAAGGTTCGTGCGTTGTTTTGTTAATGTTAATCTGGAAACCAAAATGATTATGACTTTTAAAAAAAGCATAGTGATGTCACAGTCCTTAACGCTTACTGTTATTTTTAGGTTATCTTTCACAATCTGAAACATACATATTGAAATTCTGCATATATATTAATTGATTTCAAATATCCTCTAAAATATATTCGTAAGTACCAGAACAATAATTAAACTTTTATATATATTTAACTATTTTCGTATTCATTATTTTGGACTGTAGACACACTATGGAAGTGGGCAAAAGAACCAATGGAAAGGAAGCGCAGGTTGGCAAGTGAACGTCAAGCAAGATGGCGGGCTAAACAATCTCAGGAAACCCTCGCTAAAATTAATGCTGAAAAACGACGAAAATTAAATATGGGAAACTTAAGAGCAGGCAGCTGCACGTCGAGAAGCAAATGCAGCTTCACAACGTAATCGAATTGCACTTCAAACCGATGAGGAGGCAGCTACACGTCGAAAAGCTCATTCCGACTGAGCTGAATAAGTACCATGGTAGTGAATGAACATTATGTGTTAAAAAAATATTTAAATATGTGTTAAGCTGAAAAACATTGACAAATGCGACACAATCGTAGTTACCACTTAAATAATTTTCTATATTGATTCAAAGTTTCTGACAATTATTTCGATTTTTTTTCAATTATTTAAAAAATAGTGAGGCTAAAGCAAAGAAGACGGTGCGCTCAACTATTTACATTGTTGTGGCAGAATGCGTACTTCCGGGAATGAAATGTTGTAATTTTACAAATTTAAAAGAGAATAAGTGCAATTATTTTTTATCCATAAACGTAATTAAGGTTGCAGTTTTAGTTTTAGGGTCTGGGTTAGGTTTAGTTGTCTATTTTTTAAATTAAAATATAAAAAAAAAGCAGCCAAAAATACCATTTATCGAGCGCACCGTTCTCTTTGCTTTTACATAGTGATTTTAATCACTCATATTGTGAGTAGAATTCTGAGTAGAAATAAAATAAAGTGACATTCGAAAGAAAAAACGTTGAAATGTATTCATATTTTATTTTAGATCAACATCAATTACTTATCAAAAGCGTATCCTTTTAAAAAAAAAGATTTTTAAAAAAATATTTCATTTTTGTTTTGTTTTTGTTTCAGCTCTGTTTCTGATTTGGCGAGGTTAACGTCCATATGTTGGACTCTTTCCAAAACTCATGGCACTATTATTAATAGCAAATTTCTGTCTGTACTTTCGGGCAATTTACTTTTATCTCTATGGAATTTTATTAGCTAATGTAATGTTTTATTCTCCTACAGGCATGGCTCATAAACTTAAATAATCAAATACAAGTCATTATCATAATCAGTCCCGTGACCGTTGCGGTCGTTGTGGGGAGTGTATGGTCACATCAACAGATAACGATCTCGAAATATGCCTATTATGAGTGGCGGCCAATAGTTCATGCAATTTCATCCCTGTCCATTCCTTTATGTTGTCCAGCCAGCTTTTCCGTTGTCGACCTCTTCGCCGGCCCCCTTCTACAGTGCCTTGAAGGATAATCTTTGTCAGGGTATCATGTCGCAGTACATGACCGAACCATGCCATCTTACGTCTCTTAATTGTTGTTATGATGTGTTTCTTGATGACCCGCAATAGAGTTTATTCTGTCCCAGACATATTCATTGGTCTTGTGTTCTAGATAAGAGATCTGGAGAATTTTCCTCATGCATTTTTTTCAAATACCTGCAGCTTGCTTTCAGTGGCTGCCATTTGTGTCCAGGTCTCAAATATAATTTATCGATATCCAACTACTTCGGCCTCTTGGTTTCCCAATTAGTAGCAATAAAATCAAACCCATTTACATCCAGTTTGGCACACAATTTATGAAATCTCCTTCATTTCTTTAATTAATTGCGTCCCTAGCTTTTCTTCATTTTTTATCAAAAAGATTCAATTTCATTTGCCTATTAATTGTTAGCAGCTACATTAAATAACTAGATGAGAGTGGAGGAGGGGATGTGGGGATGTGGGGAAGTGGGGATGTGGGGATGTGGGGATGGCTCTTAAACAATAGAAGATTTATATTTTAATTCCCATAAATAATTATAAATTAAATTTCGTTTTTATTGAACCCGAACAGGACTCTCTTCATCGATTACTATATTATTATTATGGTAACTCAAATTTTAAACTTAATTTGACATCATTAAAAAAAAACATTTCCTTGAAACTCAACTAATAAAATTATTAATTAAACATTTAGATTATTGATAATTACAGAAAAATTTAATGTTATTGATTGGCAGTTTAAAAAACAATAACTAAAATTTACATCGTTTTTTTTATACAAGAATCAACACATTGCTATGCAATTTATCACATACTCCTTGAACTCAAACATTGCAATGAAAAATTACATTGATACCATTAAGTTTAGCGTTATTTGATTGATCAAAAAATGTCATTCGCAACAACTCTCGAAGTAAGGAATAGTTGTGTCAGGAAAGAAAACATACACATACTTATAACTTAATAATCTTTCTTGAATATGCATTACATTTAATATCATTAAGTTTAGAGTTATATGAATGGAGAAAAGTCATTTTAAACAACTCTTAAAGTGAGGCTTAGTTAGGGCTGAGAAAGAAAATATACACATACTAATTACTTTATCATTATTTTTATTTAGACTTTGAATATATGTCATTTGAATAAAAACAGTTTAAATTTAATGAATCCATTTGTCTTAAGGTATGATAGAGTAAATTTTCAAACAGATCCACTCTTCAATATGCATATGTATATATTTCAGTTTGACGGTCTTGTCAGAAGCTTGGTCCAGCAACTTTTCGTAGCTGTGAACAATACAGATTCGTTTGATTTTTAAAAAAAAACAAAGAAGAAAAAAGTTCATTAAAGTTCACCGGCCATCCTCTTAAAGAAAAGTAATAGAATCCAGATAATTATACTGTCATACCATCAAACATGTTTCTGCAGCACAGCATAAAAAAAACTTTTCAGTCGACTCAGTCGTACAATGAAATTATGCATTAGCTACCTTTCCTTAAAACGCAATTTACCGCATACAAAGTACAAAACTGAAAAGGCTTATTAAATGCTTGCGTGTAGTAGGAAATTCTTTAATTTTTTTTTCTTCTGACCCCTTAGATTTGCTTTTGTTTTTTTGTTGTGAGAAGGTGATGTGTGACCAAAACTCACCAGCAGACCAGATCCCCCACTAAATCAACATACAGAGTCTGGACGTGTTTTACACAGTTTGTCGATGAAATTGTTGACCTGTTCCCCAACAGACGAACCGGACAAAAGCGTCGTCCCTGGAACATCTAGTCCTGAATTTGAGGGGTCAGCTAGGTACACCTGAAATAATAGGTTGCGTAATTTAATAATCTTATTCTGACGTTGTATCTTTTTTTTAAAGATTATTGAAGCCTCAAATTATACTTTGCTTCATCGGTAATCAAAACCGAAATAGTATGATTCAAAATAAATTATTTAAACCTGAAATGAATATATTTTTGTAGAAAAATAATTTAAGCATGAAAAAGTTTGTTAATGATAAAACTATAAGCAATTAATCATAAAATATGTTGGTCAGTTGTGCAATCAATAATAAAATGACGAATACATTAATCCTGAATAAAACAAAAAGTTTTATAAATTAAAGCAACCATTCGATTTGTTCATTTGAAGTCATTTTCCTTATGTTTTTGTTTTCAATTTTTTAAAGCTGCTATACCGTAACATTTTGCTGCACCAAACTTTGAATGTATTCCTTCCGTATATCCTTCCCAGTCTGTGTAAACAAGACAGCCACTTTATTGGCACTAGTCCTAGCACCACGGGCAATGGTGTAGCCATCTTCAGATAGACGCTGATTGTCGAAAAAAAAGTTAAAGTTAATTTATAATTAAATTGATGCAATAACTATAACAATAACTATAACTATAACTATAACTATAACAATAACTATAACAATAACTATAACAATAACTATAACTATAACAATAACTATAACAATAACTATAACAATAACTATAACTATAACTATAACAATAACTATAACAATAACTATAACTATAACAATAACTATAACAATAACTATAACTATAACTATAACTATAACAATAACTATAACTATAACAATAACTATAACAATAACTATAACAAATGGGGTTATAAAAACAAGATAAGGATTCCCGTCGATAAATTAAATATAACATGTATTTCGTGGTAAATGAGATATACATTTTACTTTACAGTAAGGATAAGTCTATAAATGTTCTCAATTTATACTGACCACTTCCATATAAGGGCTTAATGGAATCCTATTTATTACCTTTGCATAGTGTAACGATATAACTTTATATTTCTCTTTTATGTAGGCGTTCTCACAGTAATTAATCTTGTGCACAATAATTCACTGAAGAATTCGTTTATCCAAAACAACTTTAATATACATATATATTGTACACATAAGAATCATTTGAGGTAATATAACGTGGAAATCTTGAGTTATTCACTAAACATGCTTCCCTGTCGGAAGTCTACACACAACTCCTCGCCCAACACTTTCAACCAATAGAAATGCTCCTTTCTTCCCGCGTCTCTTGTACACGTGACCTTACGTCACAAAATTATGTTAATCAGATGTGACATTCACCCCCATCCTTCAAAAAAAAATGTTTATGAAATACAACATTTTTGGTCTTCATAAAATCAAATCAATCTATATCTATATTCAAATTTCAAATATTTATCATCAATGAACATTCATTTTCTTACATACAACTTCTGGATATAGAATCAATAAGAAAAAATCTGTAGGACTGCAACAGTCTAAACATAAGAAATAATGAGAAAAAATCTGTAGAACTGCAACAGTCTAAACATAGGAAATAATGAGAAAAAATCTGTAGAACTGCAACAGTCTACCTGTACTGAAAATATGGAAACTGAAAATTTTAACACATCTGTAATTTTGTGTAACTAAAATATTTAAACACTCAATATTATTAAAATTAACTAATAATCCAATGGAATTCAAACACTGTTCCTTGTCCATTGTTCAACAAATAAAAATATTAATATAATTACAGTCTCTGTTTGTATCCTTTAGGAATTCACAGACTAATGTTAAAACAGTCTCTTATTTTATCATTTAGTAATTCACATATAGTCTTTTTAATACAGTCTCTGGTTTTATCATTGAGGATTTCACAGAGTGTCTTTATTTATTGTCATTCTACTTAATATGTCTGCAACTACATTGTCCTTTCCCTTCACAGGTTTAATGTCAAATTTGTAGTCGGCTAATAGCATAGCCTAGTTCAATACAGTCATTCTTCAGTTGACGAGTATGAATTCAAATCGATGGGCTTTGAATGTTTCTTCAGACTGTTAAATGTTCAATAATTCACCAACCATGACTTCGATTATGTTCATTCATAATTTCAGTTCCAGCATCTTGAATAAATTGCTTAGCTTTTGAGATGTCATTTTTGCTTCCTGATAGTTCAATAGAGTTTGGAACAGATGAGTCACTGTCAGAAACTTTTATCTGAAAGATATTGTCTCTATCTGTAAAGTCTTTGATTTTGCTTAATACACAACCAATTGTTCTTCCTAATTCAGATGATTTCACACAAATGGTTTCAGATTCACTAGTACCATCTTTATCTCTGGTAATATGGTATTCATCTGTTTTATCATATCCTTGATTTTTAATAGTGGCTAAAGTGTCACAAGTGCTCGTTTCTTCTTGATTCATTTTTCTTCTATCATATATTTGATTGTCAATAGTGGCTACAGTGTCACTAGTTTCTTTTTGTGCTCGATTTAACTTTATTATTTTTCTATCATTCATGTCTTGGTTTTCATTCTTTCTCCATTGTTGATCATAATTTCTTTTTCTGGAGTCAAAATTGTTTTTGCCTCTCCATGATCTTCTGCTTTGATTTTCTTTTTCTTCAGCTTTTCTTCGCAGTTCTTTTTCTTCAGCAATTCTTTGATTTTCTTTTTCTTCAGCTTTTCTTCGCTGTTCTTTTTCTTCAGCAATTCTTTGATTTTCTTTTTCTTCAGCAACTTTTTCTTCAAAGAAATCTCTCATTTCTTTTCCTTTTAGTCCCATCTCTTTAGCTATGCGGTGAATCTTTCGTAGTAATCCATGTTTTGTTTGATTGAATAATATGAATCTAGCAATTCGGTAAGGAATGTATGTATATATATTGATAAAGTTATAAATCGTCCAAATGAAAAATCTTGAATTCAAAAATGTTAAGTTCAAATAAGTGACACGTCTAAACCATGAAATCTAGTTATTGACAAGGTGAGACAACAAAAGAATCCTCACACGGGATCTTTAGTATACTTTATATATACGCTCCCTCAGATTGACAAAATATATTAAATGGTCCGATCGTTTTGAATAAAAGTCACTTGGTTAAAATTTCAATTTTCGAGTAGTTTTTAAACAATTTAGTTCACTCCATTAATCCAAAATTGCGATAATCAAACTCTTCACACAATGAATGGATAAAAATTCCGTTTCTTTATTTATAATTCACACCAACACATTGAATAGTCCATAGCTTCTCGGTTTCGATGTTATGTTTACAAATATTTCCTGGAATCAACTAGCATTAAGCCTGTTGACGTCACGACCTATATATGTTCACCGTGTGTCACCATTCAGTAAGCCTACACGACCCAGATTCCAGTACTGTGTAGTATGCTTGTACTGTCGTCGAATGTGACGTAGAACCAACTAGTCTGATCCAGTTTTATACACTGCGGACACGTGCCGATTATGCCGCCATTTTGAAATCTTCTTGTATTTTCATTGAACCATAAAAGTTTATTCACAGCTTCTTACGAACTTGAATATTCAAAAAATACTATAGCTGTTATAATTTCTTATTTTAAAGAATACTTTCCTTTTTTGGAAATACCCAATACTTATTTCCACGAAACCTCTTTCATTGTGTTCACATAGAACTTTTACTTCTGACACCAATGTAACGATGTAACTTTATTTGTATACTTGTTACATTTAATTAATCTTAGGGCACAATAATCCGCTGAAGAACTTTGTTTATCCACAAATCACTTTAATATATATATATTATATTGTACACATAAGAATCATTTGAGGTAATATAACGTGGAAATCTTGAGTTATTCACTAAACATGCTTCCCTGTCGGAAGTCTACACACAACTCCTCGCCCAACACTTTCAACCAATAGAAATGCTCCTTTCTTCCCGCGTCTCTTGTACACGTGACCTTACGTCACAAAATTATGTTAATCAGATGTGACACATAGCAACATTAACATTTACGCCTCGCGCTGCGTAAACTATTCTGGCAGTTTCTTGTTATTTCCCACTAAAAAAATAATTTATCAATGTCTACCATTTGACATGATACAATGATACAACTAAAAGTATTATTAATTAAACATGACGCACCTTCGCTTTTATTTTTGTAGACTAGAAATTATGTGCGAATAATTAACTTTGTCCTTTTTAGTGCATTGGAATTTAAGCGTGTTTTTAGAAATCCTTTTTTTAAACCCCTTTTTAAATCCTTTATATTAACTCGTGGTGTCTGCGGCCGACCGACCGACCGACCTTGTCGCCAAAACTTTTGATCGATTTTTAACCCACTTGCTCGCAAGATAGCGAGCTGAAATTTTGCAGGCAGTTTCGTACCGATCATAAAAACAATGTATCAAAATTTCAGATCGATCGCATGTACCGTAATTAAATTATTGATTTTTTAGATTATTTTATTTATTCCTATGTATCATGCTATTTTTTTTAGATAGAGCGTCGCGGTGCGTATTATATTGAACAACCTTTCTGTCGCGCAATAAGGTGCGAATTTTACTGACAACACTTTTTATAAACCTATTCCTGATCGGTGCGCATTATATTAAACATGTTTTACGACACAACTACAATTGTGTATTTTTGTATGGTCTTGCGCTGCGTATTATAATGAACATTCTTTTAGTTACTTCTCGTACATAAAGGATTTATAGTCAAAAACTTGGTTTTTTACGCGTTTTTCTTATTAAATCCTTTATATTAACTCGTGGTGTCTGCGGCCGACCGACCGACCGACCGACCGACCTTGTCGCCAAAACTTTTGATCGATTTTTAACCCACTTGCTCGCAAGATAGCGAGCTGAAATTTTGCAGGCAGTTTTGTACCGATGATAAAAACAATGTATTAAAATTTCAGATCGATCGCATGTACCGTAATTAAATTATTGATTTTTTAGATTATTTTATTTATTCCTATGTATCATGCTATTTTTTGATATAGAGCGTCGCGGTGCGTATTATATTGAACAGCCTTTCTGTCGCGCAATAAGGTGCGTATTTTATTGACAGCTCTTTTTATAAACATATTCCTGATCGGTGCGCATTATATTAAACATGTTTTACGACACAACTGCAATTTTGTATTTCTGGATGGTCTGGCGCTGCGTATTATAATGAACATTCTTTTAATTACTTCTCGTACATAAAGGATTTATAGCCAAAAACTTGGTTTGTACGGGTTTTTCTTATTATTTACCAATTTTTAATGTAATTTTTATGTCTCCGTCCTCGCCGGCTTGTAACAATTACAATTCGCAATGAGAGCTCACCCTCAAAGAAAAATACAATTTTTATAATTTTATAAATAAATGTATTTATTATTTCCATTTCATTACCTCGAAGACAATTGTTGATTTAAAAGTAAAAAAAGTCCAAAAATTCAAATAGAATTAATGTGTAAATAAAATAAAATTTTGGAATAAAGTATTGTCAACGAAGATATAGGTGTCTGCCAAATTTCAGCACCATCGAGCAATGCGAGGTCCATAAAAATGACGTCGCAAGATTTGATGCTAACAGACAGACAGACAAACACACACAGAATGTGCAAGTTAAATAAAAATTAAATTTACTTCATTATCATTTTCATGGTTATAGCTAACATGTCATTCAATATTTTGAAATCTGTCAATTTCATTCACCAATTTCAGTTATATTTCATCTATACTCCACTTTCCAATCCAACTATTTCATTCACTACTTTTCACATCAAGTATTTCAGTATTCCGAAACATTATAATTTTTTAACGTGTATAAACCTACCCGCAGAAGGGAGGGCACCTTGCTATCTTCATACGACTCCAGTCTTAACTTAATATCATCAGCGTTGTCGTAATCGTCTAAATCAAAACCTGCGTCATCCGGACAGGAACCGGATATGATGCCGAACTGAAAAATTCATTGCCATTAACCCTTTGTATTTGCTTGTTTGTTTGAGTGGAGTAGTTTTGTCTCCATGTTATCTAAGATTAATTACAATACATGATTGCATCACAGTGATAACTGGGTGTGGGTGGGAGCTACTCACCCTAAATCCAATCTTCATAACGCTAGAGTCAATTGTTTCTCTAATGAAAGAAGTGGTCCATGATGTAGCCTCTCTGCCCAATGAAACTTGACTGAAGACGAAGTAAATGTCTGAGGGATTCAACGCTCCACAAGCTGGTGTTATGACAGAATAATAACAATAATAGGAAGTTGGTATCATATCACAATAACGTGTCATTAGTTTTAAGAGCTAATAAGGTTTCGTTAGTACTTTAAGATAATAACGTCGTTAGTATTATGAAATAATAACGTGTTATTAGTATTTGTCCGTCGTCAATTTTCATAACATCAGCAATGAGCTTTGGTGTACCATTTGATGCTTTTCAGCCCTATTCTTGCCCGAAAGGTACATTAAATGTCGGACAAGAGATTGTTGGGATGAGATATTTCCTATCCTGTTTCTGGGCTTGGCAGCCTGTTGTCTGGGCTTGGCACCATATGGTCCGTTTGCCTCACAGACTGCTGCGCCGTTCCAAATCACAAGGCACCAGGAGACTCGAGCCGCTGGCTGCTGCCTCTCAAGAGTCATGCCTATATGCGTAACCGGATCAGTACCATCTTGAGCTCATCTTTGTAGCGCTTCATTTGACCTCGGGAAGCTCGTCAAAAAAGATCCTCTTTGGGAGCCGATGGACTGACCCGCCATGCGTTGTTGGCACTGTATCAGGCTTGGTAGTCCTGCCCTGACAAGTAATTCGGTGTCTTAAACATTTCCCTGCCATTTGATGTTGAAAATTTTCACCAGGCTTTTTGTGTAAAAGTGATTCAGCAACCTCACTTGGCTTTGGTACACATTTAAAGTTTTACATGCGTATAGAAGTGTAGGGATCACAAAAGTTTGGTATTCTTTTAGCTTGTTTTGTTTTCTTGTATCCCTTCTGTTCTTGACACTTTCATACAGTTCTCCAAAAGTTGCACTGGCTTTCGAAATGCACACGTTCACCTCGTCATCAAAGCTAGCACTCAGACAATGCACTGCCAAGGTAGGAGAAGCAAGAAATGGATGATGAGAATGACTTGCGCTGAGGATTAGTTAAATGTGAGAAAGATTCACGGAACACGTCGACATATCTCTATCGCCTACAACGGTCTGATACAGCAGCAAGACGTAATCGAGACGGTGGGGAATGGGGCTGGGTGCAGTTGATGACCAGGCCGTCCTATGTGTCTCGTCATTCTCTTAACACTCAAAAATGGTTTGCTGTGTATCACGTCTTAACAGTTGGCTCATAGAAGATCCAGTGGGCAGGTAGTCGAAAGCGACAATTACATACGGGATAGACAAGCGCCACTTCACCGAGGTTTGTATACAATCGGTACCCTTACCTTCCGCTGCTCATGCTACAGTTACTACAAGCAACAATTGAGACCTGGGTGCCGGGTAGGGTCCAAAGTTGGCAAACTTCCACAAAAAGTGATTGATCCCCAACCAGTGGTACTAACGCGCTCATAAACTTCCCATACCCGCACCCCCCCCCCTTCAGTATTAGGAGATAATAACGTATCGTTAGTCTTATAAGATAATAATATAAAAATATGCCAGAATGAAAATAAGGTAATCATAATAATAGTAACAGAGCAGATCATTAGTGTCTCTTCAAAATAAAATAAAATATTATAAGAATCATCAGATAACAATTATATGTTATAAGTTAATGAGGTCATAACACAAAAAAAAACTTTTCACCAATTGGATTACTTGTGTTTTTGTTGTTTTTCTATGCCAGACAACACAGTTTAAAATTATTTTGACAGAAATCATAATTCGTTGAATTTATATTTCTTGTTCAATAATGTTTTGACAAGTGAAGTGTTGGGAAAAGTGGTATTACCGTTAGCAGGAAAAGTCTTTTGGTAGCAATGAAGGTCAAAACGTTATGAGAATGAAATTTTCTAGAGGAGCACCGTGACACATTAAAAATAAATAAGTCTTGACCTTTGTTTTTGCTGGCATCCTATATAATAATCCTATATAATAAAAGGCAATGTTCCGTCGGGTCATCGATAGCGATTGGTCCCTCAAACACATATGACTCCTACAGCCAATCATATCAAGTTTACGCGGACGTTCAAAACGAGTTATTTTTGGTGCAGTATTTTTTCCAAGACTTTATTTTGAGTTAAAATATGCGCGTTGGGATTTATAGTCAAACGCTCTGTTTTTACGAGTTATTTATTTTTAACTATAATGAATAGTATTTTTGACGTGATGCACATGTAATGCCGGTCGAGACGGCTGTTGGAGGAGAGTTACAACATGTCACCGATAGGTGGCGGAACGTCCTTGGACGGGCTTGGTTGCTCGTTTATTCATAACATCACATCCCACAGTTGAATTGTGTCAACTGGCGTACTTATGACGTATCGTCGATTCCAATTAATTGCCTCTAGTGAGACAAGTTTACGGAAGTTAATTATTACTAGTACCTGTCGAGGTGTTTGACTCTTCTTATTTACCAGCTGAGGTGATTAGGTGTCCAAACACTGTGCACTGTATTATTGGGACCTGTGGCCTTTGAGTCCACAAAATGTTAGGAGCTAGAGTTAATGACTGAAAAACAATAAAGATCCCCCAATGGGCAAAAATCCATTCATCTATTGACGACCTCTATTATAAACCAAGCTGTACTCACGTTGATCTGCTGGAGGCTGTGTTGTCGGTTTTTCCTCCTCTGTGGACAATACAAAATGACTGACTCAGACTTAAGTGTCAGCGTGAAGTAAAATGAGCAACAAATAATTAAATAACACAATTTTAACATAATTAAATAAAATTGGATAAACATTTCTAAACTGTAAAAAAAAATTTTTTCTTATCTATAAGACACTGAACTTTGTTGACATCAGTTAATTCATTTTTAAAAAATCTAGGTCTATTTTGTTTTGTTAAAATGGGACAGTGTTAATAAACAGGGTCATATTTCCCAATGTTTTCGGAGCTGATGCCATCGAATAAAAATACAGAGCAAATAAAAATCTACACATTCTTTTAAATTTCAATTAATTTTATTAATTTAAAAAAAAAGTATTTATTTATTTGGGAAGGGGGGGGGGTGCGGGTTTGGTAAGTTGATGATCTCAAAAGACAAAATAAAATTCAGCTGTGGTTAAAATTTTAGTTAACTTAAATTAATATAACTTAAATTTAATCAGCGATTATAAATTGTTTTCATAGTGATAAACTATTATTTAGTAATCAGAGATGCATCAACAGGTAATCCAAGAAATAATTCAATATTAACAATAACATGCAACAATACAAACACATTTTTATATCTCAAATGGGTGGTGTTAACGGTTTGGAGAGATACTCCTCATATGGCCATAAGGCTACTTACTGATGCATGTCTTTTTAGCCAGCAACTCCGTAATAAATTTTAGCTCGTTAAAGCTGCCCACCTTGAACTTGCGCTTGGGGTCGCCAGCTATGCCCAGCAGCTCCGTTTCATTTACACTTTTGCCCACGCCCAGTGCAAAGGTCACGATGCCATTGGCCCTAGCCGCCTGGGCTGCACTCAGCGTTTTCTTAGGCCTGATTTGTTAAAGAACATGAGTATGAAATAAAAAGTATGAGGACTTTAGATATTTTGAAGACCTTTGACATAAATATGGATTGTGACTAGAGCGTCAGGACAAGATTTTAATGATTTATAAATATTAAAACATCTTCTCTGAAAATTCTCAAGATGCTATTTTGGCCTGAAGATCTCGCTGTCGACTTGTTCAATATATCCATTTATAAATTTTAAAATAAAACAATAAACTATTAATACAAAAATACTATTATAACAGCTACCTTCACCACACCCCCTACTTTTCAAAAGAGTTATGAGAGTGATTTAGTTCCTAAACTTTTAATAAGCCACAAAGCGTCAGTATTTTTAGATTACCCAGTGGTAAACTTTGTCATTTTATGTCAATTAAATATTATTTTTCCGAATCACAAATGCGATAAAAAAATAAAAGTTATTTAATTTTTTTGAGATTTTACGCGTTTTTAAAAAACAAAATCACCAGCTCACAGTCTTCAAATTCGACGAATTTTTACTTGCTGAGGGCGGTAACTTACTCTTTTGATTGACCGTCAGTGATGATCAGCCCAACCTTGAGCACTCCGGGTCGGACAAATTTGTCTGCCATCTGGACCTTGTCCATGTGCTCGATGCCCAGGTTTGTGAATGTGTCATCGCCCTCCTTGTGCGGCACTCGGCCAATCGCCTTGATGACGTCAGATTTGAGGGAGTAGGTATTGAGGTTGAATGAGTCCTGTAGAGACACGTGTGAAAATTAAGTGGAAGTGAACATGACTGAACCTGATATTATCTCATGCCAAGTATCGGACCCCAAGAACATATTCGGACTATGAACAGTAGTAAAAGTGGGTCCTGGTTGTAGAGTAAAGAAAAAAGTTATTTTCACATCTATTACAAAATTCATTAAGACGTCTGCGGATTAAAAAACAAGTAATAAAAACTCGAATGCGTATTTAAACGCTATTTCCAACAAAGAATTTCCGATTTTATTATTCAAGGGAAATCATTCTAGATTACATTAAAAGTCATTTCAAATCACTAATTCTGAAAGTAAACAAAAAATGACGTCATATCCCCTCACGCTACACCACACCAAGAATGTGTCAATATAGACTAATGCGCACCACACAACAGTCTAACATTAGCATTCACAACTATCATTCTAGATTACATTAAAAGTATTTTCAAATCAATAATTTTGAAACTAAACAAAACAATTGCTTTAAAAAATTGCTTCTAAAATTACGGCAGTCCAAATAAGATACAATGGACATAACTTCCTCCTCCAACATTGTTCAAAATATTATTAGCTGTTGTTTGACGTTTGTTTCAACCCGATAGATGTTATGGTTGGCGAGAAATAGACCAAACACTGATTTTTAAAATAATCAGGAAATCCAGTAAACCTTAACGGTATTTTTTTTTGGCCGTTGCACATCCTTGGGACCTCCTTAGCATATTTTCAAAGACCCGAACCCTCTATCTGGTATGGTTCAGGGGGAGTTGCATTGTCAAGCTTGACAGACATTTAGAATCTATAAACGCATTTTTCCAAGGGAAATTGCGTTAAAAATTGAAAATTTAGACGTAAAATAATTAACATTTTGGTGTCGAGATTAACAGAAAATGTTTCTCGCCATATACTATTAAATGCCGTGACGTCATTTTTTGAGCTTATATTAATTTCATGGATCGCCACAAAGGAAAGATTAAAAAAGAACTTACCGGGGCTTTCTAAGAAGAAATTACATTATATCTAGTTGTAATATTTACGACTGAGGCCATGTGGTAGCACATTTATTTTTATATAGAGGGGAAACTTTGTGAAACTATTTTGAAGGGTACTTTTCATTGTTAGTGGCCGCGTCAATAATATCACCAAAACCTTATATATTTAGTGTAAAGAAATATCTTGGGTATTACGACTCATATACAGGATCTCAATTCAGTTGTGAGTCGAAGACATACACTAACAATAAACAATACTATGACAGGTCAGACATACACTAACAATAAACAATACTGTGACAGGTCAGACATACACTAACAATAAACAATACTGTGACAGGTCAGACATACACTAACAATAAACAATGCTGTGACAGGTCAGACGTACACTAACAATAAACAATACTGTGACAGGTCAGACGTACACTAACAATAAACAATACTGTGACAGGTCCGACATACACTAACAATAAACAATACTGTGACAGGTCAGACGTACACTAACAATAAACAATACTGTGACAGGTCAGACGTACACTAACAATAAACAATACGGTGTCAGGTTTAAGTACTTTCACACAACAAGATTGAAGTGTCCGTCTAAATATTTTTTTGAGGCAGAGGATGCAGTTTTCTAAAATGTAGTGTTCTTTGAAATTATATACACTTTCTTAAAAATTGTATCTTTTTTCATCCTGATCTAAAATCTGCTGCCTACTTAGTTTATTTTATATATAAAGGCCTTACACATTTTATGTCATTTTAAGAGCTAAAAAGGCTACTATGAAGCTCATAAGATTCAATATAAATACAAGGAAAAATATCCGTTTATTTTATTTACATAAGTATTTGCCAAAAAGTGCTTCGTCACTACATGAAATGAAGATCACGGGAAGTCATTTAATGTGACTTAAATAAATTTTAACGAGACGATCAAGCTCTCAGGATTTTTTTATGTATGATTTTTATGTTGTTTCATGTGAAAAGAAAATGAACTCTTGGGCATTTAGAGCTACGAAACTGTAATTGACCTTTGTTAGTCTGGTACAGGAGTTAGATAAAAGCATGCGTCATTAAAGTAGAAACACTAAAATTGATAGGAATCATTAAAAATCACAATGCTTTTTATTTTCTTGACTACGCATGTCGTATTTTTATGGTGAATAATGAAGTCTCACTATCCAAATTGTGTGATGCTTTTATACTCATCTATACATTTTCAAGTGGAATATGAGAAGAATATGAATAAGGAAGATTTTGCTGCGCGAGCTCTTATTTGCAGACGATGCCGCCTTAATATCCCACACAGCAGACGGGCTGCTGAACCTTGTATCCAGCTTCTCCGCTGCCTGCAAAGAGTTTGGCCTGACCATAAGTATAAAGAAAACCAACATTATGGCACAGGATGCTGCCTCTCTCCCGACTATCACCATTGACGACTGCAACCTGGATGCTGTTGACAGTTTTACTTATCTGGGATCAAACATCTCGAGCACCCTCTCACTGGAAGATGAGATAAGTAGTAGGATAGGGAAGGCAGCAACTGTTATGGCTAGACTGTACAAAAGAGTCTGGTCCAATGCCAAACTCACAGCAAGGACTAAGCTGCAGGTATACCAGGCCTGCGTACTGAGCACACTCCTCTATGGATGCGAGTCTTGGACCACCTACACCAGGCATGAAAGAAGGCTCAATAGCTTCCAACTCAGATGCCTGCGCCGCATCCTAGACATCAAATGGCAAGAGAAAGTCCCCAACACAGAGGTCCTGGCTCAAGCAAGCATGGGTAGTATTGCAGCAATATTAAGCCAAAGACGCCTCCGTTGGCTTGGACACGTCAAGAGGATGCAAAGTGGTCGCATACCAAAGGATGTGCTTTACAGCGAGCTTGCGACAGGGAAAAGGTCGGTTGGTCGGCCATGTCTCAGATACGTGGACATATGCAAGAGAGACATGAAAGTAGCCAACATTGATATACAAAACTGGGAAAACCTGGCAGAGGATAGGTCCATGTGGCGGGCTATAGTGAAAGAAGGATCACTAAGAGCAGAGGAGCAAACTAGGGCAGAAGCAGTCGGGAAAAGAGCGAGGAGAAAGGCCAGGCAACACTGCCCCACTGCTTTCGTGTGTGTGTCATGCAGAAGAGACTGCCACTCAAGGATTGGTCTCATCAGCCACACCAAGAGCTGCAAATAATAAAGATAATTCTATCGTCTTTCGGAGACGTACAGATGCCACACCATGAGACTCCAAAACAAACTATTTTTATTTTTATTTTTCTTACTCCGTAGCGAAGCACGGGTAATGCGCTAGTTTTCTCTATGTTTTCCCCCACTTTAATCAAACATAAGCCATAAATAAAACACATCGAAAACTTAATGGTTTTAATATTTGATTTTGTGTACAACCATATGAATTGAATCTCTCAGGATCAAAATATATGTATTGAACATTGATTTAGTGGTGATTTAAATCAAAATTTATGATAAGGCAATAAAAGAGATTCTGAAATCCTAAAAGCCAATGCAAAACTCAAAATATAATTAATTTTTTCAATTACTAATTTAGTCTGAGAAGAGGGTGCATGGTAAATAATAAATAATATGTAAACACATTCTAAACGTATCAATGAAAATATCAATCACAATCACACTACAACGTCTAAATACATACGTCCAGACACCACACCCGTCAACCATCTGACCACTGACCTGAGTGTATATGCGTCGGGCATATGTGATAAGGGAAACCCTGACACTTTTCGGACCAGCTCCGATGTCGAACTCCTGGAGGTAGTCCTGTAGGAACTTCTTGCAGGTCTTGAAGTCGTTTTCATGGATGGAGGAGGAAGTGTCCAGGACAATGCCCAACTCCAACGGTTCTTGGGTGCAAACTGTTGAGATTGTGGGGGCTTGAGATATGTAGGTGAGGGTGTGCTTAAAGTTAAGGTAGGGTTGTTAGGTTGTATACGGGGGTGTTAAGGCTGGTTTTGAACATGAAGTTAATGAGTAAGGCTTCATCGGTGTTAATTTTGTTTGCAGCGTTGTTTGATCCAGATCTATTGTTGTTAGATTTAGATGTGACGATGACATATTTATATAGAGCGGTGTTAGAATTAGATGTAGTGGTATTAGATTTATATGTAGGGGTGTTAAAGTTAGATGCAACGGTGTTATAACTTGTCATAATGCTATTAAATTTGGGAGAAAAAAGTCAGACAGACTTTGAGAAGGATAGAAATAGATAGACGTATTGTGACTGCGCTTTGTTGGTTAGATTTTAACTTTTGTTCGTTTCCATTCGACACATTTTCCAATTGTTTGTGGGCAATTTAGGAATAGAAATGTTCGTGTTTTTATTTCAGATAATAGTACAGAGAGGGAGAGAGAGAGAGAATAAAAGAGAGAAAGAGAGAGATGTATATAAATACCCAGAGAGAGAGAGAGAGAGAGAGAGAGAGGAGAGAGAGAGAGGAGAGAGAGAGAGAGAGAGAGAGAGAGAGAGAGAAGAGAGAGAGAGAGAGAGAGAGAGAGAGAGAGAGAGAGAGAGAGAAATAATGACGGGAAGCGAGAGAAAGTTAGAGTTAACACAGAGATATTAAAATTAGAAAAAGTTAAAGAGATATTAACTTATATAGATTAAGCGTGGCAAGACAGTTTTACTCCAGCCCTTGCACAAGCGTCTATCCCTCTGCTGTGAACAGGGATACATACACCAGGACCTAAAGGATGCAAATATAGTTACACTATGTAAGAACAAGGGCGATAGAAGTGACTGCAATAACTATCGCAGCATTTCACTCCTTAACTATTGTAGGAAAGTATTTTGCCCGTGTCATATCAACACGAATACAGAATTTAGCCTCCCGAGTTTATCCAGAATCTTAGCGCGATTTCCGGCTGATCGGTCTACCATAGATATAGGGTTCTCCATGCGGCAGCACCAGGAAAAATGCAGAGAGCAGCAGATGCCACTATACATAGCCTTTGTGGATCTTACGAAAGCCTTTGATTTAGTCAGTCGCAACGGGCTATTTCAAATCCTGGAAAAAGTTGGCTGTCTCCCACACTTATTCGCCATCATCAGACGTTTCCATGAATATATGCCGGCTACAGTGCAGTTCGATGGTGCTACCTCAGAAGCTTTTCCAGTCAGCAGCGGAGTTAAACACTTTTGTGTACTCGCACCAACACTGTTCGCAATATTCTTCTCTGTACTGGTTCGATACGCATTCAAGGATAGCAGTGATGGAATCTGGTTACACACCAGAGCTAATGGAGGACTTTTCAACACTGCTCGCATCCGAGCCAAAACCAAAACGACAGATGTTCTAATTCGTGAGCTAATTTTTTGTGGATGATGGGGCACTGATAGCATGCACAGAAACTGGTTTGCAACAACTCGTGTCAATCTTCTCCAACGCCTGCAAAGAATTTGGTCTGTAAATCAGCTCGGAAAACAATAAACATCATGGCCCAAAACACATGTTCTCCTCCTACCATCAATATCGACAGTGAAAACTTGGAGGTTGTGGACAGCTTCACCTACTTGGGGTCCAATGTCTTCAATTCACTGTCCATCGAGGACAAAATAAATAGTAGAATTGGCAAGGCAGCTGCCACAATGGCAAAACTAAATAAACGGGCTTGGCAAAACACCAATGTAACGGAGAAAACCAGTGTGTCTATCGAGCCTGCGTCATCAGTACGCTGCTACATGGGAGCGTGACATAGACCACTTATACATCCCATGAGAGCAAGCTTAATAGCTTCCATTTGAGGTGGCTGCGTCGCATCCTTGGCATTAAATGGCAGAACAAAGTGCCAAATAGTGAGGTCCTGATGCGTGCCAATACCCAAAGCATGTTCTCAATCCTTAGTGAAAGACGCCTGAGATGGCTAGGACATGTAAAAAGAATGAGCCAGGCTCGCATCACCAAGGACCTCCTATATGGAGAACTGGCATCGGGAAAGAGGAAGACAGGTCGCCCACGTCTGCGATTTAAAGATGTCTGCTAGAGAGACATGAATAGCAGCCAGAATAAGCGCAAGTGATGGGAGTGTAAGGCAGAAGACCGATCTACGTGGGCGCACAGTTGTCAAAGAGTGCGTCATAGTAGCCGAGGAGCGAAGGATGGAGGAGGCTACAGACAGAAGAGCTAGGAGGAAGGCCAAAACATTGGGAAGCACAGAACTCGTGTGCAAAAGCTGTGGTAAAGACTGTCACTCAAGGATAGGACTGCTCAGCCTCACGAGGAAATGCAACCCAAAACAACGGTGATGCACCATCGTCTGGCGAGACGGATGGATGCCGATTATTGCGATTAAAGATTAAGATATATAACGGTGGCCAAACCGCATCTGGCGAGCCGCATGAGTATGAGACTTTTCTGTGTCCATATTGCGGCTCACGAATAGTTTATGAAATTAAAACTTTTCGTTTCGCAATATACATACAATGTATTACAAAAAATAAATGAAAATTTAAAAACATTATTGAACAAAATTAGGATTTTAAAAAAACGATTGATTAATTAAGAAAAAGCAAGTAGGCCAAGTAAAAGTCTGGATTGTTTCAGGCGCAGACACTAATTTCTGTTTTTAGCACCAGGAGTGTAACTTCAACTGAGTAATTTTTGCCATCGCTTGGAATATTGCTCGAGCTAAGCTACCTTATTCTGAAAACACTTCATACCACAACTTGTAACTGCCATACAGATATACAGAAACGCGTTAGCTCAAAGGCTTCTCAGGAGAATCATAACAATTAACAGTTGACTATAATTATGAATCTATATGCAGTGTATTTCCACTTCTATATACAAATTTAAATATTCACCAGTTGTGTAGCTGTTAAGCATAAACTTCTTGAACATACAAATAAAAAGTTTAAATCATTTCATTCAAATGTTGTTTTTTTTTAAAGTAAATCACAAATGGAATTTTTCATGCAGCTCTCAAATGGCTCTCAGTTACTACAGTTCTGGCCTCCCCTGACATATAGTTATTTGACCATTGATTCGGATATTAGGTGAGAGATTAACAGAGAGAGAGAGAGAGAGAGAGAGAGAGAGAGAGAGATTGAGAGATGAGAGAGAGAGTGAGAGAGAGTGAGAGAGAGAAGGCGGGAGAGAGAGAGACTAAGAGAGAGAGAGAGTGAGAGAGAGAGTGTAAGAGAGAGAAAATAAGAGAGTGAGAGAGAGAGTGAGAGAGATAGTGAGAGAGTGAGCGTTAGAGAGAGAGAGAGCGTTGGAGAGGAGAGAGAGAGAGAAGAGAGAGAGATAGAGAGAGCGAGAGAGTGAGTCAACTAAAATAATATCAATGACATTCAATAGATTTTAATCTTTCCATTAAAATGTCATTTAAGTTGTGACTGTTTATAAACATTGCGAATTCCTCGTGACGGCATTCTGATGGTCTTACCGATGTTGGCTTCATCTGTGCCTGCCGGTATGTCTCTCCTGTACAGTTGTTGTGTTAGCTCATCCCCCAGGGAATCTGAGGACAAGGTTACAGGACATGTTTTTTACAGTAAATTTGTACTCGTGGATGGCATTATAAGATCGTACTCAGGAATGTCATTATAAGATCGTACTCGGGAATGTCATTATAAAATCGTACTCGGGAATGTCATTATAAGATCGTACTCGGTAATGTCATTATAAGATCGTACTCGGGAATGTCATTATAAGAACGTACTCGGAAATGTCATTATAAGAACGTACCTGGGAATGTCATTATAAGATCGTACTTGGGAATGTCATTATAAGATCGTACTAAGGAATATCATTATAAGATCTTACTTGGGAATGTCATTATAAGATCGTACTCGGTAATGTCATTATAAGATCGTACTTGGGAATGTCATTATAAGATCGTACTTGGGAATGTCATTATAAGATCGTACTTGGGAATGTTATTATAAGATCGTACTAAGGAATTTCATTATAAGATCATACTTGGGAATGTCATTATAAATTCGTACTTGGGAATGACATTATAAGATCATACTTGGGATGTCATTATAAGATCGTACTTGGGAATTTCATTATAAGATCGTACTTGGGAATGTCATTATAAGATCGTACTTGGGAATGTCATTATAAGATCGTACTTGGGAAAGTCATTATAAGATCGTACTTGGGAATGTAATTATAAGATCGTACTTGGTAATGTCATTATAAGATCGTACTTGGGAATGTCATTATAAGATCGTACTTGGGAATTTCATTGTAAGATCGTACTAATGAATCTCATTATAAGATCGTACCTGGGAATGTCATTATAAGATCGTACTTGGGAATTTCCTTATAAGATTGTACTTGTAAATGTCATTATAAGATCGTACTTGGGAATGTCATTATAAGATCGTACTTGGGAATGTCATTATAAGATCGTACTCGGGAATGTTATTATAAGATCGTACTTGCGAATGTCATTATAAGATCGTACTTGGGAATGTCATTATAAGATCGTACTCATGAAATGTCATTATAAGATCGTACTTTGGGAAATCCTTAAGATCGTACTCAGGAATTTCATTATAAGATCTTATTTGGGAATGTCATTAAAAGGTCATTATCGGAAACATCATCATTATATCATACTTGTTAATATCATTATAGTGTCTTACTCGGCAATCTCGTTACAAAATAGAGTTTATGAATGTTATTATTATTCGATATGATTTTCATTCTGGGTCAAAGTGATGTAAAAAAAATTCTACACGAACCTTTAAAGTCTACATTTCATATGGATATTAAATTCTTATAATGTATAATTCTACATGAATTTATTATTTTTTTCTAGTATTTCGAGGTTGAAAATTATTTTACTTAATGCAATTGTATTAAATATAATATCCAGCTATATGCTATATCATATATCACGGACGAAAAACATAAATAAATTTACTAATTTGTTAATTTAAAAAGTATATCAATATAAAAGTATCGGCATTTACTGGCTTTTATCAAAATATATTATTCTAAAATTATCGGTACTTACTGGCATTCATCAAAACAACCTGGAAATAAATTATAATTTAGCAATGAGAAAAAAATAACAAGAGATAATAAAAATTATTTTTAAAAGGTATAATTGTTTTATTAAAAAAAGGTATATATAAAACATTTAAATGCGAGTTAATGATGAATAAAACTCACCTGAGCTAGAAACGCCAGGAAGCAAACGGTTCGCATTTTGGATCAGGGATCTCTTCCTGGTCTTCAAATTGGGTTAACGCTAATGACGTCTCCAGAAAAATCTAACAAACTACCTCTGTATGAAACATTTAGCACCCATTACGAAGATGAAAGTGTTTTACTTTTCATTTCAGTTAGTGTAAGCAATTTGCAAAATCCTTAAAGGTATTTTAAAAAGTACTTCAGTTTAATAACAATAGAAAATATGATCATTTCATATTTTTAAAAATGCTCTGAATGTTAAATAGATGTTCTAAATTAAAGCCAATTCATAAATCATGATTAAGGAAAGAAAAGATATGTTATTCATAATTTTCTGATAAACTTATAAACTTTATAAACTTAACAACAAGACAAGCTATGCGCACCTTCAGCAGTTGCTTTTGCAAGCGTCGGTTTATTTACCACAGAATCAAATATAATCGGGTTTTATACCGTCTAAATGACGTTTTTTTTTATAAAACAAACAATAATATATTTTTTAAACTCCAAATTCTGGCTTTTGTGATTGTGCTTTATGTAACTAAAAGAATTACAATGTCCTAAAAACATTCACTCGCCCCCCCCCCACCTCTTGTTGTGAGTGGCCCAAGCTAATGACACGAATACTTTAATTTGTTACGTGAAATCCAAATGTCAATGGGAGCTAATTAACCGCAGCGGTGGCTCAAAATACCGGTAAATTACTGGGCGAGCTCCAGCCAGGCTCATGGACTAAAACAGTGAGCTATTCGAAAGGGATTTAAATTCTACTAGATACGACCCGCTGCGTAGCATACGACCCGCTGCGTAGCATACGCCGCAGACTTGCTCATAGATAGTGCAAAGTACACGCAGTGCTTTGTCTCTTCCTAATTCTATTCAGGTGGCTAGTTCTGATATACTGTTCAAAACATCGACTAATAATCTTGGCTACATTATTTCTGACAACATGTCAACCAACAACTTCATCAATCACATCTGTCGCTCTGCCTACACCGCCATTCGTCAGATCAGCTCATTCCGCAATTACTTAACAGTTAGTGCAACAAAAACTCTAGTCTGTGCTCTTGTTCTAGCTCGCATTGATTATTGCAATTCTCGTCTGTCAGGTGCGCCAAAACAAAGCATTGAAAAACTACAGAAAGTTCAAAATTCAGCTGCCAGACTATTTCTTAAGGTAAAAAAAACATGACCATGTTACTCCGCTACTTTACTCACTTCATTGGCTACCTATACAAGCTCGAATTGATTACAAACTGGCTGTTCTCTGTCACAACTTCTTTTCTGACTCATCTCCTTCCTATCTTACTGAACTTCTGTCAGTCTACTCACCCAGTCGTCAGCTACGCTCTTCTGCAGACACACGTATTCTATGTGTTCCTAAGACACGAACTAAAACTTTTGGCGAAAGAGCATTCTCTTTTTGTACAGCCTAACAATGGAATTCTCTACCATTACACATCCGTAGTATTCCAACTATCAAGTCCTTCAAGACTGCACTTAAGACGCATCTTTTCAAAATGTATTTACAAAATTAATGAAACAACATTTTTTTTTAATGATTAGCGTAGCTTATGTGTAATGTACTGTCCTTTATGTTGTTATTATGGTATGAATGGTTATTTAATTACTATGTGTATGTTATGATCTCCATGTAAAGCGCTGTGAGCCCGGTTCCCTACTGGGATACAGCGCTTTATAAATTATCAATTATTATTATTATTATTATTAAAGAAAGGGGGAAAGAATGGGCACAAACAGCAGCACGAAGAAAAGGGAACAACGCCAGTGAACTTTGGAGGACCGCCGACTCCTTTTTGGTCTCGAGACATGTGCACGGCGGTTGAGCCCGCCATGCACCACCCTTGCATGCCAACCATAAACTGTTTACTAGAACACATAATATATAGTAGAATAGTTAACCACCTTGACAAATATAATGCCCTATGCCCACATCAACACGGCTTTAGAAAAAAACAGATCATGTGAAACACAATTAATAGGTTTAATAGATGAACTATCAAAAGGCTTGGACAAAAATGATCAAATAGATACAATATTACTAGACTTCTCAAAAGCATTTGACAAAGTTCACCACCTTAGTTTACTTAAAAAACTTAATTACTTTGGAATCTCAGGTTCCTTACATCACTGGATCCAAGACTTCCTTTTGGGCAGGGAGCAAACTGTAATAATTAATGGATCTAAATCTGCACCAATAAAGGTTAACTCAGGAGTTCCACAAGGAACTGTGCTAGGTCCCTTACTCTTTTTAATTTATATAAATGATTTACCCAACAACATCTGAACAGGTACAAAAGTTAGGTTATTTGCTGATGATTGTATAATCTATAGAACAATTAAATCAGAACAAGATAGCAAAATTTTACAAAAAGACTTAGATAAATTGATAAAATGGGAAACTAACTGGAGTATGTCTTTCCACGCAGAAAAGTGTCAACTGTTAAGAGTAACAAAGAAAAAGAAACAAATAAATTCAAAATATTACATTCATGGAAAAGAACTGACCCAAACTAAAGATGCAAAATACTTAGGAGTCTTAATAAATGAGAAACTATCATGGAATCCCCATGTCAATGAAGTTATTAAAAAATCAAACAAAACCTTAGGCTTTATAAAAAGGAACTTTAACAAATGTAATAGAGATATAAAACTAAAATGCTACCTCACTTTGTATGAGACCTGTACTAGAATATGCATCTTCTGTATGGGACCCATCCACCAAAGAAAACATTGATAAACTAGAACAAATTCAAAAAAGAGCTGCCAGATTCATTACTGGAGAATATTCGAAACTGACAAGAATAACACCATTAGTTAAATCATTAAACCTTGAAACACTAGAGGATAGAAGAACCAAGAGCAAAGTAGTAATCATACATAAAGCAATTAATTCTAATTTAGAAATACAACACAAAGATAACTTAATACAACCCTCAGATAGACATAAGGATAAAAACACCTTTCTTATTCCGTATGCAAGAACAAACACATACAAGTTTTCCCTCTTCCCGTTCGGAATTCGGGCGTGGAATGGGTTGCCTGAAGAATCCAGGAAAACCAACACTTTATCAACATTTAAATCTCTAATAAAAATGCAGGACTAAACACAAACCATAGATAAGCGTAGGACGCAATAATCTTCTGTATAGAAGGAGCGTCTGTAAACAGATAAGATAAGATAAGATAAGATAACTGTTTGGTCGACCCAAGCTTTTTAGCTCCCGTCTTGTGCTTGTCCTAATTTCTGACGAAGTATATATATATATATTCCAGTGGGTAGCCTTGCTATAAAATTAAATCCATGAGTCAACAAGCTGAAAAACTCTCATAAACCGTTTAAAACAAATATTTTCGTTAAATCATGTACATTTCTGTTTGCATACGAAGAGGTAAATTAAACCCGCTTACCGATTAGCTTAGAGATGAAACTAGGGAAACATATCACCGATAACTAATGGTGTTGGTTTGATTTAGCAGCTGTGGCTTGACTATCAAAGTCAAATAATAAAACCTTTGGCTTCATTCGTTTTGTCCGTTAATCAAAAACAATAATTTTGTTTTAAGTTGACAATTAAAATAACAACAACCGAAAATGTTTTTATCACATTCTTTCTCATTAATTTATTTAAATAATAATACACTGGTACCTCGAGATACGAAATTAATCCATTCCGGGGTGGTTTCGTATCTTGGATCTTTCGTATTTCGAAAAAGGATTTACATGTAAAATAACTAATCCGTTCCAAGCTACACAAAAACATAAATTAAATGAAAATTAATATATATATACAAATATTAACATTTAGCTTTCCAGTAAGATGATTAATTATTAATTTCTATGAAGCCATGGTCATAGAAATATGCTTTTCCAAAAATTTCAGGGAAATATTCACAAATTTAGGACACAAACAGCAAACGAAATGCACAGTAAATAAAGCATGCATGACAAGCACGAACACACAGCAATAGAGCTGCAATTTACCAATAGGAGAACAGAACTGTTAGTAGCACGTTTAATGACAAAGTCACGTTATTTCTAGGGTTGTGAGCTGTGCGTTTTGTTTTGTATCTTGGCTTTTTTCATATTTTTTTTGGATTTCCAGTGGCCGTTCGTATCTTGGATTTTTTTCGCATCTTTGAACAATTTAATTTTTCCAGTGGCCTTTCATTTATTGGATCTTTCGTATCTTGAATCATTAGTATCTTGAGGTTATTTGTAGGAATACACAAATTCCTCTAAATCAAGGGTGGGCAAACTTTTTGGGGCGAGGGCCGCATTAGTAAGAAATGAAACATCAAGGGGCCGCACCTAACCAAAATTTAGCCTCGATTCAAGTACAAACATTCATATTTAACATAAATTTATTGATCTTTTCGATATTATTGCAGGTTTCCGCGGGCCTTAAAGAACACCGTAGCGGGCCGCATGCGGCCCACGGGCCTTAGTTTGCCCACCCCTGCTCTAAATCTTTCTCTATTTGCTTACACCGGTTACGAACAAAGTATGAGTGAGACTGCAATCAGACTTTTATATAAATAACTATTTGTTGTTAAAACAAGAGTTTGGATAGGCCTGACAAGACATCACAGAACAATAAACGTTTCGGCAAAAAGCCTTATTCAAAGATCAAATAGACAAAAACAAATACAACTAATAAAATGCATAAAATAAAATGAAAACTTAAATGTGGTGTAATCCAAAGCCAAAACGAGTAAATAATTGCGTTTTTTTTCGTCTTTATGGTAGCGAACATTTCCGCATGTTCCCCTGGTGAGCTGCATAAAGTGCAAAGAAAAAGGGGGGGGGGAAACGGACACAAACAGCAGGATGAAGAAATCAGAACAATGTGAGTGAACGTGGTTCAATCAACCGCACTGCCAATGACTCAAGACCAACGTTGGTCATGCTTGCTAGCTCACCTCAAGACCAACTTTGGTCACGTGCTTGCTAGCTCACCTCAAGACCAACTTTGGTCACGTGCTTGCTAGCTCACCTCAAGACCAACTTTGGTAACGTGCTTGCTAGCTCACCTCAAGACCAACTTTGGTCACGTCCTTGCTAGCTCACCTCAAGACCAACGTTGGTCATGCTTGCTAGCTCACCTCAAGACCAACTTTGGTCACGTGCTTGCTAGCTCACCTCAAGACCAACTTTGGTCACGTGCTTGCTAGCTCACCTCAAGACCAACGTTGGTCACATGCTTGCTAGCTCACCTCAAGACCAACTTTGGTCACGTGCTTGCTAGCTCACCTCTAGACCAAGGTTGGTCACGTGCTTGCTAGCTCACCTCTAGACCAACGTTGGTCATGCTTGCTAGCTCACCTCAAGACCAACTTTGGTCACGTGCTTGCTAGCTCACCTCTAGACCAACGTTGGTCATGCTTGCTAGCTCACCTCTAGACCAACGTTGGTCACGTGCTTGCTAGCTCACCTCAAGACCAACTTTGGTCACGTGCTTGCTAGCTCACCTCAAGACCAACTTTGGTCACGTGCTTGCTAGCTCACCTCAAGACCAACGTTGGTCATTCTTGCTAGCTCACCTCTAGACCAACGTTGGTCATGCTTGCTAGCTCACCTCTAGACCAACGTTGGTCATGCTTGCTAGCTCACCTATAGACCAACGTTGGTCATGCTTGCTAGCTCACCTCTAGACCAACGTTGGTCATGCTTGCTAGCTCACCTCAAGACCAACTTTGGTCACGTGCTTGCTAGCTCACCTCAAGACCAACGTTGGTCATGCTTGCTAGCTCACCTGAGGACCAACGTTGGTCACGTGCTTGCTAGCTCACCTCTAGACCAACGTTGGTCATGCTTGCTAGCTCACCTGAGGACCAACGTTGGTCATGCTTGCTAGCTCACCTCAAGACCAACTTTGGTCATGCTTGCTAGCTCACCTCAAGACAAACGTTGGTCATGCTTGCTAGCTCACCTGAGGACCAACGTTGGTCATGCTTGCTAGCTCACCTCAAGACCAACGTTGGTCATGCTTGCTAGCTCACCTCAAGACCAACTTTGGTCACGTGCTTGCTAGCTCACCTGAGGACCAACGTTGGTCACGTGCTTGCTAGCTCACCTCAAGACCAACTTTGGTAACGTGCTTACTAGCTCACCTCAAGACCAACTTTGGTCACGTGCTTGCTAGCTCACCTCTAGACCAACGTTGGTCATGCTTGCTAGCTCACCTCAAGACCAACTTTGGTCACGTGCTTGCTAGCTCACCTCAAGACCAACGTTGGTCATGCTTGCTAGCTCACCTCGAGACCAACGTTGGTCATGCTTGCTAGCTCACCTCTAGACCAACGTTGGTCATGCTTGCTAGCTCACCTGAGGACCAACGTTGGTCATGCTTGCCAGCTCACATCTAATTCGCTATAGTTTCTGGCGAATTAAATATACTAGATACCACCCGCGGCGTAGCATACGCCGCTAACTTTTTCATAGATAGTGCAAAGAACGGGAGGAACCGCCGAAGCATTGTTGGTCTCGAGACATGTGCACTGCGGTTGTTGTTACCTGCCCCCATCCTGCACCCCCACGTTTGCCAACCATAAACTGGTTGACCTTAGCGTTGGTCATTCGTCATGCTTCTTTGCTCGCGTATTGTGCTTGTCCTAATTTCATGTGAATTATACATATAGATAGATAGATGTTCTCTATTTAGCCGAGTGGATGATTACTTTTTTTTCAATAGGTACACACTAAACACTCTAAGTGGGGACGAAAGCAAAACAGCTTTAATTTAAGAACAATGAAACACGCGTCTTCTTCTTTCTTCATTCCCCCTTCCTTCTATATATTTGGTCTCAGTGCGGTGCGTATAGTGCAGCGCGGTGCGCATAGTGCAGCGCGGTGCGGGGTGCATACTACTAAATATATTTATTCGGCATCCTTCAGTCTCGAGAGACGATGGTGCATCACCGTTGAGTTGGGTTGCATTTCCTCGAGTGGCTGTGCAGTCCTATCCTTGAGTGACAGTCTTTACCACAGTTTTTACACACGAGTTCTGTGCTTCCAAATGGTTTGGCCTTTCTCCTAGCTCTTCTTTCTGTAGCCTCCTCCATCCTTCGCTCCTCGGCTACTATGACGCCCTCTTTTAAATATATATAGACTGCGTCTTCTTGTTGCTCTACTTTCTGGCGAACTAAATATACTAGATCCGGCCCGGACGATGGCAGGCAAGGGACTAAATCAGAGAGTTTAAATTAAACAAACAATGAAACATTAATATGCAAACGCAATTGTTTTTGCTTTTTTAACGTTCGCTATTTTCATGTAAACTATTTGATATTCTGAATTATTATTGTTGAAATAAAAAAGAGGAAGTGGGGTTAACTCATAGTTTGCCCCATTTGCCGTATGTCTCATTGTGCTAACGAGAAATAACTTCAACTTTTTCCCTCCACAAAACTGCCAAATACTTGACGCATGCCTTTGGAAAGGCTAATTCTTGAACTAACTACCGGTTTACGTAAATAAATAGCATGAACCCAGTCGTTACATGCGAGTTTGTTATTTAATCCTATTATTCCAGCAGGGAGTTACATATGGGGGCAACAATTAATCTAATGACGTAACCTAATATGCAGTAGCTGCAAATGATGCAAGATATTTTCGTTATTTTCAGCTTGTTTTTTTTTAAATTTTATATTTTTTAAATTACTTGTACCAACCTTCTAATGAGATGAATTCATTAATTAATAATGCATGGAATTTTAATAATAATATTTATTTTTTGCTTTCGTTGCATTCTGTTTCTCGCAGCTTAATGTGTCTTTTAAAGATATACCATTAGAAATATGACAGATTATGTATCTTTCCAATAAAGTGTTAGGGATTAGTCAGCTTCGCCTAGCGATTTGAGATTATTGAGATTGTTGTATTGGGAATGCATGACTTTTGTATTGAAATAGGAAGGATATGACTTTTGAGTTGTGATTGTGATTATTTGAATATTGTTTTGCGATTTTTTGGGGGACTATAGCAACGTGACATTGAATAGAATGAAATGACGTTGTAATTAAACAAATGCAAAAAAGTATCGCAAGATGGACATAGCATTTGTTTGCAACACGATGCTGTTTAATTGGTGCGGACTTGGGTGGGGGTTAGGTTGAAAAGGTCCTCCCTTATGTTGACGGAGGATGGTAGGACCGTCCACCCCCGCTAAACACGAGGAAGACAATTAACGTCACTATAATACCGGTCCACGAGGAAGCTAATCCTCCAAGTATTAGTTTGACAATAATCGACACGGCAGAGGTACCAAAATCGGCTGCCCTTGAGATAATCGAAGGGTTTCTGGAAACTCATGTGTGAGTGTTTACTAACGTATGTTCCAACTTCAGAGAAGGAACTTCAGGATACTGTGAGCACATCCTATACCTAATCGATGGCCTTCCAAATAAAATAAATTTGGGACCTGTGGCATCGTCAATGGCATCTTATACACAGTTCATTGGAAACTGTGCACCATACAATGCAGTGGCAGATATTTGTAGAGTTTGATAATATCGTTTACGTGGGCTCGAGATCAGCACTAATGTTCATTTTAAGCTGCACGGCTGCGTGGCCGTGCAGATATCTGACCGAGGCATCGCAGCAGTTTAGAATTATCGCCCAGCAAATTTTTTTAAAATATTGCACGAAAAATGGATGCTGTGTAACTTTGCACACGAGTTGTTTAACTTTGCACACGGACCAGCGAGACTTGGAGGAAACGCTGATCAGCACTCGAAGTCTTAAAACAGGAAAAAGGTAGCACACCCACTTGGTTGACGTCATATTTAATGACAAGGGCTAAAATTGAACGATTCGGTTGTATGTAACAGTGCAGTGGATCCCGCACCAGGCGAATGTTGAATGTAAGGAAAAGGCAACCGAACTCCGATCATATGTCCCAGTCAATTATCACGGAGCAAATACACTGGCTTGCAGACCACTTTAGAAACTAGTTGTATCTGGAATGGGCCGAAAGAACTCCTGCTAAAAGGGTATGTGCCAACATGCCTTGGCCAAGTCTAACAAATTAATGACTGAAACCGAGTCGCAAAAATCCGATTTTGATGACTAAATTGACATCGGACAACTATTCAATCAACGCGTACTTCAACGGGCTCAAGCATAACAGGAGCTCAAGCTTTCAGCATTGTGGCGTAGCGTCTGAAACAGTTCTGTACCTGGTGAATTCCTGTCCACGCTGGGACATAGCCGTGGATGCTAGGGTGGCGAGAGCGTCCTCAGCTCAGAAAATTTTGTGTGACACTTCTCAGTAGATGGAGCAGGTTGCCCGGGTAAGAGAGTAATCTCAAGGTTACAGAATGTGATAATGCATTAACATTGTGTTGGCGAATGTGTGACTATAAAAGTGTGAGTTTTATTGTTTACATGAAATGTTGTGGCTTCAGTTTATTTCTTCGAATAAATCGTAGGAAAATTTGGACACTTTTCATATATAAATGGTTATTTGTAATATTTTTATTCGTAACAATTAATTTTTAAAACATTTTTTGGCGTTTACATGGAATAAATGAATGGTTTTAAAAAATGGTGTAAATGTGCCCATTTCTTGCATAATTGATATTGATTATTTTATCATTTTAATTATTTGGCATTTATTTTAATTAGATAAGTAATGAAATTTGTCAGGATAAAGCGTCTAATAATTTTAAAAGCGACCTTACACTTCGAACATATCAGTGATATTTCAATCAAGAACTCATTGTGAAAAAGTACTTATTTCTAAAGCTTTAGAATTTATCTATGTACTTTCATTTAGTTAATATTTAGAAAAAACACGGTAATGACCTAAAGCAATGCTTCTCAAAGTGGTGGTCCGAGGACCGGTGCCGGTCCGTGGGCCATCCGCCGTCGGTCCGCAGTAGTTCTAAAAAAAAAGGACAGAAAAAACTGCCAGTACAGGGAAAATAGTGCACCGGTCCCGGGTGCAATGGAAAAAATAGCTGCCGGTCTGCCATACTAAAAAGTTTGAGAAGCATTGACCTAAAGAACAATCAAAATACATCTGGTATAAACGTACACAGTCAAGACTACACCAACGGCGACGCGTTGGTATGCGCCGCCTGGTGTAGAACCCAGGTTTGCCATAACCCTCCCCAACCGGAAAAATATGTCGATATTTTAAAAAAGATATTTTTTTTATTAGAAAGTAACAATACATACGAAATGCATGTTATATTGGAAATAAATAGAAAAGCTTTCATTTTTTAAAATGAAATTGAAGTTTTCTGCTTTTCCTCGCCAACCTTTAACGTATCAACGATGTCAGTCATGCCATGTCCAATAGACAAAATAGCTTTAGATCAATCAATCTTGACGTATTTATTAGTGATCATAAATAATTTTTTTGATTAAGTAAATTTTAGAAAAAAGTTTCTCTCTCAGCTGGCATTACGTGCGCCAGTTGTAAGAATGTTCAACTTAATGATACTACATTAATGAGGCCAATTTCAAGCCTAAACATCTTAATAAACAAGAATAAATCAAGTGGGCTTGAATTCATTAATTCATTCTTTTTTACCTAAGGAATAAAATAGTCACTGCTTGACAATGTCCTGTCAGATATTCAAAATTTGAATTTTCCAATTGTAGGCAAAATTTCAAAGTCCAGTATATTAATTGGTGCACGAAAATAATAGATTTTTCCGAATTCTGTAATTGCCAAAACCTCACATAAATTTCTACAATAACCTCATCTTATAAAGAATACTATTTTCCTCTCAACATATTTTTTTTTACATATTCGCTTTGATCACCAAAAAGTGCTCTCTTTTCTTCTGGAAGGTTTGATTTAAAATGAAAATATTTTTATTTTAAATGTCAAAGCAACCATTAAGTAGTAAATCAGCCTCTCGGTTATTTAGCATCTGCAAAGCATTTTTGTAGCACTATACGTTTGTAAATACTTTCAGGCATCATTAACTTCCTAAAGTACAGTTTTGAATATGTCGAAATAATAATTAGAAAAGAAAAGTATTTCATTGTGACTAGCAAATTTCTTGGGTCTTTTCTAGTGTTAGCTTTTATTCTGCCTCTGTCCTTAAAATTGCTCCATGGTAGATAACTAATTTGTATCCTGAAGTCTGAAGCAGCAATTAAATCTTTCAAATGGTGTTTTTGAAAATGAAAAAAAAAGCGAAACAACTTTCTAGTGTACTACAATAAAAGAAGAGAGTTCGTTTCAGTTGGAGCAGCATGTAAACAAAACAGGGGTAATGAACTGTTTGAGGGACATTCGACATTGAGATTAATGTATTTGAGTCGTCCTTGAACTCCTGAATGCTTTCCAGCCATGAAGGAGTATAAACTCATGTTTGGTCTCTGCAGTCCTGTATTTTAGACCATCAGCTTTATATTTATTTAAAATAATTTAATGAATCTCGTAAGCAGTTTTATTTTTTGTTTCAATGAAATGTTTGAAAGATTCTATAACTTCTACTTTCTTATGTTCAGTAATTACATATCAGACAACTGGATTTGCTTGATCCTTATGTGCTTGTACCTTGTAGGGCGCCAAGGTACCCACATTTTTTCAAAAGCCCAAGTAACGTATCCTTGTTTGATAAATACGAAATATTAAACTTCCTGTAATGTACACAAAGTATTTTATAATTAACATCTATAAATCCTCAAATCCTCTTTTTACATCGTTCCCTTTTCCAAAATTAAAATCTAAGCTAAAATAATGACGTCATATAATATTTTTGTACGGTGAGAAACACCACACGCTTTTTTAACTGCTATGGACTGTTGTACTATTTCAAAAATATTGCACACCTCCCGATGCACACCTTGTATTAAAATATTAGCTCAGAAAAGACGTCATAGCATTACGGATCTATCCATCCATCCATCCATCCATCCATCCATCCATCCATTCATCCATCCATCCATCCATCCATCCATCCATCCATCCAGTGAGTGAGTGAGTGGCGGGCTATTATATTGTTTATATGGAGAGCTAGAATACAATGGAATAATATTTGATGTCTTGTACCTGAAATATGATTTTTTGCGAACTGTATCTCCTAAAACTGCAATGTGATCATTTAGAATTTGAGGTGACAAGTTTTTTGTTAACCCTTTACACATGATGCTCTAAAAGCACTTTATCTTAATTTGCTACTAGATGCATCAGTTTAAGAATATAGCATTTATTTTTACTAGCATTGTCCTCTCTAGGAACGCGAAAAGACAAAATCTATTTAGCCAGGATTTAATAATGTGAAATATTCTAACGAGAACTTCGTTCATAAGCCGAGCCCCATCTTTTGGAAAGAGAATAGTGTAATTAAACAACCCGTAAAACAAAGGTGTTGACTATAAATCCCTTATATATGAGACATAACTAAAAGTATTGCTTATGTTCAATATAATACGCACCGCGCGACAAACATTTACAGACTGAACGTGACAGAACTCTCCTTGCTGTAAAATATAGAGATGTGGTCATCGATGGCTGGAGTGAACTCCAGTGACCCGTGGGGGTCAACTATAGCAGGCGGCTACATAGGGATACATAGAGATAAACTACAAATGCATTAATTTAATTACAGTGCATTCGATCGATCTGAAATTTTGATACAATGCATTGTTAGGGAACACAAGTCTATATGCATAATTTCAGCTCGATAGCATCACGGGAAATTTGTCATTTTTTACTTTTGTTTTTCCGCCCTCCCGACCGACCACGACAGACAGAAAGACAAGACGGGCGGAGAAGTCAATATAAGGGATTGAATTAAACAACCCGTAAAAACTAAGTTTTAATGCTTCTGGTAGAGCAGTACAATGAAGACAAGGAACTTGATGATCTACAATAACAGCACCGATATTCAATGCACATTCAGAAATCACCCATGACCCGCCGCAAGCCGACCCCCGAACATTTTCCCTTAGATTTGTCCAAAAAGTCTGCTTTAGAACGAATATATACGGTAAGTCAATATATGTTTTTGAAATTTTATTGGGTGTTATTGGAATTTAATGGTTCGCTTCTACAAATGAGCGGCTGACAAACTTGAAACAATTATAGATGCTAGCACTTGAGTGTCATGTTCTGATACTAATTCAGACGCTTGGTTTTTTCAGTTAATTACCATTAGTATCAGAAGACTTAAGATCCATTATGGAGTTTGAAGTTTTGGAATTAAAATTAAAAACGTTAACGTATTTTAATATAGTTCCTTCATTTGGTTCAGTAATTTTCACCTTGGCTTTTTTCTATTATTAAAATTTATTTTAATTTTTTTTTATCTTTAGAAGCTAAGTAACAACGAGTAATTTGTCTCCACAAACAATTTGCCTTTTCGGTGTTTTTTTAAACTATGATTTTTTACACAGCAGGGTTGTTGGCCTTGCACACAACCACTTGGGGGTGGGGGGGTTGCCCCTCACAGCTCAAAAAATAAAAAACATCAGCAACCGGGAACTGTGGCAGCGGACAAAACAGAAGCCCATTGAGGAAGAGATTCTCCAGAAGCGGTGGAGGTGGATTGGTCATACACTAAGAAAACCTGCTTCTAACACAACAAAACAAGCCCTGAAATGGAACCCACAGGGTAAGAGGAATAGAGGCCGTCCAAGAAACACTTGGCACCGAGAATTGGAATCAGACATCAAGAGAATTGGCCATGAATGGAAGATCCTGGAGAAGCTGGCTGGCCCAGGATAGAGATGCCTGGAGGTCTCTCGAAGGTGGCCTATGCCCTTGGAGGAATTGCAAACGCCGACAATGATCGGTGGATGCCCCTCATGGACGAGATGATCGGTGGATGCCCCTCATGGACGAGATGATCGGTGGATGCCCCTCATGGACGAGATGATCGGTGGATGCCCCTCATGGACGAGATGATCGGTGGATGCCCCTCTTGGACGAGAAGGCGCATCAACAAACAATGTGCCGCTGGTAGAATTCAATTGGTTCGTGTTAAAAATTGATGGGGTACAGTAATTTTCGCTTTTACAACAGGAGCAGTTGTTAATTTTTAAGAATCAATTAAGTTACCAACTGATCAGTTTCATGTTCTCATACCACTTAAGCCTCAAAGTATTAGAAGAGTTTGTTCACAGTATTTAATTTTTTTTAAATTCGGTATTATAATAAATGTTGGTGTTATGGTCATTTAAAGTTTAAAGAGTATATACATTTTTGGGGTACTGTAGATATATATATATATATATATATATATATATATATATATATATATATATATAGACAAGACATAAACCATGGATAAGCGTAGGACGCAATAATATTATGTATAGAAGGAACATCTGTCATAAATAAAATAATAATACAACTAAATGAATTTTTTGTAGTGTTTTATATCACATATGTGAATAAGTTTTCAAACAAACAAACAAAAATCGTAATAAATATTCATAATTTGTAAAATTCACAATTATAACATTAAAGTTCAAGAAATTTACAAAAAAATAATTAAGTGCAATGTAAACATTTGATTTTACTAATGATTTCAGTTTTGATTATGTTTTAATTAGGGTTGTTAACGATAAATTTAAATTTAATCGGTGAATATTAATAAATGAACGATTAATTAATCGTTAATTTCGATTAAAGCCAAAAATTTTAATTTATGGTGTCATAACTAACATTTATTAAAATACTTGTCGAAAATCGAAATAACACTGGAATGTCTTCTTTATATGACATCTTTAAGGGAAGGGGTAAGAAAACTTTTCCAAACAATACATTTTTAGATAAGTATTTATTGACACGACGCTCTGTTATATGTCAGGAAAATACAAGTTTTTAGTGCATCAAACAACTTGTGGATTTATGTTCAGTTGCCATGAAATATGACGTCATTGTTTCAAGGAGGGTTTCTAAAAGCACTAAAATTAAGATCAAATTTAATTCATCTCGAAATAAAATAAATATCGTTAGCTATGTGTCAATATAAAACACTATGCAACTCGTATTTTTACATTTCAAATAATAATTAGAAATACATTCATTAATATTCATATAAATATGTTTTTTTTAATTTAGCACCTTTTGGGATTTGTATCAAGCGAGTTCATAAAAACATAAATTAATGGTTCTCTCGTGAGACGAAATGCAAGAGCTTGCCACCATTATTATCATTTTTTGGACTTCATTTAAGTCTTTCAAAATTTGAAGAACGAATATTGGCAATTTTATTTTGATTTTATTCTTACTATATAAAATGTAAACTTTGTGGAACTTCACTAATAAATTATATGAGGAAATCTGAATAAAATTGCATTAAATAAAATTCCATTTCAATACTGATGTATATTGGCAATTCATTCAAACTGTAGGTTTTTAAAGTCACTTGACCATCACAACACGAAGAAATGAAGTAAATTGTCGTAAATATGAGATCCTAGATAGCTTCTTGTAGAGTAGTATTCCCTGTGAAGGAGACAATTAGTTTAAGATTTAATCAAATGTTGACTACTAGAGGAAATGACACATTTGATATCCATTCTAAATTTTTTTTTAAATATAATAAAAAACTTTATTCCTGGGCATTTTAAAACATTGTCAATGCGAAATTATGAAATTTATTTTCAAGCATTATACAATTTTGTCAAAATGTTTATTTTAATAAAACATAATAATCCTGATAGGTTTAAACTTATATACATTTCAAACATCATTTGAATGTTTAGGAAAAGGTAAAATGATCATATTTTTTAATTATTAAAATCTTATTAAAATTTAAAGTTCACCCACCAACTTTGATGGATCAATTTGGAGGACACAGGCCGTTAACGAGCTGATCAGATTGTTGTTTTGCCGAGCGACCGGTCAATGTCATACCGGCTGAAACAGAGATGCCCTCGCCAGTCGGGTCAGCAATGAAGACCTGAGGGAGCAATAGACATGTGTTTACTTCAGATAATATGTTTAGCTAGTTATAATTTTTTAAATATATTGATGTATCGTCTAAATTGACTAGTGACCTTGCAAGATCAGATTAGATAAAAGTCATCATAAGACTAAAAATAAATGTTATAGTGGTCGCTTATGAAACCCACAACACAAGGGGCTACTAAACGCTGTGTCACCCTTGGAAAAATTCAAGCCAGCCCCCCTCCCCATCATACCTTTTCCCTAACTGATGTCATTCACTACCTGAAATGTTTTTATCAACTCTTTTAGTTTGCTAGTGTTTAATTTTTTTTAAAAATTGCACAAACGATTATTTCCCTTGGACAGTATGATATCTGCTTTGCTTCTATTTACCCTATGGAATGCTGCACTATAAACAAATTTTAAAAAATAATGATTTCCATTATTTTAGAAAGCAACTGACCGTGACACCGTCAGCAACAAGCTTGTTGACTTCCACCTGCAAATCTTCCAGTTTCCCGTCACTACTGGCTACTATGACAGCCACCTTCCTGGCATTCTCTCTGGCTCCTCTAGCAGCAGTGTAACCATCAGCAGCGAGACTCTATAAATGAAATATTCATCAAGTCTTTGAAAAAACAATGCCCCCCCCCCTGCTAACTTTAACTTGTAATAAATTTTGCATTTTGTTGATGTTTTTCAAGTCTTGTATCGACAGTTAGCAAAGACTGACAGCTCTGATGCTTCATTAAGAATTGTAAATAATGATTTTAAAAAATTGAAGTATTATTAGATTTAAATTGTAAAATTTAACTGTTTAACAAAATTACACCAAACAGAAGTATGCAAATTTGAACTACAATATTCACCTTTACAAGAGTAGTTAGTTTTCTTTCATTGTATGATTGTATCCTTGCTCGGATATCTGCTACGTTGTCATATGCATTCAAACCGAAACCAGCATCATCAGGGCAGGAACCGGATACGACGCCATACTGGTAGACAGGAAACAAGTAGAACTTACAATGACACGCACTGAATAAACTATATCAAACATATTTTTTTCAAATGTAGGAAATAACGAAATTCTAATTGTCAAGTGAAAAATTCCATTTTACCCTTTTATCTTACATTTTAACACACATTTTGACATTTACCACCTTCGTTCAAGTAAACTGAACCTACACTGAAGCCATCAGTCAAGTAAACTCAACCTACACTGAAGCCATCAGTCAAGTAAACTCAACCTACACTGAAGCCATCAGTCAAGTAAACTGAACCTACACTGAAGCCATCAGTCAAGTAAACTCAACCTAAACTGAAGCCATCAGTCAAGTAAACTCAACCTACACTGAAGCCATCAGTCAAGTAAACTCAACCTACACTGAAGCCATCAGTCAAGTAAACTCAACCTACACTGAAGCCATCAGTCAAGTAAACTCAACCTACACTGAAGCCATCAGTCAAGTAAACTCAACCTACACTGAAGCCATCAGTCAAGTAAACTCAACCTACACTGAAGCCATCAGTCAAGTAAACTCAACCTACACTGAAGCCATCAGTCAAGTAAACTCAACCTACACTGAAGCCATCAGTCAAGTAAACTCAACCTATTCTGAAGCGATCAGTCAAGTCCTTAAACTCAACCTACCCTGAAGCCATCAGTCAAGTAAACTGAACCTATTCTGAAGCGATCAGTCAAGTCCTTAAACTCAACCTACACTGAAGCCATCAGTCAAGTAAACTCAACCTACACTGAAGCCATCAGTCAAGTAAACTCAACCTACACTGAAGCCATCAGTCAAGTAAACTGAACCTATTCTGAAGCGATCAGTCAAGTCCTTAAACTCAACCTACCATGAAGCCATCATCAAGTAAACTCAACCTACCATGAAGCCATCAGTCAAGTCCTTAAGCTCAACCTACCCTGAAGTCATCAGTCAAGTAAACACAACCAACCCTGAAGCCATCAGTCAAGTCAACACAACCTATCCTGAAGTCATCAGTCAAGTCCCTAAACTCAAGCTACCCTGAAGTCATCAGTCAAGTAAACACAACCAACCCTGAAGCCATCAGTCAAGTCAACACAACCTATCCTGAAGCCATCAGTCAAGTCCCTAAACTCAACCTACCCTGAAGCCATCAGTCAATTCCCTTAACTCAACCTACCCTGAAGCCATCAGTCAATTCCCTTAACTCAACCTACCCTGAAGCCATCAGTCAATTCCCTTAACTCAACCTACCCTGAAGCCATCAGTCAATTCCCTTAACTCAACCTATCCTGAAGCCATCAGTCAATTCCCTTAACTCAACCTACCCTGAAGCCATCAGTCAAGTCCCTTAACTCAACCTACCATGAAGCCATCAGTCAATTCCCTTAACTCAACCTACCCTGAAGCCATCAGTCAATTCCCTTAACTCAACCTACCCTGAAGCCATCAGTCAAGTCCCTTAACTCAACCTACCATGAAGCCATCAGTCAATTCCCTTAACTCAACCTACCCTGAAGCCATCAGTCAAGTCCCTTAACTCAACCTACCATGAAGCCATCAGTCAATTCCCTTAACTCAACCTACCATGAAGCCATCAGTCAATTCCCTTAACTCAACCTACCCTGAAGCCATCAGTCAAGTCCCTTAACTCAACCTACCATGAAGCCATCAGTCAATTCCCTTAACTCAACCTACCCTGAAGCCATCAGTCAAGTCCCTTAACTCAACCTACCCTGAAGCCATCAGTCAAGTCCCTTAACTCAACCTACCATGAAGCCATCAGTCAAGTCCCTTAACTCAACCTACCCTGAATCCATCAGTCAAGTCCTCGGCATCGATGGTGTTGGAGATGAAGGAAGTGGTCCAGGCGGTAGCATCAGGGCCTAGGGCAGCGGGGCTGAACACGAAATAAATGTCGGCTGGACTCTTGATACCACAGGCTGCTGATAATGGAAGTAGGCGATGTTATCAATCGATTTAATTAAGTGTTTCTGATACACTTAGATTTCATTAAAAATTCTCTTATATGAATATTTGTCATGTTAATATGCTTTGAAATAATTGTACAAACTATGATAGTTATATATTAATATTATTCAAGTCAATGAAAGATGTCATCGCTAATTATTTGATTTAACTTACGTTCATCTAGAGGGGGGAGGGTAGTCTCCTTGGGCTTCTCTGTGAACAGAAAATAAAACATGCGACGATAAGATTTGTTAGCAACACAAAAAAATCAAACATGTATTGCGTCACCAACTGCAGATAGCCGAATGGCAAGCACGTTCGGTTGGTGCACCGAGAGTCGGTCAATGCTCCCAAGCATGTTCAGCTGGTGCACCGAGAAGTCGGTCAATGCTCCCGTGGCTAAAGGGTGCCCCATAGTTTATCCAACTCTGATATGGCATCCTTCCATCTGCGAAGGATGATGGATTTATCTTCTTAGACTGCAGCTCTTGGTGATGCTGGAGTGACCAATCCTAGACTGGCAATATCTTTTACATGCCCCCTCACAAATTCATTGGAGCAGTATCGTCTGGCCTTCCTTTTCGCTCTTTTTCACATTCTGCCGCACTTTTTTGCTCCTAGTCTCGTATTGAACCTTTCTTCACGATGTTCCATAATGTGGATCGATCCTGTGCCTGGTCCTCCCAGTTTGGTATGTCAAAGTTTGCCGCCATTATGTCTTTCCTGCATATTATGTCTATGTATCAGAGACGTCCAACCGATCTTTTACTTCTCGCCAGCTAGCTTTATAGCACGTCTTTGGTTATACAATAGGTACGTCACATTATTTGGGATATATTAAAGGGGACTGGGCATTAAGCTAGCCACTCAATTCTATCGTATGCCATGACTACAGAAACCGTGAACACGGTTTCACTTCCCCATCGGCTTATGGTCTGGGAAGGGAACTTTACTTTTACTGCAGATATGACAGTTCTAATACATTTTCAGTATAACCAAACCAACGTCACGAAAACAATCAACCATATGCATAATACTGTGTAAACTCTTTACTCACTGATGCATGTCTTGTAGGCTAATATCTCCTTAATGGCGACCAAGGAGTCGTAGTTGGTGACCTTGGTGACCCTGCTGCTGTCCCCAGCGATGTTGAGCAGTTCCTCATCCCTGATGCCAACACCGACGCCAACAGCGAACATGTTGATACCATCAGCACGGGCGTTCTCAGCGGCTTTCTTGGTCAACTTCCATCTGTGGGGAAGCATGAAATGATGTATTCGTGGTAATAAAGTTAACATATTATCTGCATAGCTCCAATATGGAAGCGAATAGAAAAAAAATTATCAATTCAAGAGTCCGTAAGATGCCAACTTTATGCGTAATAGGAAACCCTATTGTTTAAGAGTAAGTCCAAGATGATTTAAAACGAGTTCTTAAAAGTATATTTAAAAAATTAGTTGCAATTCTCTTTAATGTATTCTGACTATTGAATTGAATCAAATTCCAACTTACTCCTGAGAGTTTCCGTCTGTGATGACGAGCCCGATTTTCTCGGCTTCTGGTCTGACCACGCCTGCAGCGAGCTGTGCCTCGTGCATGTATTGGATGGCCTTGCCTGTGTCCGTGTAGGGTCCGAGTCTGTGTGGGACACGACCGATCGCATTGATGACCTCCTCTTTGCTGTCGTATGTGGTCAAGTCAAAAGCGTCCTGTACAAAAAATACAGCATCTTTTTATAGAGATCTTCCATGACGAGATAAATGCGGACTTTTAAAAATTAGGTCAAACAAACTTTTTAGCTATTTTAATAAACATCTTAAACTCTATTTTCAATTTAAAAAAATGTATATGCTTTGCAAGATTGCTGACCACTTAGGCAAGGAGCTATATTTCTATGTTCAAAAGTATACATTTCATCTTATACTTATTTGTTTTTATTTTTTGAAACTTTCTGAAGAACAAAAAAAGCCAGAAACTTTTTAAAGGCACTCTTAAATATTTTTTATCATAAACACAGACATTTAGAGACATTGTATACAAACAAACGACTGTACTTTCAAAATTTCATTATTTACAATTTTAGACTACTGACAGTTGGAGCTATGTAAATTAATGCGTGTAGAAATACTTTCATATTAATTAAGCCGATAAAATCAACATTGTTTTCATGTATTAATCTAAAACCGTGCACACCCGAATGAAAGTTGCTAAAATCTAAGAGCATGCAGATGAGAACGAATATTTGTACATTCCCCTTCAGCCCCGACACGATGACAGGTTTCATGAGTCTCTTACATCTTTGTAGATGCCTTTGCCGTAGGTGATAATGGACACTCTGACGTCATTAGGGCCAGAGCCAATCTCGAACTGCTGGAGAAAATCCTGCAAGAACTCGATGCCTGTCTTGAAGTCTTTCCTTGAAATGGAGCTGGAGGCGTCCAGAACTATGCCCAGTTCTAGCGGCTCCTGTGTGCACACTGTGGGGTGGGGGAGGGGGAGGACAACAAGGAGAGACGGTGAAACGGCGTTACAGAAAATAAGATTTCTCCGCGTTTAATAATGGACGGAATGTTTTTAAAGTTAATGTTTTCTGTCTGATTTTCTGAATCTAATACCGAGGTTATTTTATGATTGGACACGTTTAAATTCATCGACAAATCTATAACGTTGTTGAATAAAATTAACGCGAGTGAGTTTAATGTTTTTCTTACCCAAGAAATGGCTTCCCTGATCCTCAACTGTTTCTCTCTTGTAGGCACCAAACAGCTTCAGATCTTCCGCGTTGACTAGATGTGAATAGAAATAGGTTATATTTATACACACACATACACACACACACATATAAATATATATATATATATATATATATTATAAATATATTTTAAAAGATTAAGTTTTCAACTAGAAAGTATCAATGTTAAGAATTATTTTCCTTGTATAACTTAACCTGAGGTTGTTGTAACTCTTGGTAAACATATATTTTGTACGATTCAAGTTAACAATCCTACAATTTCATTATATCTCTACATTCGTATGATCACATAACAACTAAAAATACAATCGAAGTTTCTGATAACATAGTCGTAATGGATTTATAAGTTGTCTATTTCCGAATTCACTTAGTTGCTAAATTATATTTCACTGGGTTGTCCATTTTGGTCTTTGAAGACCACTCTATTGCAATACAAATTTTATTCCCACTCAATTAAAAATGACAATAACGATTCAATGAAATAATTTACATTTAATTCACAAAATTAATTTTATTATTTTATTGGAAAAAGTGTGTGAGTGTATGTGTGTGTGTGGGGGGGGATTCAATAAATAATTTCCGTGATATTATACATTGTTTTATCCCGATTATTGTAAATGTACTTGGTTACACGTTAAGAATGCTCATTTAATTATTTCCAGCTATTTGCGATTTTTTAAGGCAAGTATTGAATGACATATTACTTACGAGCAAAGCCGGATATAATCTGAAAAAGTAGGGAGAAAACCTTAATATTAAAAATTAAAAATGTATATATTGCAAATAATATTAATCTCTGACTATTCAAATTGGAACCATTCCTAACAAAAACAATAATTTTTTTAAAGTTTAACAATTGAAATATTAACTGACAAGATTTGCATGTGGAATTTTTATGTAACTTTTAAACTCCCAAGCAGTAGTTATACATTTCAAGGCGAATAGAATATTATTTGTCAAAATAGTACATGCCTGGTGACTTCCACATTGTAGCATTCTGTCCCACTAGTAATTATTTTTAATATCAACATTTAGATATGTAAGTTGTATACCTTTTTTATTGATAATAGCTCCAAGCTGATGTTATTACAAGATTTTCTTCAAATTACATTAAAAATATATTCTTATCTTAAACCTATCTTAGATAATTATTTAAATAAATTTACAAATACGATTTTTTTTCTTTCGATAGTTATTTAATACTTGAATCGACATACCTGCACAAAAACAGCAAACAATAAGAATTTCAGGATCATCTTGTAAAGGTTAGAACAGTTTTGTACGCAAATCTTTTCTTTTCAAATAATAAAATAACAGAAGTTTCCAATGTTCGTTTTACTTCAATCCTCAACACAAAAGTTTTTTGACAAGTTATTGGAAGGTGAATGCTTTTATACTATTCCGATATTGAAAACACCCACTCATTATTATAGTAGGTCAACGAGTAACTGACACAATTGTTAAGTGTTTCGATGGGATCGCTGTACTTCAATCGCGTCATACGGACTACCCTTACATCACCGAGAGCAGGACGGAAATACGTCGTTTCCAGGTCTTGCCGATCTGAGATTCGTTGGGGAGTAAACTCCTACTCGAGATGTGGGCTTAAAGCGGATGTGAATGTATGTCAGAGTGTAAGTGTGTCAACTAGCACACGAAGATACTATGAGGTTTCAACGACTGGTGAGTTATTTGTGTAGGAGTACGGGAGGGGAGGGATTGCACCCAGCTCCCACGCTTCTTTGTACTCAGTCCAGCCAAAGGCCTTCCTACCCGTCCCACCACCATGACCTCAGATATCCATATTTCTTGACCTTTTCCCGTCATTTCATAATGCGTGTTTTATAAAAATCCATATGCACCCACATCAGTGGTCAAGTGAGGATATTTTGTGCCTGGACCAAATACCTACCAGGCGTCCACCCCCCCCCCAAACACCTCAAGGTTTGGCCGAATGTCACGCTGTGATTTTACCGTTTCTCATGCTAGTTATATATTTATTTAATAATGCAATTCTAATCACTAGCAACATATTTATAAGCCTTATAAATAATATTAGTAGGCTTAAAATATATATCCAAACTTATAGTTATATTATCAGGAGATAAAAAGTAGTTTAATAAAGATGTATTAATCTGGCCGTCACTTCTGAAGCATGATAAATAAAATCATCACAGCAATTACTTGTAAGGTATTTCTTTCTATATAATGAGAAGAGCTAATTTACACAGATGGTCTTTTCTCAACGACACTTACGTGCTAATGTTTTCTAACAAAAAATTAATGATCAAATCTAAAAGTGATTTATACAGTTTCTTGCCGAATATAATCTTAATGGTAGAGGCGTCACTAGGGTTGGTGTCACCCGGTGTGGTAGCTCATGGTGTCACCCCATCACGACTAAAGGGGCCGTCCATAAATGACATCATGTGACGTTGGCCGATTTTTACCCCCCTCCCCCCTCGTCATACTTTGTCACAAAAACTGAGACCCCCCCTCTCCAATTGACGTCACAAAGCTTTGCCCCCCCCCTAAAAGCCATATTTTCTAATTAAAAATTAGCATGCTGCAAATTATTTTGTCATTTAAATACGTATTTAGTTTAAGTCTGCACTCGAATATCGTAACACATGTGAAACCATTGAAAACCTCATTAAATAAATTAAACAATCAAATATTTAAGTGGAGCTTTTATTTAAAGTTGCTCGTTGTTTATGTGACGTCACATTTTTTAAACACCCCCTTCCCCTCGTCACACATCGTCACAAATGCGTGACCCCCTCATCCCTAGGCACGTTACGTCATTTATGGACGAACCCTAACACATATAACTCCTACGAGTCTTCCAGTGCCAAATAAAGGGAACATACAGAATTTTACATTTTTGTGTCACCCCTTGTGATAATGTCACCCGCTGCGGTCAGCACCACTCGCACCCTCTAGTGACGCCACTGCTTAGTGTAACTTACTATTAATTTCGTGACGATGACCCGTAAAATAGCACACAACAAAAAAGCGCAGATGAAGATTGGAGGCGATTGTTTTAATAGATGCTAATGTTTCAAGATGGACTACCGACGAGCTGTAGCACTCTTATGTTTGCCCCTTTTTGTCGTCGCTCTTTCATCGTGTACTCTTTAATGACATGTGACAACAATTAAGGCTGGAGAATGATCCTAACATAATTCAGGCAAGCCCTCAACTAAAAAATGTTTATTAATTAATTGAATGACATTTTGTTTCAGTTTAAGTCTTATCTGTCATACTTTAGGAACATTTATTAATTTTAAAAAAGTTTCATCAAACTTTTGAACGTGTTCCAAAAGTTAAATTGGCTTACTTTTTTAACTTTCAAAATTAAAGTCAATCATTATTAAAGAATTATTTAAGCCAGAAAAGGTATAAAGTGGCATTTTTGGTCAAAAATAATTCCGGGAAAATTCTCACTATCTTTCCCTCTTTTAACAAAATTAAATTAAGTATGTCACGCTCCAGAGGTGAGGAGGGGGTGTAAGAAAGTGTGACAGTTTGTGACAGGGGGGAGGGGGGGGTCCGGCCATGTGTGACGTCACGGTGTTTTATATTAAATTTTAATAATTTTGTGCGAGATTTGTGACGGGGGGAGGGGGGGGGTAAAAATTGTCAAAAAATAGCGTGACGTACTTATGGACGGCCCCTTTACTGCTGAAAGATTATTTAATTATGAATTGTATACTAAATACTTGAATATAAATTATAACAGATTATATCATCAATAATATGCTATATAATGGTCAGACAAGACATTTTTCAACGATTAAAAATTCGTTGCAGTTGTGCAGGTGCAGTTCTGATAAATTAAGTTTCTTAGAATACATTACAGGGAGTCCTCGGTTCGTTGATCCGTTCTTAAGAAACGTCGTAACCCGAATTTCAATATATATATATATATATATATATATACATGTATATATATACTGTAAAGTACTGTTCTTACAATGATATAACAAATTGTAACAGTTAATGACATAACAAGATATTTTAAAAAAGAGAAAACAATTCCTTACCACATGAAAAAAAGTTCTTTAAAAAAATGTAACAGTAGAGAGAGAGAGAGAGAGAGAGAGAGAGAGAGAGAAAGAGAGAGACAGAGAGAGAGAGAGAGACAGACAGACAGAGAGAGAGAGAGTGTGAGAGAGAGAGAGAGAGACAGAGACTGAGAGAGAGACAGAGAGAGAGGGAGAGAGAGAGAGAGAGAGACAGAGACTGAGAGAGAGAGACAGAGAGAGAGAGGGAGAGAGAGAGAGAGAGAGAGAGAGAGAGCGATTGAGTGAGAGAGTGGAGAGATGAGAGAGAGAGAGAGAGAGAGAGAGAGAGAGAGAGAGAGAGAGAGAGAGAGAGAGAGTGAGACCAAAATGGCGTATATATAGAGACTGAGCGTCTTCCTCTCCCTACCACCACAAAAATGTGTATTCTTTCCGCCACGCGCCCGAAAATAAAACAGTTAATGACATAAAAAGTATTTCAAATAGAGAAAACAAATAATTCGTTACCCCATGTAAAAAATTTAATATTTTAGTCAAATAGCAAAAATTTTTGGCATTAATGAATGTCTTCTTATGTGAGAAATTTATACATTTTAGTCTTTGATAATTTATTACCTGGCGGGATTTGCGTCGGAAGACATTTAATTACTTTTAATGTTTCTATATTGACCAAGATAGGCAAATGTGGAGATCGTTATCTGTTGATGTGTCCATGCGTTCCCCCCACGACCGCAACGTTCACTGGACTAATGATGATGATGATATTGACCAACAGTCCACGGATGACTGGAAAGCGGGTTTCATTGATGCGACGTATCTGTACTCTCGCCACTTGGATTGCTCTACTGATTATCCTGCTCAAGGCTTAACATTAGCTGAAACAAACATCTCTTCTAAAATCTGATGTATTGAACTAGAGAAGACATGGGTAATAAAGAAACAAAAATACGTGGACAATAATACTTTTTTTTAGTTTTTACCAGAGTATTGTACGTAATATATATACATGTACAGTATATGTTTTAAAAAATGAACGTGGTTAGACTCTGTCATAAATAAAATTTAATTTTTTAAAGAAAATATTCTCAATTTTTAAAGATACTTTCGTAGCAAATTTTCCGAAAAAACATATATCATAAATATGGATACGCCAATGCATTCAATTTTATTTTCTCTCAAATAGTTTGTATTTCTGTGAACAGATTTAAAAAAAGTCTATGTTTATTCTGCAAACATACGAGTGACAAACACACACGGCGTTTGACACTTTGACTACGCATATCTGACATTTCCTTGATAGATTAATGTAGTCTGTAGTTTATGTGTACAATCCTATGGCGGATTAAGGGGGGGGGGACTGAACGGGCTAAAGCCAGGGGTCCCCGATGATTTAGGGGCCCCCAAATTTAGTATATTTTATAATAAAGGTGGACAATTGTTTTCATGAATTCCTGAATAATATCATAAATTTAATAAATTAATAAAATCTTATCTATAATGTGATGGCTATTCGGACCCGATTTTTATAAAAACCGGATTTTAAAGGCCCAATAAGAGAAAATATTAAAGAATATTATTTATATTTTTTAAATTTTCACGATTCACCCAGTTCGTGTTGTCTTATGGTAGAAACTTGGCTCGCGGTGCAAACAGTCACGCGATCGATTCCCGCAGGGGGAGCAACTTTTCTATTTTTCATTTTTTAAAAAAATTGTCTTTTAGGATATCGGCAAACAGTTATTTCTTCATATTCGTTTTTTTTTCATAATAATCTTTTTGGCTGGGAAGGCCGATCCCGTAGTGCAGACAAAGTATGAGAACTATTAAGTTACAAGTTAGTCTTATATTAGCTGCTATTGCTAGCAATCATTTCATTTAAGGGGACGCTGGCTGGATAGGGACCCCAGTTTGAATCGCAGCCAGGGGCCCCGTGCCGCCTTACTCCACCCCTGGTACCATCCATGCCATTATATCTTTTGTTTAATTATATTTTAAATAGTTTCAATTGAATGTATATAGTATTTTTCATTAATTATAGTATTTATTAGATCAAATTAGAAACTTGTATATTGTCAGCTTTATAAACTGTCTTTGCACCACAGATACAGACAAATTGAAAAAGGGACATGCCCTGCGCCATTGAGTGGTCGCTAGTTAAATTACCTGCCTGTACCTGGAGTGAACTATTTAACAAAGCTAAATCTCATCAAACAAAGGTCAACGAAGAACCGGGGAAGAGAAGTGCTCGGAATTCAAATCAAATAATTCTTTACTCGTTTTAAAAAAAAACTAGACCTTTATGTAACGGTGGCAGTGACGAACTTTTGGTTTTGAGTGGATTTGAGATTGGAAAAAGTCAGGATAAACAAATTGATTTTTAAAAAATAAATGGACCCACTTAACAAGGTTAATATACTAGCCACTAATACACAATTGCCAATTGTAATATTAAATTAAATGTGTAGTACAAGAACGACCCTGGGCGTAGCATACGCCGCAGCTTTGCTCATCATAGATAGTGCAAAGAACGGAGGGTGGTGAGAGTACTGACACAAACAGCAGCACGAAGTAATGAAAAAATAGCGTGTAAACGTGGAGACATGCGCACTCAAGTTGTTGTTACCCGCCCCCTTTATTACTACCATCTATTAAACATAAACTGTGATTGGACGACCCTAGCGAGGGTTAGTCACGTTTAAGGTTGTTAATTGCATGTTGTTGTTGTTGTTGTTTTTTGCAAACCGATTATCGATTATGTAACTCCGATTTTAAACCGACTTCATAGAAATTAGGGGTGTACCGGATTTCGCCTGCGGCTCCGGCCAATCCGGAATCCGGTCATATTTACAAATCCGGCTAAGCAGAAATTAGCTTCATAAATCCGGGCAAATCTGGCTTGCCGGATTTTCGATAAAATTTATATTAATTATAGCTCTGGCTCCGCAAATCTGGATTCCGTCAATTTTTACAAATCCGGCTTCGGATCCGGCCGAACTTCACCTCCCCGGTTTGGGAAATTTAAAACCGATTATCGCTTTCAAATCTGATTATCGTTTAAAAGCCTTAATCATGTTGGAATAAATAAGGTAAAAAAATGATTTTTAAAAACCACGTTTTTACAAGCGGACTAAAAAGAAGAAAATAATTTAAAACTTGTAAGTTCAAGTACTTTGATTTAATATGACTAAAAACGTGGGGCGGGCGCTTATGGGGTTTAACATATGCAGCTCACTCATTCTCTCACTTATAGATCTCTGTTTTGCCTTCTAAATTAGAAATCTTTAATTTTTATACCAAACACCCGCCTCACGTTTTTAAACACCCGCCCCTTGCTCGGATATCTGCTACGTTTTCATAGGCATTCAAACCGAAACCAGCATCATCAGGGCAGGAACCTGATACGACGCCATGCTGTTAAACAGGAAACAAAATGTCACGCACTGAGGAAACTATACCAAAAATATTTTGTCAAATGTAGGAAAAAAACGAAACTCTGATGTATCTTTCTATCTTAATAATTAAATACGCATTTCGAAATCAAATCCCGTCGTACAAGTAAAATTACCCTAGGGTACAACCTAGCCATCAGTCCAGTAAACACAACCTACCCTGAAGCCATCAGTCAAGTCACTCAACTCAACCTACCCTGAAGCCGTCAGTCAAGTAAGTCCTCGGCATCGATGGTGTTGGAGATGAAGGAAGTGGTCCAGGCGTAGGGCAGCGGGGCTGAACACGAAATACATGTCGGCTGGGACTCTTGACACCACAGGCTGCAGATAATGGAAGTAGGCAAAGATTTAATTAACTGGTATAGATTCACTTGTATTCATAAAAAATGTTATTTATATAAGTATTTGTCATTTTCATTTGCCATGTATGATCTATGATAGTTAGAAATCATCTAAAGTCCATGACAGATGTTATCACTAATTATTTGATTTAACTTACTTTCCAGTGGTTGTGGGAGGGTATTCGGCGTGTGCTTCTCAGTGTAAAATAAAATATGCGTCTATACTTTTGTTAGCAATGAAGTTAATAATTATTTGGTCAGTAACTGGAGATCTTTAAAAAAGCATTCGACAGAGTGTGGCATGCGGCACTCTGGGCAACTATGCACAAATTCAACATAAATGTAAACCTCATTGAGGTGATCAAGAACCTATACAACAGAGCAAACAGCGCAGTACGCTTCAACAGCAAGCTGGGAGATTGGTTCAAGACCACTGTTGGTGTCAGACAAGGATGCTTACTTTCTCCCATCCTCTTCAACCTCTTCCTTGAAAGGATTATGACAGATGTGCTAGAAGACCATGTCGGGAACAGTTAGCATCGGAGGGAGAAGTATAACCAACCTACACTTCGCCGATGACATAGACGGCCTAACTGGTAGCGAGGACGAGCTAAAAGAATTCCTTGCAAAGCAAAAGAAAACAGCAATGGGATGGAAATCAATGCAGAAAAGACCAAGGTCATGGCAAATAGTAAACATTCTCAAGTGAAATTCGGATAAACCGGGTAAAAACTCGAAGAGGTCTTCACCTTCAAAATATCTAGGGGCCATAATATCCGACGAAGGCTCAAAGCCAGAAATTCTTGCCAGAGTGGCCCAAACAATGGCAGCATTGAATAAACTAAAGCACATCTGACAACGCAAGAAACTCTCCCTGAGATCAAAGATCCGACTAATGCGCTCTCTGGCGATGTCGGTCTTCTCTATGGTTGTGAGGCTTGGATGCTCACTGCAGACCTCCAAAGAAGAATCAATGCGCTAGAGATGAGATGTTTCAGAAAGATATTGAACATCTCCCACACAGCGCACATCACAAACGAAGCGGTCCGCAATCACAATAAGTGCTGTCATTGGCCCCTGCGAGGACCTTCTCACCTCAATTAAGAAGAGGAAACTACGATGGTACGGACACGTGACAAGAACTGGAGGTCTCGCAAAGACTATATTGCAAGGCACAGTCCAGGGAGGAAGGAAAAGAGGCAGACAAAAGAAGAGATGGAAAGACGATATCAAAGAGTGGACCGCCTGTCATTCAGCGACTCTCAAAAGGCAGCACAGGACCGGGACAAATGGCGTGAGATAGTGAGCAGTTCGTGATGGTGCCCCAATGACCCAACGATGGGTTAAGGGATAGTTCAAGTTCAAACTGGAGATCAAAGAATGGCATGAGTACAGAGATTCGTAGATTTGAAACAGGGCATTATTACCGTGGCTAAAGGGTGCCCCAGTGTCTATACAGCTCTGAATATATATGACATTTCTTCCATCTGCAAAAGATGATGGATTTAACTTCTCAGTTTGCAGCTCTTGGTTTGCTGGCGAGACCCATCCTGAAGATGCAGTCCCTCACGAATGCAGTGGAGCCTATTGGCTGGCCTTCCTTTTCAACCTTTTTTTTAAAGCTTTTGCCACACGGTTTTGCTCCTGGCCTCGTAATGACCATTTCTTTACGTTGTTCAGTTGTGTTGATAGATCGTCTGCCAGGTCCTCCCTGTTTGGAATGTCAAAAATGCCCGCCTTTATATCTCTCCTGCTTATGTCTATGTATGTGAGACGTGGTCGCTCCACCGATACTTTTTCCTGCGACCAGCTCGCTTTATAGTATGTCTTTTAGGTATACGATAGATACCTCACATTATTAGGGATATAGTAAAGGCGGCTGGAAATAGTGTTAGCTACGTGATCAATTTCCTTGTATACCGTAGCTATAAAACATGTGTACATTGCTCGCCTGTGCCATAGGCCTAGTGTCTTGTAAGCGAACGTCCTTTTAATACAGATCTAACAAGTGTAATAAATATCCACAATAACTACCGGTAATGTGTTAAAAACAATAAACCATATAAATAATAATATGTAAGCTCTGTACTCACTGATTCATGTCTTGTGGGCTAATGACTCTTTGATGGCAGCCAAGGAGTCGTAGTTGGTGATCTTGGTGACCCTGCTGATGTCCCCAGCGATGTTGAGCAGTTCCTCATCTCTGATGCCAACACTGACGCCAACAGAGAACATGTTGAGACCATCATCACGGGCTTTATCAGAAACCTGCTCGGTGAATCTCCATCTGTGGGGAGAATGAACTGAGGTTTTTGATAGCAATAAAATAAACATAAAATATTTTTATAGTCGGTCAAATATCTCCAAAATATAAGCGAAAAGAAATAATTGATCAGTTCAAAAGCGACCGTAATATGAAACCCTATTGTTTAATAATAATTTGAAGACTATTATGTCAAACGTGTATTTTTAAAGATAGTTAAAGAATCAGTTACAATTCTCCGTAAACCATAACATTGTTCTTATTAGGGCTGGTACTGATTATAAAAAAAACAACAATTGTTCGATTAATCTGGAAAAAAATTTAATCGATTAATTTCGCTTAATTATATTTTAAAATGCATATATAGAACCCGTTGAGTCACGATTCATTATTTCGCAAAATCGGTTAAGTCACGGTAATTCCATGGCTCACAAATTTTACGACGTAACACATAAATGTGTTCTGCTATGCATGGAAGAAGGAAGAAAAACCTTTTAGTTTACGTCTGCACATCTAAATAAATAAATAATAATAATAGGGAAACCCGGAAAAGTATGTAAGTAAAAACAAAAATTATTAATCAATTGAGGAAAAAAATTTAGAAATATTTTCTTAAATTTTTATCGAATTTTAATCGATCAAATTAATTTTAATCGATTAATTTCCGCAGCCCTTGTTCTTACTCTTGAATTCCAACTTACTCCTGATAGTTTCCGTCGGTGATGACGAGCCCGATTTTCTCAGCTTCTGGTCTGACCACGCCTGCAGTGAGCTGTGCCTCGTGCATATATTGGATGGCCTTGCCTGTGTCAGTTTGGGGCCCGAGTCTGTGTGGGACATGACCGATGGCATTGATGACCTCCTCTTTGCTGTTGTATGTGGTGAAGTTAAAGGCATCCTGTGCAAGAAATACAGAAACTTTTTAAAGAACCTTCCATGACAAGAAAAAAAATGCAACTTAAACAATTTGGTCAGCAAATCATTTCAGTTATTTTATTAAACATCTTAAATTCCATTTTCTTATCTATATATATAAAAATCAAAGTATGTATGTATGTATGTATGTCCTTTATAGCCGACTAAACCATTCATCAGATCGCCATGAAACTTTTGGAGACTTTTGAATACGCTCCAGGGATGGTAACTGGCAACTTTTTTGCAATATTTAACACTCATGGGGCGCCGGGGGCCCATAATATGATTTTTTTCTTATATGAGCTATATAAAAATTACTTTAAGCGTTAGCTATTAGGTTAAAATGATTTTTAAAAACCACGTTTTTACAAGTGGACTAAAAGAAGAAAATAATTTAAAACTTGTAAGTTCAAGTACTTCGATTTAATATGACTAAAAACGTGGGGCGGGTGTTTGGTATAAAAATTAAAGATTTCTAATTTAGAAGGCAAAAGAGAGATCTATAAGTGAGAGAATGGGTGAACCGCATATGTTAAACCTCATAAGCGCCCCCCCCCCACGTTTTTAGTCATATTAAATGGAAGTACTTGAACTTATAAGTTTTAAATTATTTTCTTCTTTTTAGTCCACTATAAAAACGTGGTTTTTAAAAATCATTTTTTTTACCTTTATTTATTTATTATTAACTTTTTAATTGCTTTCGTCCAGTCTGTCCGCATTGCTTTCGTTCCTGTCTGTCCGCAAAATTTCTAATTTTCCAACGTAAAATTTAACCACTTCTAATGGTCCTAGAGATCTCAATATTTTACTACAGATAGATCTTGGCTGACAATGCATTGTATCAAAATTTCAGATCGATCGAATTTACCGTAATTAAAGTAATGCATTTTTTAGTTTATCTCTCTATTAGCATCGGTGTCCGTCTGCTATTGTTCACATTCATGTGCCGAGTTCACCCCGTGACCTCATTGCCGTGGTATTAAAACGTTTGGCGGGCGCTTATGAGGTGTTTGGTAAAATTAATAGAGGAAAAAATAGATTTTTAAAAACCACGTTTTTTAAGTGGACTAAAAAGAAGAAAATAAATAGAGGTAAAAAAGGATATTTAAAAACCACGTTTTTATAAGTGGACTAAAACGTGGGGCAGGCGCTTATGAGGTTTTATATATGCATTTCTCTCATTATCTCACCTATAGATATCTCTTTTGCCTTCTAAAGTATAAAAAAAAATTATACCAAACACCCAGCCCACGTTTTTAGTCATATTAAATCAAAGTATACTTGAACTTATAAGTTTTAAATTTACACAGTATTTTAAAGAAAGATTTCAGTAGCAATGAGGTTTGAAAAATATTTTATCTAGTCTTTCAATTAAGCGTAAAGTTTCTGCGATTTGTTGTAAACATCTGTAGATATGGCCATAAAATACAAAATACACAAACAAATTGTGCAATGAAAATAATATTTTAAAGCTTTATTTTTAAACTAATACGACAGTTGACATTTCGGCTAATGCCTTCATCAGTAAAATAACATAAAATATGTACTTACATCAGTAATATTTGAATTTTTAAAAACATATTATGTAATAAATATTAAGGTAAAATAAAAAGAAATTAAAAAAACCCGTAAAAAAACAAGTTTTTCACTATAAATCCTTTATGTACTAGACGTAACTAAAAGAATGTCATT